>NMRA01000035.1:958710-1107765 GCA_002633005.1 Phoronis australis | reverse complement strand
TAAAGCCTTGGTCACAACCCGCCGTACGTGCAAGTGCGTGCTGTCTACGTGTAAAAACGTGGGGGAAATTTGGCGATCCGTACGTGGCAAGTACGGCCTCCGTGCGTTTTGGTGAATACGCAGGAGAACGCAGACACGACGTAGCACTTTTAGTGCATGCAGAACTTTCTCTGCGTGCAAGCTGCGTTCGCATTACAGATTCACGGCAGTACGGGTGACGTGCGTTGACGTACGTCCTCCCTGCGCTTGCCACTCCCTACTCACGTTTTCAGAAAAACGTGGTGCCCGTGGCGTCCGCAGAAAACGTACGAACAATAAACACGCACGGCGGGTTGTGACCATAGCTTAACTGTGGATAAACTAAAGCTGCATTTTCCTAATCACAAAAATCAAAATGAAGCTTTTAGTCTCATATAATCAGTCTTATGTTATTCCTTTCCATCATAAAACTCCGCTTCTTTTACCAAGAAGAGCATTGAGACCAGATTCAAGAAAAAATTTCATTCTAAAATTGCGAATTTGAAAATGGCCCATTTGCACATTGCTAGTTACTTGAGTTAGGAACAGAAATAGAATCCTATAATGGTAAAGGATATTGTGAGACCCGTTTTATGAGAGTGAAAGGTCTATTTCGATTTTTTTGTACCTACCTAAATGGCAAAATACAGGGCTGGCTTAAATATGTGAAAGCATGTGAGGCTCTGTGAACCATAGTCAACCCTCAAAAGTTTAGAGCACGTTGAGAAAGTCTGCACATAATCTGATAATTTGGCAACTGTTCTTTATGCTGTTGGTGACTTAGCTGTTTGATTGCTGTAGGTAAAACCCTGTCTGCCTGCCTGAACCTCAAATTTGACGCAATGAGGAAACGTTTTTAGCTGTATAATATGTTTTTATTTATCGGAAAATGGCAGTGGTACTTTTTCATGGGATAAGACCAGCTTTGGTTGAAATAAACAAAACAGGATTTAGTATTCTGTTCATTTGTCTAGATCAATTTCTGTTAACTTCTGTTCTACCCCACACAGAGCTTTTGTTTCTGTTATACGCCTTAAGAGTTTGTCATCCTTGATGTTCAGAAACTTATTTTGCTTTTCAATGTGTTCATTAAATGATGTATGCTGGGATAGAACTGAATCCTAGATGTATGCAATTATTCAAAACACAAGTGAATATTGTACACACATCTCGTGGAGTAAAACTTATTTTGTAGCCCGGGCTGGTCATCATCGAAGCCAATATAATGCCACTAAATCTTGTGTTTGTATGGTACTGCACTTGTACATTGTTCAATCTGATCATGTTTTGACTCTGTTATAAATGTACACTGCCGACTGGTTATGACAGAATATTAATGCAAGGGACTTGAACACCTGTTGAAGTATGGAATGACCTTGTGAGTGAATAATATTCATTTTACATACATTTGTGTACTGCTGTTCCATTTTGCAATTAACCTAGGCTGTAATAAGTTGTCTTTTTCTGTTGCAGTCTGTCATTAAACTCGTGCTTCACACCGGTGCAGAACAAGTTAGCATCAGCGAATGCCTCTATTGTAGCAAGTGGTTAAATCCTTTCAGTTCATTGTAATATCATGAAAGTGTAATTAGGACCTCTATATCTCATTGGTCGTGATAGTGCTATTCACTAGCGACACCTGGCACACATACCACGCTTTACTTCCGGCAAGTATGTCCAATTAAGGAACCCAAACAAAGGGTTCCACCCTAAAACATGAACCAAACAATGGTCATCAAACATGAAGTATGGCTTTTAATTTAACCCAAACATTTTAAATTCTGATCAGCACGTCAGCTGTGGCCAAATTTCGTGACTAAATGAATACAAGTCTGAAAAGATATCTGCCTCAACAAGAGTTGAACCTGTCTTGTATTCATTAGGTCCCGTGATTTGACCACAAATGGCTTGCTGGCCAGACTTAGAAAAATTGTGATATACATCTCCACATGGATTTAAGAACTATATATTTATGCAGGCTTTTAAGTTTCAGTTTGTGTACCAGTTTACAGACAAAGGCAAATAAGGGCTTATTATTTCAACTGACTTATTCTTATTAAAATGGCATAGACAAGAACAATTTCTGGCCTCTAGAGTGGGTCATCTCTAGTTAATATTATAGGGAGTCCTGCTTAACGCCCATCGAAGACTGGGGCCTTCTATACTAATACAGGGACTTCACTTTCAAGTCATTTAGAATAGCTGTTAAATGCTCTTTGTAATTAAGGATGGATATTCAATAACCCACTATTCTTGGCTTGAATTTGTGCCACCATTCAGACCCTCCTAAGTGCATTTGTGTCTGATATGAACTGTGGAGCAATCCATTTGAATATATGATAACCAGACAATGAAAATTCCTGGCATGTAGGTGTTTCATTGGTTACGTTTATTATGTTTTAGACATTGTGTAGTTATAGTTTGGGCAGTTCTGTCCAGTTTTCCTTATTATTTATTTGTTTTTGTGTAATTTAGTGCATGGTGGTAAAATGTCAGGGATACGAGTAGCAGTGATTAAGACGTAGCACACATTGGTGAAGATCTTTTGAAGAATTTGTGTATTACTGTTTTGTCGGAGGTTGAAGGCCTCTGCGCCCAATTGTAGGCAAGAAATTTTTTGAAGCTATGATCAGTTGCTTTTATTCCATGTTGCCCACTTCTTTGGGCATTCTCCTTGCATTCTTTTTATAAGAACAAGTCATTTTCACAAACTGCGTTTCCTTGTTCAGTTACCTCAAACTTTTTGATGAGCGTATGATTTATTTTTTCTAAGAACCTTCTGTTATTTGTTAGGAGTGGACGTCCAAATTTTTATCAGTAAACCAGGTTTTGCATGTTTCTTGCAAGAACTTTCATGTTGTGGAGATTACAACGTTCTCTATGGCAAATTCTGATTTTAAAGAAAAGACAGGTGACATGACTACAAACACCTGGTTGTACTATTTTCTAGCATATTATATTTTTGTACTAACTACGAAATTGGCAAATAGTTTCTTGGGCTTTGTAACTTTCGTAATTGTCGCAACCTAGTTGGCCACGGTGACCAACCGGTATGCAAGTTGTCCACATTAACCAGAGTCTAGAGTCTAGCTGTAGCCGGTTTCTCGAAGAGTCTACAGCCAATTGCCTTTGATGTTTAATGTACTCCCGAGTAGGCTACCGGTTTCTGTCTTGGCTTTCAGTTGTAGATTTTTATCCTAAGCCCAATTTCCGATGAAACAAGTGGCGGATTTAGGGGGAGCCATGGCCTCCTCTAAAATTCTCCCAGATTCTATTTGAGTTAGGGGAGGGTGCGAATATCTGTCGGGCAAAGTCCTAGCTAATACTCTGCCATGCCCCCCCTCCCCACCTCAAGATCATGGATCCGCCCCAAACAAGCTTAGCCAACCATGAACCTTAATTTTCTTTATATCCATTAATTATTCTATTTCATAGATAAACATTTTTGCCGCCCATAATCTTGTAGTTTTGCCTCGGGGATAACTTGGGCTAGCCCCGACTTGGGGCACCAGAGTTCACGTCTCGGAATATAAAACAACTTTACTGGAAATGTATAAGTACATGCACCCAACTGTTCCAAACCAGTTGCTAAGGTGATATATATTTATTGAAGAATACACAGAATATGCAAGCAAAATAATGGCAAACCCAGAAATCGCGCGAAGCATTATATAGTGGGTTGTAGACAGTACACAGCTGAATGTAATGTAAGTAGTATCTGATATAAGTATTCAAATATTTATATATGCTATTACAAACATAATAAAACATGTACAGATATGGCAATCAGAAGCAAAACAATTTATCAGTTTTTTGCTTTTTAGAACAATCACCAGCACTATTCGCGGATCACAAAACACTGGTCGTATTGGTTGTGAGTTCACTTGGGCAGGTGCTCCGCTAAAATGAGCTTGGATGTCACCGGATACGACGCGATTCCTTTTTCATGCAATGATTGTTGCCACTCGTTCTTGGTGTCTGAAATCACTTCCCATGCTTCGTCATCCATCAGTCGTAAACATGTAAGCCCGGGTTCTCTACCTTGAGCTGATATGACCACCGGTGCAACGTTCGTGACACGCTGCCTTGACAGCTCTTTTTTCTTCAGTTTTATTTTAGAATTTTTTAACCTATGTACTCAGATGGCCAAAAAGCGTTTTTATACGTCCATCGCCTTCCTAGAAAAACACCCATTTTTCTTGGTCCAAAATGCCGCAGTTTTTTTGTGTGTTCCCTTGAGCAGGTCATGCAGGCTGCGCCAAGTGAACCTTTGTGACCGTGAAGTACGATCTCTGCTTTGGAGCTTCCACTTTCTTTGCTTTAGTTTCACGTTGTTGTTTCGTTTCCGGTGATCTTGGCACAACCAACAGCATAAGCGCGCCATTCACAGTTGCATTGTATGTTTGGCCAACTACAGAAGATATCTACTGTTACCCTGAAACGGATCGCGCGTATACGTCTTCAGGCTAGGACTACAAACTTCAGGACACTGTTCCGAAAACAACTTCGTTAGGGAGGTACAGAGTACATGGGGCAAAAGCAATCCGACAAAATACTGTTTCCCGTCATGACGGCTAATTCTGTCAACAGCAAAATTGCTATTATGGCGGCAAAAGTAATTAGAGAATGTCTTAACCGTTTTGACAACTTTTCTGTTAATTCCCCATCCATCATTGATCACGAGGGAAGACTACTCTGACGACGAATTCGGCTTCCGCTCAGCCGTCATGATGGGGAATACATAGTCATTTTGTCTGAATACTTGTTGTACAGAGTGTTTGGTAAAGCATGGTTCAATGAGAAATTAAGCAAAATTACCTCAGGTCATTTCGATGACCTTTGGCGTGGAAATTAATGCGTTGTTTACTGGAATAAGACGGGGATCACCCTCATATACTTAGTCAAGCAGGCAGACGTCTATAGTTACGAATAGAAATGAGGATGGTCTCGGTCCAGTATTCAGATGTTTCGTGATGACGTACCTGGCACGAAGCGATTTGGACCTATAGGAATAGAAATGCATACAGTAAAATTTTGAAAAATTTTGCTGGTCTTGGGCTTTTTTACGCGGGCTTATTATAGCACCTAAAATTGGTGTGCTCCGACAACAGTACCATCCCATTGTATGCTCCCGGGGAGTTGAAGATTAGGGTTGACCGGGTCCATGGCCGGGGTTATAAGATTCGAAGTGCTTAGTAAATTACATCGCTATATAAATCCTATTTATTATGATTGTTTTTGAATTTGGAATTTTAATTTTATTTCACTAGGTCCAAAACGTCAAAGTGACCTACCTCATAATAAACAAGCGATGTTTTCCACAAGAAACGGTGGGAAAACCTAACATGACTGAAGCAGGTGTCAGACACAGAACCTTGAAGCAATCTGAGTTAACATCTCGTGGAAAGTTAAGAACAATCCTGTTTCTCTTTTAAGACCCTATCTTTCCCAATGTCACCGAAGTACAGGCGTTCTAACACTGAAGGTACAAAAATTTTCTCACGACTATTCGTGGAAGGGTTTCATAGATTTTTAAAACGGATTTCTAAATACCTTTCCACATACTCAAACGTGTGTTACCAAGTTGTCTACTGTTATAAGTCCACTTAGTCCGGCGCTGCAGAACTGGTCGATGTGACGCCAACCGCCCCAAAAATATGTGCATTTTGCTAGAAATCCTAAAATCTGATGTTAACTTTGTTGGAGTATCGTTGCTAGCACAACGTGTCCCCAAGGAAAACCTGAAGGATTTTGAAATTCGAAAAGTGGGATGAAGTTATCTGCACTCAAGAATAGATGTGAATGACGCTAATTACCAAGGAGACACAGATCATTCAACAAGTTATCCGTGAAAGAAGTTTTCAGGTGCACAGTTATGAAGTTAATCGCCTGGTGATCGAAAGCTGTATAGAGAATACGAGCGAATGTCTGTGAAGCTATCCAACAGAATATTCAATATTTTAATCAAGTTTGTTTTATGCGGGTCTGTTACCGAGCCATACAGATTTGAATAATGAGGGAAAGGTAAACTCAACGTGGCACGAAAACGCCATTATTAGACAAATACAAAGAGTATGCAGGTAAAAAGGTTGAAAGTTTGTGAATGTGAATCAACATATGTGATGTTGTTACCAAATTTCTCTGTTAACAGTACTGCTGATGACAGTGAGAACAGCTTCTCAGTTCTAGGACCCTGGTTTATAACGCGTTATCACACGTTACCAAATATAAGTTAATGATCTTGAGGTTTAAACTGTAGAAAAGTCATTACAAGATCATGAACAGAGACAAGGGAAGGCATAAGATGTTCGACGAAAGTTGCAGCCTTGTCATCCCTTCACAGAGTAAAGATGACGACGTCATAGAGATTCCGGAAGCAAGGTAATACTGCCACCTTATAAGTATAATTATAAATACGTTACACGAATGCATCGTAAGAACAATTTCAATCCAGTAGAACATCAAATCATTTTGCACGTGCCTCTTATACTATACAGTATCATCGGTTTCCTGTGAATAGTAAAATATCGCAAATTGAACAAAAAAACATGCTTTTCAAGTGGTCAGCATAAAATGCAAATACGGGCCTTCTCAGTGGCATTTATTGAAGTTTGTAAAGTATTTGGCAACGTTCTTATCAGCAATAATTCTTAGTACTGATTCATTGACTTAAGTTCTGAATGGATCTTGAATTGCAAAATTCTAATATTTAACGCCAAGCTATCAGAAATGGGAAGTTAGTAAGTATATCTGGCATACTGTGCGTAAATGTGTAATTTCTTGAAATGATACATAATGTTATAAACAATAACTTCAACTAGCTTTGGTAATCAGGTAAATAATTGGTTGTGATAAATTAATTACGCTTTACGCTCCACCTGAGATTTTCTTATTTTTCTTCGACATTCTTGTTTGATTTGAACAGTTCAATACCTAAAGCAGTCAATTTGGCTTATTGTTTTTCGTTAAGCTTACGTAAGACCTGATCGACAAGACAGCAAATTTAGCCAAATATCCAGAAAATTCTGCAAAAATATATATTTTCTTAGAGTAGAAATTCTGTAGCATTAGATTTAGGTCGCGTGATCATGCTTTTTATTAACATTAAGTAAAAAGGGAATTTACATTCATAGCAAAACAATAGGAGCAATAAGATGAGCTATATTAATTTTTTGTATGATATAAATGTTGAAGATAAATCTCAAATCCGCTGTTTCATTTTTCTTGATTTTCGTTTTCGTTTCATGTAACTTTGTTTTTCATAAAAATCATGAAAATTCTATTTTTGGAAGCCCCTCATGCGAAAGAGGAACATTTTAAAGACAATTTTTAAAAGTCTTTTAAAGAACAGTGAATAATGCATAGTACCTGAAAGTTTCATGTTAATCCGAGCAGCCATTTAAGAGTTATTATGTTCCGAAGTTGGTCAAAATTTGGACATTCATTTTTCTGGGGTCCTACATAAACTTAATAGATAAACAACTGCATTTTAGAACCGTGAGTGTGTTTAACTAGTATTTTTTGTTTTTATGTAAAGGGGCATTGTCGGCTAGACATTATATTTCACTATTTAGATATGTTTATGATCTTTTTAGCTGATCCCCTTTGGGAACATTTGGATCGTTGGGCACAAGATGTCTCGGGCATCTGTTGTAATGGTTTTTCTATGTCCATCTTTCCAGAGATTGTATTTTTGTATTATTTTCATTTGTGTCATAGTAAATTACAACTTACTTCAAATAAGTGGGTATTTTTGCCAACCCAACTCTCCATTTTATCTCAGGAAACGGAGCTTCGTTGACGTGCGAGATATGTTCATTACGGGACACATGCCGAACATAAATTAGATTTCACCAGTTAAATATATTAATCTGCACATATGCACTGAAAGTGTCGTTTCGTCATACTCCATGACGTCACTTGCTGGTCCTCTCATTGCCATCCATGCCATGGGCCATGGGGGATGACATCATCGTTAAACATTCGTTTGTTCTGTGTCTTGGTATTGTTTTGTCTTGGATAGTGTCGGTTTTCAGCGTCACTTTCAGATCAGTTTCACCGGCTGTCAACACCATTACATGCTCATTTTTATGTTTATTTATCCCACCTCTCCACCACCTATATGTCATTTAATTCGACTACATCTATCTTTAACATTCCTTTGTATTTAACTTTATCATTTTCGCCGACCAGATCTCTTTTTCATTTCTGAAAACGAAGCTGCGGTTTCTCTTAATCACGGGACACATGCCAAATGTGAAAGAGATTTTCTGACATCAGAATCGGTGCGGAATCGAATTAAAGCGTAAAACTCCGGTGGTCGCAGGCTAACGCTTCGCTGGCCGAGCTAATACTCACTATAAATCACAAGAGTATTTTAAGTGCATTTAACTGACCAAGTCATGCCTTGATTTCAATAATGTCTTGTGGACAACGGCGAGAATTGCCGATTTTAAATGACATCACAAAAACAGTGTATTTTGTGTTGGTCAAAGTTAAAAACTTTAGAAAGTCTATCTCATTCAATAATAATTCCAGAAATGCGTTTTCAGCTGTAATGCGACAATGCGGTCATTTCCTCAACTCCGACAAGTTTAGGCACAACTTTAGTAATGTCTCTCCAAACTGTAAATGTGGTGACCATCTATCTTATCCTCCTGTTTTCTTCAAATGTCCCCTCATCGTATACCCGAGAAACTCACTCTTTCCTGCACTCAATGAAAACCAAGTAATTGTAAATGCTCTCAATTCTTGTAATAATATCCCTACTAAAGTTACAAATAGTAGGTCTAACTTTGACCTTGTTCTCAATGAATTCCTCAAATTTTTATGTGTCGCTTATCAATATTGTTACTTCTGATTTCCACATCTGTACATGTTTTTTTGTTTTTAATATGTTCGTAATAGCATATCTAAATATTTGAATACTTATATTACTTTCATGTATATAGTTCTGTGTATATTACTTTCATCTATCTACTGTTTACAACCAAGATATAATGCTGCGCGATTTCTGGGTTTGTCATTATTTCCATGTATGTTCTGTGTATTCTTCAATAAATATATATCACCTTTAAAAAACGCCTCTTTAACCTAAAAAACACTGTGTTCGGACTTCGTAGTGTCTTCAACGAAAATGCTCAAGTCCAAACTCAAATCATTGTTCAGTGACATGAAATGTTTTCCACTTCATTTTAATTAAAAAGATTCGTAAAACGATTTTAACCAAAGTCACCTACAGCTCTTGGTGAACACGTGATCGTGAGCGGCGATTCCGTCTCCATGGAGTACGTCAACATTATTGTCAAAGAGTCTAATTGGCACTCACATGAGATCAAGGAATCTATCAACATTCGTACTCAGCAGCTCCCGTTGAACCGTGGGATCCAAAGTTTCCTTGCTTGTCGAGAATTCTTTTCATCCATGGATGATCACATGTAGTTGTATTAAAGCAGTCACTTTTCTGTCCTTTTTTACTCTCCACCAGATAAATTGGCAGTGCATCGTAAGTGTTAAAACTGGTTTATTGATAAGATGACATTCAATATCAAAGACGGAACCGGAAGGGTTCCAACCAAAACCAGTCATGTGGACAACACTATCAACACAATGGCGCCCTTTTTCTCCACGTGCACTGGATAACCTATTATTCCCTGCTGTTTTGTTTGATATATATGCGCAATTATGTAAACATGTAACTGTGTGTGTGTGTNTGATACTGTACCTGCGAATTCAATGGAATCCGAAAGATGTGTCCCCTTGAATTTTTGAAAATCATACATGGTGAAAATTGCAATAAAACACCACCTTCATTCCTCTCACTCAGTTTCAAGACACAATTTGTCTTTGGACCGTTGACAATAGATTATTTGTCTTCAAGCTCCTGGTTTTACATGCAATCTGCAATCAATAATGACGTCCACTAAGACAGAAGAGTTGGTTGCAGGATCTCGTGTAACGACCCTTGCCGCAAAAACTTTTTATCCCTGGTTTCACACTCGTGAGACAAGAACCAGATGATTAAAATGAGTTAAAAAACAAAAATAAATATCTTTATATAAAATACAAATGTACCTTCCTTCAGTTGCACAGAACAACACATTTACCTTTTAAAACAGTAAGATTAAGATTCCTTATTTAGAGAGGATAAAAACATGTTAGACTTAGCTTGTCTACCACTGCCCGAATTTTGAGAACCAGTTTTCTCCACTGAATAACTGACATCAAAATGGTTCTCAAAATTCCGGCACGTTATATCAGACTATTACCCTCTAAAACAATAAACAAGAACAAGGAATACAAAACAATACAATATTGAAAATGAAAAATGTTTAAGAAAAAATATAAATAATTTTAGGATGAGATATGTACAGACGAAAGTGACCAAGTACAATAGAATGATTATAAATATTAATATCATTGTTATATTAAGTGAGAGATGATATAAGAGGGATTATTTCAATAATTAAAAACACTCAATCTGTAAGTAAGTATATTTGTGGCTGATAAGTTTTTCATCATTCATGAAGAAAAGTAAAAATTACCGGTAGAACTTTGTAGGACAGATTGTAATTAAACTTACACGCACTCAGCCTAAGAATGTGGGGCTCGAATTTTTGAGAGTGTGGACCTTTTACTAAGAATCATGGGGTATGTTCAGAGGTATGAATTGTGCATTCACCAAATTTTGGTACTTCCTGTCTTTTTAGTGGATTTTTGTCTCGCTTTCTACATTTTTCGGAGTTTTTGTTTCTATGGGGATGAACCTTTTTGCACACTTCGCCAAACTGGGCTGGTCTCATTCGAGGCCCCCAAGTCCCCCCCGGGTGCGCGCATGATTAAATGTAGTTCAACACCGCGTTTTCTGTCAAGCCAATTATCTTTATAATACGTGTCGCATGATGCTCCTTACTAGGCTTAGACACGAGATTTGAAGGCTCGGGGTGATGTATTTCTCACGGCGGTTTAGTTTCAGTCAAAAAAGCAGAAATTGCCGTCAGCGTAACCAATTCGATTAAAAAATGGTATGAATTCAATCCCTGCCTACGTAGAGCCAAGCCGTTACCCGGCTATTGTGCCTCTACTGTATTCTGTACACTTTCCGATGCCTGTGAATTATTAAATTTCTTCAACGACTGTGGAATCATGTTGCATTGTCTCGTTAAATCCCTGACCTTCCACACTGTTTCGCTTTCTTATTTTGTTTCGTATTCGCCTATATCCACTCACTAGACGTCGCTTTGCTCTTCTAACCTCGCGCACTAAATAGACACTGTCTAACAACACGACAAACCCGATCATAGATATGATGATTATCAATGCCAATGAACCGAACACGATTGATCCGGCTGCGTCGGCGGTTTGATGATTCGCTCTAAAATTTGTTAAAATTTCGTCCAGGGCTTCAATACGTTTTTTGTATTTAGTGGAATTTCGTTGATCTGAATCATTGGAGGGTGCTTGAGAAGTCATCCACTTATTCTGAAACGTATTTCCTTCGGTCATCTTTGCTTGTGTTTTCGTGATAGTAATTTGTATAGTTGACTTTGAACGCGTATGCGTCGACAGTAGTATTTCTGCCAAACCGCGAGCCGTCGTAGTTCCTCTATTTAATGAAGTCATCGGTGAAGTTAGTGGCATCGATGACGTCATCCGCCCTGTTGATGTCATCGGGGACGTCATTTGCTCTATTGGTACCATTTTGGACGTTATCTGTTCAGTAGACGTCATATTTGACGACTGTTGTGCTGTCGGTGTCATCAACGACGTCGACAGCCCTGCCGACATGAACCTTGACTTTGTCGGTGTTGTTGAGGTTATAAGTAATGTCTCTGCTGGTGTTGTTGGCGGAGGTGTTGTCGACTTTGATGATATGAAGCATTTAGTGTCGTCCCAAGTGCAAGTTTTACCATCGAAATACGTATTATGGGAACACCAATTCTTTATCGGATTATTGTTACTGCATTGATAAAACGTCCCACAGTCCTCGGGGTTACGGAAGATGCCGCTTGGCTCCGGACACGTGAAACCAGTTACGTCTGAAAAATAAGTAATAAAACGGAGCTTAACGGCTTACAGTTTGCGAGTGGGGTGTTGTTAACCGTGTAAGAGTCAGCAAATGAAACGATACTGGACCAAACTCATACTTACGTATTTCTGGATTAGCAAAAACACATGGCTAAAACTTTAAGTGTTGAAACGACGAAAAATTATCAGTAAAACATTTAACCATCTGGCGTCACGTTGTAATGGGTTCAGATAACATTAAACCTGGAAACAAATAGCTTCAGTTTAAACATTTGAGAATCGGATACAGTAATGGTTCTCAAAAAATAACCATCTATCAGAAATAAACGTTATCCGTGAGCAGAAAAAAGGGCTTTGTCGGTGATAAGGAAAGATACTTCCACTGAGAAATGACAAATTATCAAGTCTGTTTTTAGGCGTAGGATATTTTTGCGATATTAAAAAAAATATTTGGACGAAAATGATTAAAATGTCAATAGAGTCAGTCTAGTTACAAATTAAATCCACTCTGATGTTCGACTTGTTGTTAGACCAGACCACAGTAAACTGACAGTTTTATTACTATCCAGCGTTCAGTCCGTCTAATTTTTTATGGCAGTTGCAGTAAGTTTTCTAATGAATCGTTACGTCATTTATTCCAAATTTGGTTATCTTAGACACAATAGATGGAACTCATCATTGCTTGGTGAGTAGATTGCGTAAATATTTTGAGAGTTAGATGACTCATGGAATAACATTGCCAGGCGCATCGTCTATTTATATGTTCGCAAAATGACGTTAATTATCAAAAACTCGTTATCACTGAAACAAGCCTTCACTTAGATGGACGAATTCGAGCATTTCGAAAAACGTCCTTCGACTGAGAGTAAGTAGATTTAAGTGCCTCGTGTAGCTTTTGAGTTTAAACTTTTAACGAAATTTTCCTCATTTTATGTACGCACAATAAACGCCCAGTCTCGGTGAGTTATTTTGCGTGTGTTTTTACAAGCGTCGTTTGTCCGTTTTGTTTTCACACGGGCCACTCCTAATGATTCCATCGGTTATCTCAACTGACAGCGTTGGTAGTTTCTCGTTAAAGAAAAACATGTTTTCCGAGAGATCGGTCAAGACGTCTGGTCAGTGTCCGATGAGTATTGCAGCCACTGGACAGTGGGAAATAACATAGATTTTTGTTCAACAATGACGCGTTCTCATTTCAGAATGACAAATTTTCTGGACGTCATTGGCGAAGTTGCCAAACTTTCGTCACTACACTACGACGACGACTTTTTTGATCGCCTCAGTCATCGCTACACACTCGGTGTTTTGTTCCTATCTACTCTCATCGTAAGCACCAAGCAATATGTCGGCGATCCCATCTCTTGTTGGTGTATCGATCAATGTGGCAGTAACCACGAGAGGTACATGAACAATGTGTGTTGGATTTCAAACACTTACCACGTGCCTCAGGAGGAGAACATCCCACTTGAATTGCCAGAGAGGCGGAAAAGAGAACTTAGCTATTACCAATGGGTTCCGTTTATTTTGATGTCAATGGCTGCCATTTTCTACATGCCCCACGTTCTGTGGAGAATTTTCACCAGTCGGATAGGACTCGACATCAATGGCATTGTGACTAGTATGAAAAGCACTGAGCATATGAATCCAGATCTCCGGACTCAGACTGTGCGTTACGTGGTGAGGCACATGGATAGATATTTTACAAGACAGTTTGAATACAGAAGAGGACGCTGCGCCCGATTCAGAACGTTTTTAGCCAGTAAATTCTGCTTATTTTGTAGCAAACGTTATGGCAATCAAATCGTCGCTGTTTACTTGTTTATTAAGATTATTTACCTTGTTAACCTGATTCTTCAACTATTTCTTTTGAATGTTTTCTTGCGAACCGACTACACTGCGTACGGTATTGAAGTAATGGCGAAATTGATCAACGGTGAAGACTGGGGGGAGTCTCGTAGATTTCCGCGAATCACTCTTTGCGACTTTGGCATCCGACGGATGGGCGGACGCGAAAACACACACCTCTATACTGTACAGTGTGCTTTACCGATTAATTTATTTAACGAGAAGATTTTCATATGCCTATGGTTTTGGCTAGTTGCCGTGTCCATTCTTACTGTCTACGGATTGGTTCCGTGGGTGATGACTCTTTTTCGTCGAACTAGGCAACGATACGTCAAAAAACACCTCAAATTGGCCGATAAAATCACTAGCGCCGACAGTCGGATATACAAGGCTTTTGCTGATCGATATCTACAGCAAGACGGTGTTTTGGTTTTGAGAATAATTGGTAAAAATACAAACGAGATAATTATTAGCGAAATCGTTGTTGAGCTGTGGGAATATTTTAAACAGTACCATCCAAACGTTTATAAGTCTGGCGGAAGACCGTTATCCAGCGTTTAAGACTTGAAACGTCCATGTTCCTGACACCAGTTCACGGGGCTACACGAACTAAATTCTTCAGTTGGATTGGAAGAAGCAAGTGCTATCTGTTTTCTGACGGCTAGATATTAAAGTCCTCATGTCAAATTGTATTTGTCAAGAATTAATTTGAAATTCTACCCCAATTACTGGTATATGATTGGTGGACCAAAGGAAGTTAACCCAATCCGCCGCGAAATAGTAGCAAATACTGTTGCTTCTGCTGTCCAGTGATGACGAACGTAAGGAAAACATTTGCTTTTCTCAATAATATTCGCCGCACGCGCAATTAATCTTGATGATGAAGAAATTTCAACTCAATTTTAAGTTAAGCATCAATTAGTTTAGGTTATTTGGCTACTTACTACTACAGAGATTCGCAGATTCGTTTCTAATAGTTAGCATGTGTTGCTGCTTTTATTTCTTATTTAAAACACACTTAAGACTCCGACTAAAATCTCCAAGCATTGTTATCGAAAAGCAGTAACGTTTGTGTTTGATTTCTTTCTAAGGTTAGCGAAATTATACCTGTCTCAATGACGTAGTATTGCTACGTGTTTGTAGTAAACCTGTCTAAGTTGTATTGACGTGTATGATCATCCAATGTCTACGGTAATTCAATTAAAATTTCTAGCAAGTATTTTTCATACTGTCATCTACATTGCCACTGCTTCAGAATATTTCAAATATCGTTAGCTTCATGCGCGTATTTAGGCCCATGCTCTTATGTTCGTAATGATTTGTAAGAGATTCTGTAAAAGCGTTTTCACATGTAGGCGCATGCGCTTCATATTCAATTATATTTCATGTGTGCATGCTTTGAATTAGAGAATATTCGTGTGTTTTTATCCACTTTTTATACTTTTCAAAACAAAAATTAACTGTTTTAACAATTAATTTTTGTTTGAAAAGTATATTCAATTAAAAAATTGAATTCACTCCAACGTCTCCCAGTTTTTCACTGTCTTAATATTTTTTGACATTTTATTCTCGATTTTATTTATGTTTTTGATATATTGGCGTATGCGCCTAATTCTTGATATAGAAACAGCTTCACATATAGGAAGCTCTAGCGAAGTTTTTGATTAGAGCTCTAAATTGCCGCAAGAGCACAATGTATTGTATATAACCACTTACGTGTTAATTTGTATCATGTGACTTATAAGCCCAAGAGGCTGGGGATGTATGGCATAAAAAGCCAATTTGTTTTTGTATTGCATTCTGTGATGCATCTATATGACAATCATAGGCTTATGGGCCTCAGTACGCGCGTATACGACAACCATTATTAACGCTATGGTCGTCGTTGTTGCCTATGATTACATTATGTGAGAAATTAATTCAATGATTAAAAAATACTTTTGATAACTATGTCTGTTCTTATTAGAAAACCCTCAGTTTTTCTTATTTTTCCTGCGGTTATGACTGCGTCTTTCTTTGTTTGTACACACAGAACTAAATTGTTTGAATACTCGGAACGACGTCGCTCCCACCGAGTGTCATCAGACGAAAATAAACAGTATACCAGCAGTCGTTTGTAATTATCTTGGCAGGCATGAATCTTGTCGAAGCAATGGTTCCGTTATACTGAAACAGTTAATAACATAAGTATGTTGCCTGGTTACAAGGCCTCGAGTTAATGCACTGTTATTAAAGTTTTCAAAAGCGACATCAAAGCCGATCGTATTTCAGCCTAGTTCCATAATTAATTGCTGTATATTTGTTCACTTAGCATCATGGAATTAAAGAACGAAGCAAATGC
This sequence comes from Phoronis australis, assembly GCA_002633005.1. Lineage (NCBI taxonomy): Eukaryota > Metazoa > Phoronida > Phoronidae > Phoronis > Phoronis australis. The sequence continues at coordinate 1,091,534 of NMRA01000035.1, read as the reverse complement.
TTCTGAATTATTCATGGGAAGAGACGCCTCTGTGCGGATACTGTTACCGGTACACGCTGTGACCATCTTATAATTCAACAAGGCACGGCTAGATCCATCAAATCGTCTGACACCCAATTCGTTCATTTTTATTTCCAGTGTTCAAAATTATGAAACTTTAATTGAAACTTGACCAGACAACTCTTCGTAGCTTCATTTTTCCTCACATTTTCTCGAGTCAGGAAAAGTAATCCATGGGATACAAATGTAATTTGAGGTACTGAAACGGAAACACGCTTTACCATGCGATATTGCCACACCTAATTTCTTCACTTGTCTACTTGTTTACCGGTACCCTCTGGAAAATTTGGGTGAAATTTCGAAAATGCCAGTTCCGTTCTGTAGCTTGTCAATCAACTAACCATTTAACATTAGGCGCCACACCTGATTTCCCAACTATGAATGTTTCTTACCGATTGGAACAGACATTTACTACATGTATATCCCTTGGATTTCCATGATTAACTTCTTTTGGTTGCGGATTCAAGTGGGTGTCGGCCACAACCGTTGCCTGTTCATGGCAACATTCTTTCCCGTTCCCTTTAGACATTGCGGCTACAGAAACTAAATGCGTAGGTAAAAATTGGTAAACTACAGTAGAAGAAAAGAGAAATAATTAAATGCAACCACTGTTCCTGTGTTGATTTTTGTTTTTCTGCCTGAGCAATACAAAGGAACAACTTTACTTGGAGCGCTTTTTTCATGAGTGATCTAGTACCTCAAAGAATGCAGTGAAATAGGGAGTCGTGTCGTGACCAATTGAAAAGATTAAAAACCCGACTTTGGACATCTTAAAGGAACCATCTTTTGGCTACTATAGGCTTCAATTTATTAATTACTCTCGTTAGAAGCTAAGGAAGAACTGGGAACAGTTCTTAAAGACCAATCATGGTTGGGACATAAAATGACCCGCTACACCAAGCCAACTTATCGAGCCTGATCCCAAGCAATAACGAACTGAAAGTTATTTTCACTTCAAAGAATCCTCTTAGCTTCAAGGAGGGACAGATTTATAAGGGGCTAAAATCAAAAGTTAGCTTTTTGACGGAGGGCGCTTTTTACAGTAGTTTTAACGTTTTCTCTTTTGTCTCGCCAGAGCTCGTTATCGATAAAGCCATGTAATTAGGACAAATCAGACGTTCACCGGCTCTCAAACTTCGTTTTCGATGATCGACAGACAATGTCTGGGCACTCTAGATTGACGATAAGTGAAACTGAGACAGAATAACATTGTGTGGTGTTGTGGAAGCGTGGAGATTTTGCCTGGGTTGGCAATAACACCAAGCAGTTAAGGGTATTTCAATTTTCATGTTAAAAGATATCTTTCCTGGTATGCTGATTATCTTACACCCGCGTAAGTAAGCGTTTTCTTCTGTATTTTGAGTGCCTCGGATTTTAATTTTTGGCTCACTAGAAATATATACTGTCATCGTTTCGCTTTTGTGTCACTCGTGTTTTCTATAAAATAAGAAAAAATAGGTGTCACCGGTTTAGTTTTTGAGCCATTCTATCTCACGCATTGTCACGTGAGCACGTGAAATAGGTTTAGTGGGTGGGAACAATAAGACGGTGTGTTTATGCTTTAACAAATTCAAATAAACTGTTTAAATGAAGTCACAATTAATGTCAGACTCTATTCTTCAGTTCACCTGTTATTTCACATGAACTAATTGAGAAATTTAACGCTATATTAACAAAAAAACTCAACGCAACATCAACATTTTTTTAACAGAGGCAGTTTGCGTTTACAGGTTTGGCCTAAAAGGGGGGCCTCGGGCACCAGTATTTGCATATTCCTCGTGAGCCAACAACGTTCATTATGATTGAAGCACGCCATTCATAGTAAAGGAATATGATGGCGGTTAAAACTTTTGGACACTCGAGGCAAACTCATGCAAATATAACACACGGTATATATATGTATAGTCTACACAGAGTGCCAGTGATTGGTTTCCTGTCCACGTGCAACAGAAGCCTGAAATCGGAAAAACACGAACCACAAGAGAACACAAATGTCCTCCTTCAGGTTATGTACACTCTTATCGACAGGTCTGCGCATTTACTCAAATATCCGCCAAATTATAGATTTTAGCTCTGTAGAAAAGCATATTTTTTGAAAGAAGAAAGCCGGTAGAAGTGGATTGATTATTTTTTATCAATCTGCCATAATGTGACCATTTCATTTTAGTGAAATTTAGCAAAAACGGAAAGTACACTGTTTGCAAAACAACGGTCAATAACACGATCAAATTTCGTTTGATATAAATGGTCAAGGTGAGATCAAAAAAACTCTGTGACAGTTATATAGAAAATACTTTTGTTTTCGTTTTATGCAACTTTTGATTTTTCATGAAGATCATGAAAATCCCATCTTTTGATGGCTTCTCTTACTAAAGTGGAACATTTAAGAAACAATTTGTTTTGGAGAACAGAACATCAAGTATAATATCTGAAAGTTTCTATGAATCAGATGTTCCATGTCTGAGACATAGTCTTCAGGAGTTGGCCGAATTTGGACACTCACCACCCCCTGTGAGAAGATGATGACACGAAACGAACTAATGGTTACCTTACGTTTTCACGTTTTACACAAAAATATTGACACGAGAAGTAACGTGGAACCACAATATACGTGCGCATCGAAAAACGATAGCCCCTATCCCAAAACCAACAGAGCATTTCAAAAATCTTTGTAAATTCATTATGCTGGTAGCAATCCTACAACCTCACGGGAAAATTGCAGCGCATGCGTGTGGTCGCGAAAATTTCGGGACGAACTTGCACCGGGTTTACTCACCTTTCAAAAAGGGCACACCGTAAAGCAAAAGAGCCGCCCAAAATTTCTCATTATAAACCATCATTCCTTTCAAGATTTCGAAGAAAAAGGTACGAAGAGCCTGTTTTTAAAACTTGTATCCAGGAACAATTATGTTTTGTCTTTATCCTCCACATATGAATATCGCACGCTTGACTATACACGTACGTACCAACGTGTTCATGAATATTGAGCTTATTCTATTTAGCGATCGCTAATTTGACGAGTTCTTGCACATGCGCGATATTTCTAGTCATTGTTTCTTTTCACAAACGTTGGTTGAAAATGTTAATGTACAGATACGTGTGCTTCTGTCGCTGACATGATTATTAAGCTCTTAAGCAGAGAATGACATCACTCCGTGATCTGCTACTGAGACTATTTATGAATGTCATGTATTTGTGTTTCCGTGGACTTATTATGTTTACTCTTTATTATAGCGACATGGATGCATCGCAGAATACAATACAAAAACAAGCAAGCTCTGCATGCTACACATCCCCAGGTTCTTAGGCTTATCAGTCACCTGGATACTAATTAACACCCTAACGATTACACACGATAGTAATTACAGGCAATTACTGCAACAATCTAGTGCTCAAATCAAACCTCGCAAGAGCTTCCGGATAATTAATTTGGAAACTCCGTTCTTAATCTATTATATCTGGTGCAAACGAAAATAAAACGCATTTTGTTTCCAATTAAATTTTGGTTACATGCTTTACATGTCCATGGAGTTCCCGAAAATCTTCCTAATTCCACCTCTAATGTTAAAATTCCTGAATGCAACTGTGCTAACAAATCTCAATGTAGCATGCTTGCACCCAGCCTAAAAATAGGGTGACTGGAATTTTTGGGAATGTGAACCTTTCACTAAAAAAAAGAAAAAGGGGTACGTTCAGAGCTATGAATTGTTCAATCCACAGTCTTTCCTTTGCTTCAAAACATAAATTGCCAAAATATTTAACATCAATCACGTTCTTTTAATTTCAGTGCGATTTTTCTTCACATTCACATACAAGATTTTTGCTTTACTAAATTCATTTTATCTTACCGAGTAACATACACTTATTAACACAAAGTGTTTCAAACAGCAGGTTGCTTTCAGATAAGTTTTGAAAAACGAGCTACGTAATTCTCATATTATCGAAATTCTAGCATTTCTACGGTCTCGTAAATATGTACAAAGAAAATCACGAACATTATGTTCAATGCTCTCTTCCCACTAATTCCAGTTAAACTATAGCGAAAGACAATTACTTTTCCCTCAAATGTTAACCGCTGGAATGAATATTCAAAAACTAACTTAACGGCAATTTCCGTCAACAAACACAAAAATCCACTTTGTTTCGTTATAAAAATCAATGCATTACATTGTCTCTGTTCCTAAGCGTAAACCAAAAGGCATACTTTGTTTTTCCAGATATGACAATTGCGGACTAGTGTATTTACAGATAAAAAAAATTGTAGTTTCCAATTTCCAGTAAAACTACCCGAGTAAAGTTTCAATAGTTATGTTTAAATGATGGTATTGAATTCTGCGAGCTGGACGCTGTACAAGACAATTCAATCACATTGTCGCTTGCAGATAAAAATCGAACATTCAGTTTCATACGAAGGATTAGAAACGATAGCACCACAAACTGTGTGCTTCTATAGGTGTTTTAGCATTATATAAGTAGCCATTAGATGGCGCAGAATGCTTCAAACCCATTGGAATTGAGAAGATGGCGTCATCTCCGTAAAACGCAATTATTTACCAAATATCATGGAAATAAGCCAAGGAATTCTGAAGATATAGAGGTAAACTTAAAAACAATTGACACTAGGGTGCACAGCTATAGTACGATTGATCTGAGACTCATCGTCACCTGTTGCCATCTCTATCGAAGCCCATCTGCAAATTCCGCAAAGTTACTTCAAAGGCTTAAGGAGATACAGCCGTAGATGCAAAAAAGCAAAAGCATCCAAAAATCAACATCAGCCCGGGTCTTTGTATCCAGAACACAACCGTCAATTTTCGTAACCGTCCTTTGAGTGATTTGGCAGATAGAGAGACAGGCGTCAAAAACACACCCGGAAAATTTTAAATGGCCACCAGGTGTCGCAGAAAACATTAAATCTGTCCGAAAATGGGAAGGCGTCGTCGTCTCTTTAATACAAATCTATTTGCCGAATTTCATGGAAATACATTCATGATCTCCGAAATAAAGAGGTAAACGTAAAAGACATTTTGCTACAAGGGGAATAGTGCTATTTGGCTTAGTTCTACATTTGTTACCGTTTGTCGTCGGCTCCATAGGAACACATCTTTCGAATTTCACAAAACTTCTTCATTTGCCTCAGACGCATAACACACAAAACCATCACTAGGTGGAGACATTGTAATCGGACCCATCCAAAAGTCAACTTCAGAAGTGGCCTTCTCATAGGAACACGTCTATAAAAAATGTTTTTTACGTTTGCCTATGTATCTTCGGATTTCAGTAATGTATTTTCATGAAATTAGGCAAATAAGTTTCTATTTAGGAGACGACAACGCCTTCTCATGTTGTTTACTACGCCACCCCGGCGGTGGCCATTTTCAGTGTTATTTTTCAGTCCGTTTTATGGCGTCCACTTCTTTATCTGCCATACCACTTAAAGAATCATAATGAGATGTTATTAGGGGGCACAGTGGTATCTGGATTAGTTCATGAACTCTGGAGATAAAGAGGTAAACGTAAAAAAATCAGGGGCACAGTGGTATTTAGATTAGTTCTACACTCGTTACTGTTACCATAAGAATACATCTTTCAAATTTCACAAAGCTTCTTCAAAGGGTTAAGGAGATTCGGCCGCAGACGCAAAAAACAAAATCGTCATGGGGGGGGGGCAACACCGTAGTCGGACCCGTTTGAAAGTCAACGTCAGTTGTGGCCTTCTGTTTTCATCAGCAACACGATCTGCAATTTTTTATAACGATCCTTTGAGGGGTATGGCAGATAGAGAGGCGGACGCCAGAAAACGAGCGCAAAAATGCCCACAACACTGAGGTGATGTAAAATTCGTTTAACCCGTCCGAAAATGAAATAGCATCATCGCCTCCGTATTTCATGAAAATCCGTCAAGGAACTGCGTAAATACAGAGGCAAACGTAAAAAACTAAAATTACCACTAGGGGGCACAGCGGTATTCGGGTCGGTCCGAAACTGGTCATCTGTCGTCAGCCACATAAGAACACATCTGTTCACGGAATAAGATCCTGCAGGGGATTTATGTGATACAACCGCGGACGCCGGACGCCCAGACAGATGACGTCCGTACGGCAATATGTACCCACATATGAATATGAGGGCGCATAAAAATTGTATTAAGTGCATTCCACAATTTAATAATTTGCAACTCTCATACTACTGGAATTTGCATTTTGTTACAAGGAAAGTGTTCACTTAGGACTTAGATTGGTACAATACAGAGCACGCGCAGTCGCACTGTGACGTCATTCAAGCACATGTCAACCATATACGGAAATTACTTACATGCTACGTATTTCTGCCGATTCTGTAGAGCTGTACGGCGTAGCGCTAATATGCTACGCATTTTCGGTAATTAATCTCTTTTGTCGAAAGATCTCATATTATGAGCCTTGGTCGACAGGGACAAAAAAGTTACCAAGGAGTATAAAAGCACTCACAGCGGTAGATGTAAGAGCCTCTTATAGGTAAGTAGGTACATATGCAATGCATTTTGAAACTTTACCATATTTTGACTCGTTTTCGTCAGTGCTATGGTTTGCTGTGGTTTTTTTTTTACTTGCTTATGGTTAGAGCAAAAATGGTTGACATGTGTGATCAAGCCAAAGAAGTTTAATATTACAAAATGTGGTAAAAGAAAAATCCTAAATCACGTTTGATGTAAACGACTAATAAAAATATAGTATTCATGTAAATTATTAATATTAGCGAAATGTGGAATTTTCCACTAAAATCCTAAAATTAAGACATGAATACGCAGGAGCCTCACACTGATTAAACCATCAAGTCATGTTGCTTTAAGTATGCTCTGGGTACATAGGACGCCTTAAGAGGTCGTTGCTGTCCTCAACACTCTCCAGCTCGGAGAAAATACTCCCATAATCAAACAGTTTTCGAACAGTCCTTCCTTCAGTTGACCAAAAGTCAGCAACTGGCCATTTTTACACTGCGTCAGAGGATATGACGTCGACAAGTGTGTGTATTTAGCCACATACAAAACAATACGTTTCAACTCCGTAGAAGTACTCTAGTTACCTATTCAGTGGGGCATCTGCCATGGCCGAAAGACTTCGGAAAAGTTTGATTACGGGAGTATTTGTTCGAGTTGGAAGGAATTAAAGACATCAACGGCCTCCCTAGGTGACCTTCTGCCGTGTGCGCAAAAGGTACTTATAACAACACGACTTAAAGATGGTTTAATCAGTGAGAGGCACGATTCGCCGAAAAGCTTCCGGCGTATGGAGAGCCTGTGGGACAGCCATGCACCGTCTATACTGCTAATGAGTCGAGACGGTTGTGACTGTCTATTCCTCAAGCCAATAGAAAACCACCGTAATGTTATAAAGAAGAAGTTGAAACTAGTTTTACCATAGTAGATGGTGCGCCACCTGGTGAACACTACTCAAACAGTGCCTCAGAAAGATAGAAATTATATTTTCAACACCAGAATAAATACACAATGTAGATCGAAAGAACAATAGATATCAACTACACAAGATACACAATCTTAAGAAGGGTCAACACACTTGCGAGTTTTGTATACGATTTTACATAGGACTAGTAGCAGCCAGTGAAGACAAGTGTTCGCACAGTATATATAGAACTTGTGGATCAGATGGAACATGGCCGACTTTATTCCGACTTAGGTTTGAATATGGATATCGCTGGCCAATCACTGTCGGTAGAAGTGTACAACACAACGCATCACTAATACTCTCCCAGTTGCCGCCATCTATCAAATGCAACCCCTCTCCAATGAGAAATGGCATCAATCCTTCCAGAAATTAGTCCTATACAATTTATCACAGTGTGTAGATAGTGGTTTCAAAGTCATTCATAAAATCGGGAGTGCATCAGCATTGCTTTATCAGTACTAGTTTCCACACACACCAATCCACACTCCCTGTATGTGGACTCACAAACAACTTCTTACTAACAGATGGTGCCTAATAATTAAGTTGACCTCATAAAGACCCTACATAAACAAATGACAAAATAAAACATCTTTTCCAAGTTGTATACACATCTCAACCTTAGGGGCAGTGTATCCATTTTCAACACATATTCACATTATTCTGCACTTACATGTGCATTCTGTGGTATTTCTAGAAAATCTTACTCAATGTCATAAAACATACTTTCCTGGGCTTTCCAACAGTGTCACCCAAGAGAAAATCGCGATAGAAGACAACTCACTTGGCTTGCAAATAGTGTGTACATGGCCATGATCGTGACTGCATGTTTCTAGATGTCGTAGTGATTCCTCTGACAAGTACTAGTTCAATTAAATTACATTTAGGAATTTTAAGCAATATTTAATGTACATTTCTGCTTCAAATTTGCAACATTTTCAAAATTGGAAACTTGCCAGTCGTTTGCTTTCTCTGCCACCACCACTTGTTATTATCCCCGTTCAAAAAGCAAGATGGCACGCAAGCAGTTTGCGTCACTACAGACTTGAACAGAATTCAAAGTAAAAGTAAGATTGTTAATTCTTGTTTGTTCAACATAAGTCTTGAGGGTGTCAAACAAGGGTACACTGTTGATCATAAATACACTGATGGTAATATTGGTAAGTCTTGCTAAAAGTGCCCGACTTCAGTAATCATAGTGAACACACCTTCTTGGGTGACTGACTAAGCTAATAGGAAGTCTTGCTTGAATACAAGGGACTGTTTAATATTCAATGGAAATGGAAAGCACTGCACGACTACATTTTACTGTTTGACAAGTCACTCAGCTCTCACTGACTATTCATAGCAACAGAGAGTTTCAGCATTTTACAATACCCAACAAACTTAAGTATTCAGCCCTCACTTATAGTATTTCATAAAACATAAATGATGTTCCTAGTACCATAAACAATCACACACAATGACTTCGGTGACGTAAAACTTCATAATTTATCCAACAACAGCGATCATTTTAAAGTAACGCCACAACGTTGGAAATCTATGGCCCAATTTGGAGGACCTAGAGGCCGGGTTAGTACTTACTGCCCTTCATGAATTCCATTTTTTTCGAGGGATTAAGTGTGTAATACGACTAGTGATTGCTCAAAAGCTCACTGCACATAAACAAATAAATCCACTTGGCAATTTTATTTTCACAACATGCAGGACCACTTATCCCTAACGCTGTTTTTGGGTCGCTGTTTTGATCAGCTGCTCTGCATTGTCCTCGTGACAGAATCTGAACCCAATGTGTATTATTCGTGACTAAGATAAGGTGTAAATATGACACAATTCAAATGTGCCCATTGGCCCGAGTTAAGCAATCACAGTGCATCTGTTTATGAAATTTTTCACGCGGCAATAACGCGTGGCGTGCTCCTAAAATCACCGCTGACTATACACCATGGCAACCATGGTAACCATAACAAAATGTCACGTGACAGCATGATGTGACTATTACTATCCACCCAAAACATCGACAGAACAAGGCCATAATAACATCTCTTAACTATTACAAATAGAAATTATTCTCCACCTATTTCATAATAGTATCATTTCCATCATCTAAAAATATTACAATGATTTGACCGGATATATCACAGACCTATCCAGTGATACCTAAACCCACCGGGCATTTACCACAGTTATACGGACATGCTACAATCAAAATATACAATCTTCTCAATTTATCAAAATAAACAATACACCACAGCAATCTAGAATGATGCAATGTACAGCAAAGTCAAATTTCAGTAACTTCATGTCACTCATTGCAAATATAATGTCTACAATTCCTTCTTGGCACACATAACTCAAACCTTGTCCATTGACATAATCTTAAAATCAATAGAACTACAAAACAGTCAACACCATCTCTTCAAAGCAAATTTCAGAGCAATGCAATTTTTAGCTTAACCTCTACTAGTGATGAAGTTTTTCCGGATTTCCTTCGCGATTAAGCAAAAACTTGGATGGAACATGAGAACTTTGACAGAATTCTGCCAACATTGTATGAAAACTACACCTACGTTACAAAAACGGAATAAACATCCCATCTCTTGCATTCCATCACCAATATGAAAAACAGTATCACACTACCAGTGGCTGAACACGACGATATATCATCAATACTGAAAATAGGTAAAGTAAATATTAAATATTTTAACAGAATAAACACCTAGCACTAGAGTAAACATAATTGGAGATTCACAAAAAAATCAATATAATAAGTTAGAGATATCAGATACAAACTCTTAACTGATAGAAAATAAAATGCACTATATCGAAATTATGCCGTGGTGAATCAAAGAGCAACAAAGGGGTCATGCAAAGTATCCTTTCCCCCCAACAACCGAAGAAGGTAAGAAATAAATTGTAGGTAAAGAAGACAAACATTTTTTCAATGAGATTTGACGATACAATTTACTTAAGTGACCATTCAATACTTTGATATCCTTCTCAAACTGTCCACCCCTGTTTCAAGAAAAACATGTTAAAGCTTCAGTGTTATTTAGTAATAGTTCAATTAATCTTTAGAATGTTAAAAATAAATGTATACAGATCTCTAGAATGTTAAAAAATTATACAGATCTTTGGAGTTCTAAAAAAATATACCGTTTATAAATAGAACGGAATGTAAACATAGTAAAGGGAGAAATAAAGCTGAGGTGCACACTTTTCAGACAATTCCTAGAGATTAAGACGCAATCGGTTAGGAAAAAAATGAAAATAGTAACGTGACATTTGTAAATGCCATAAAAACTTATTAGAAAAACCACAACAAATTTGCCTAAAATTAAAACTACAATTGCAAAAACCTCTCCAACTGCAAAGTCACTACATGCGGAGGCCATTTTGGAGCATATTTACAAAAAGTTCAGCATGTTTTTGTCTTCAACTACTCTTGTATGATGCATTTTAAGCGGTCAACTGTCTCAGCCATTTCAACTTGGGTATCATGTCCGCCTTTGTATAATGTTCTGATGATGTGCTTGCTGAAATAGTAAGAAAGACAATAATCAGTTTAACATGACCAGATCCAACCAAAAAACGTTGAAGAAATGCATTTGGATAAAGTTTCTTTAATTTGGAATACAACATGGCAGAACAGAGAAATTTTACTTATATAATTAAAATGTTTAACAAAACAGGACAAATTGTGTTGTATGACTGTCATAAACAAACATCAAATTCTGACCAGTTTTAAAATGCATTGAGCTTTTGAAAAGCAAAAAATGACAATTTTGGCAACCCTTTTTTGGAATTTGAGGACACTTATCAGTGTGATTCAAATCTCAAAAGGTTAGGTTTGTAGCAGCACAGTGTAAAGATTCGTATCGTATATTTGACTACGACGAGTCAATCTTAAGAGATGTGAAAACATAACTTGAACATTACTTCTCGCAAATTTTCAATGAGAATGACTCTTCCAGGTACAAGGAAATATAATGTTTTAGATACATCAAATTTCATGGTTTTACAGAAATAGTGGACAACATTAATACAAATACCAAAATATAAGGTAACTGTCTCCCAATGCTATGTCCGCTGTCTACAAGTGCCTGATACAAAAGGTTTCGACTACCACTTTTCCACCGATTGGCAGTTGTGTAATGTTAAATTTTTCTTAACTATTCACAAGATGCTGACTTGACTATTATGCCAAAATGTGGCAAAATATATCAATCTCATACACAGGTCTTCACAGGATTTTAGAAATTATAGAATAGCATCTAACTGTTTATGAGTTTCCGTACCTCGAATCTGGTGAGAAAATCGGCAAATATGCCAAAGATGTCATTGGTCGTTGCACTTTTAGGATCCTCGCCGAAATATTGTACCATTGATTTGAACTCGTCAATGGTGGCCGTTTGTAAACTGAACAGATTCTGCAGCTCGTCTGATGCTGTTGATATGAAATGCTGACAACTGTTAAGGAAAATGTAACATCTTGAACGTTGCCTCCCCCATTCTTTAAAAAAAGCCAAGAACAGTCCTACTTTAAAATTCCCAAAGAAAAATCTACAAACCTGTAATAGCTCACAAATAACAATTGAAATTTCAACGTATTAACACTCAAAAACAACATGACCTTTGACTCTGACCTGGATGCATTGTCAGGTAATATGATACATAACTTGGCCTTTAGCCAAAACAACTACCTCACTGCGGCATTGTGGGAAACATAAAAGTTGGTCTTGCGACATTTGCAAAGTCAGGTTTTCATAAAGCATTGCATCAAAACACTGATTGTTTATGTTCCATAAGTTAACTTATCAACCAGTTTTTGTTTTGAGATTTGAATTATAGAGTTATGCCTCATGACAAGTAAAACTAAGTAGAAAACAGAAAACAGTTAGAAAATAAGTACATTGATAATCTTTAGCCCATTTCAACATAATTTATGCTTTCTAAACAACTGGGGAAATCATGCAACGGTGGAATTTACATATTGTACATGGAACTGTCCGACTTAAAATCCAAAAGTGACAATTCTAATGAAAATCAAGAGTTCAAGTGTCTCTTTCATGAAAAGTGACTTAAGGCATTAAGGCTCAGAGGGTCAGGAATATGCTCCCATTTCCTCACTACTGAATAAAGTTCTTACAATGCAAGGGTTTACACACAACAATTCAGCACTAATCTCTACAAATTATCTGATCAACAAGCAATTTTAGGTGTGTGCTCAGAGTCTTTGTCAGTACTGAACTGAGACAATAATATTTTTCTTGAAAAATTCTGACTTAAACCTCAAGTCTTTTTCATGAAACGCACCACTGTTCACGAAATGCAATTTCTTCATTATTTTAAAAACATACCGATTATCTCAACGTAATGTCTTTAAGCTAAAACTCTACTTCAAAAGTGGCTCATTCAGCTTCCCAACTGTCTCTCTTACGAACATGTTATTGTTGGACTTTATGAGACGCACCATTTTCCATTTATCATTTTCTTCTATTAGCCAAACAGTACATTTACAAGGAGATGCCACAAAAATATACCAAATTTTCACAAGTTTGTTACATATACTTATGAGTACTATAATGCTGAAAAATAAACTGCACAGAAAAACTTTGTATATGACAGCTTCTCTGCAAAATGGGAAAATTTTATTGTTCACTATAACTCCATGTAGAAGTTTTAAACTTTATACGAATACGAGAATGGTCTCTCCTGAGGTGTGCTTGCGTGAATGAATGGATGTACTTATTTGTTTGCTTTGTTTCTTTGTACTTGTTTATAAAGATTAATAAATACCTAAAAAACTCTAACTACAGTGAGATGCTTTTGATTGAGCAACTACTCAAACCATCAAGTCCATGAACTAATACCACAATCAGTTGAGAAAGGATACGCCCATGACATCTTGGAACCTGTCATTGCCCCCATTGACTTGGTGACCACTAATCTTGCCGATAGTGGCAGAAATGTCCTACAAATAAATAGCTGGATACAAATACAACAGCAGACACCAATTACGGTAAAAATTCTCCAATTTGGGACAGTCTCTAGAATTTGGGACACACAGACTCCTGGGAAAATTTCAATTTTCATGATTGTGGAATTTGGGAAAAAGTTGATTTTGACGTTCATCATATTTCTCAAATTTTGGACAACGTGTTTTTAATTTCTGGTGATTCTTAAACTTGGGACAGTCAATATTGCCCGTCTCTAGAATGTGGGACAAGCTCCAAGCTCGAGAAAATTGGAGAACTTTTACCATACTAACCACATGATTCTCAGATGGGACCAGGTTCACAAAAAGTGACTTTTTTTCAGGAATTTGGTCGACTTATGCTCCAACTTCTCTATTTCCGAATACATTGTTTGCAATACTTCTTAGTTAACTGTTTGACAAGAATTAATGGAAATTATCTAATTGGCAAATTTGGGCATGGTCTTGGAGGCTTTGAACTTTGCTGCATTGAGGTTAAATAATTTTTCCGGAATAGTCTGTGTGCAGTTTTAAATGAAATTTGTAACTTAAGTCCGATTCATTCATAACGAAATAAACCCTAACGTGAGAAATGCGGACTTTTTTCACTAGACAAAAACAGCACAGAAGTAAGCATATGCTGGTATATATTTAGTTATTATTTCTAAAAAGGAATAACATTACAGATATATGAGGCAAATGAGCAAAAAACATGTGTACCCAGAAATGATCCACCAAAACCTTGGCTGTAAGTTAGCGCCATCTTTAGTAGGAGAAAAAATCAGAAAAAATCTTTAGAAGGAGAAAGCAATTATCAAAATATACAACCTAGTAAAGACAAACAGGCGCTTACTTGACGATGAAATAATCACACTTGTACTAGAGATCCATAAAAATAACATCCAGATGACAATTTCTAACATTAGTGTCACCAAAAATGGCAAAATGAGCATAAATTCCATACCTGTAGAACTTTCCGAAGATCGTTTAGTTCCCGTGTAATGTCCTCATTCGTTACTAAAATAAACGGCAAGATAAACTATAGTGATCTTTTACAAAAATTATTTAAACTGGTCATAAACCGACAGAACATTTCGTACAAGAAGTGAACCATTTGATTTTGGCAACTAACCGCTATTAAAATTGGTCAATACTTGTTCCTTACTCAGATGAAAAATCCTGGGTTTGCAAACAACGGACACTTTGTAACACATTGAGCCCTTGGGCATGTTCCAAGAAAACAGACTTAGCCTAGACAACACTTAAATTTTAGTCAATTTTTAGACAAAATTTAAAAATGTCCGTTTCAAGAAAGAAATCTTAAGTTTGATTGAAATTTTTGACTTAAGTTTTGTCTTAATTTTGACTAACTTACCGGTTGTAGAAGTTTCAAAGTTTGGAAGTTGAGACAAATCTTGACTTAAATAAAAAATGACCTTAAGCCCGTTTCTCAGAATGTGCCTCGTTCTTAGCGCTAAAATGACAGGCCACAAGTGGAGCCAGTTCTCAAGCAATAAATAAACCGTCAGTTTCAAGCAGCTCCTTCAAACCCCTGAAATAATGTCTAATTTGAAAGAGGAACAATTTAAGACCACTTTCATAACGACAAGGGGTCAAAATCAAAAGTTTTCGTAACGTGAGAAGGGCTAGTAGCAGCTTTTAAGAGAGACTTACTGACTAGAACAAGCGAGATTACAGTAGAATTTGTGAATTTTGTATGCCAAGACAACCACGATTAAGACTGTAGTTTTACAAATAATCACCGGATTCTATGAATTCAAGAATGTGCATCATTTTTGTTATATCCACGGAAGTGAAAAAATGATTGTAAAGAGATAATTTAAACCAGGTTCATACTGTATCGCCACTACAAAAAATGAAGTACAACTTAATAACATAATGTACGGCAAGACGCAATAACGCATAATACAAAACACATCTTCTCAACATTTGATAAACAACACTCGGACCAATTTACCACAACAGAAAACAAAACGAGGCCCTCATAAAAGGCTAGATGTGTTGCCAGTTAGGCACTGCAACTCCAATCACTCATTCAGTTCACTGACATTAAGAAACACGGGACAAACAAAAACCATTATCAAGTCAATGCTTCGAAATAATTAAACAGAATTGTTGAAAAATTATTTATTATTTACGCTAAGTCATTCTTTCAGTTTAAGCTTCAAAAAAGCATTCTGTAAAAACAGCAACTTCTGTGCATAACAAATGGATCTTTCTAATGAACTTTTAATAATTTACGCACCATCAAAACTGAATTAAATTGCTTTGTAAATAATTATAATGTACCACGAATTGGAAACAATTCTCTAGAATTCATTGTGATGCCAAACACAATTCTGAACATTTAGACAGTCAAATAAGGTTAGATAGGACCTTATAGACAAGCCTGTGCGCTTAGCCAAATATCCGCAGAACTACAAAATTTAACTAATGTGTAAAAGTATAAATTTCCGAAAGTAGAAAACCGGTAAAATTTGACTTTTGACTTTATAACAACCTGTCATTAATTGGGTCACATGACTACTTCTTTTCAGTAAAATTTACCAAAAAAGATATGTACATTCATAGCAAAACAATTATATCAGTAACACGGCTAAATGTAATGTTAAATTATAACGACGAAATGTGAAAAAGAATGAAACAGTTTTCTAAAATATCATTTCGTCTTCCTTTTATGCAACTTTCGAGTTTCTTCATAAAAATTATAAAAGTTCCATTTTTTGATAGCCCTCGGGCAGACGTGTAATGTTTTAAAGACATCTAAAAGCATTTTGGAGAACCGTGCATGAAGGATGGTATCTCAAACTTTGATATGAATCAGAACTGCCATCTGTGGGCAAATTTGGGCATTTTTCTAGGGCCTTATATCACCAGAATACTGGAGTTGTATATTAGATAGATGGGGAAAAATGAGTGGGCAGACACACCAGTAGGGCTGTATGCCAATACTCAAGTTTCGGCCCACATTGGCATACATGGATAGTAAGAAAGTACCGGTAAAATACCGGTAACAAAGGGTCTAGGAACATTGGGACTCGTTAAGAACAGTTAAAGAATGCACACCTGTGTAACAGATGTTCAGTTTACTGTGAGAATATAGGGGCGTCCCATGGGACATCTGCACAAGGCAGCACCGTCTTTTGTTCTTGAAAATTGAGTTTGCTGAGATAAGTTGGATGTTCAATGTACTAAAAATTCTGCTAAAACTTCCATCACGAATGTTTGATGCAAAAGAAATGTCAAATGTTTAGTCAGGGCTGGGCACTTGAAGTTTCTTTATTTACAAGTAGTTAACATTTAACCTAAACAATCACCGATTTAGCATGAATACTGATCAGTGATGGCATATTCAATAAATAAATTTAATAAGTTATACTGAAACTCTTGACACTTCAATAGCATTACCAGATACATTAACCACTTCCCCGTATATACACTAAAACCTTAGATTGGCAGCATGCCTTTTCCTAACACATTCCAGTTCACAAGTGGTACCATGCAGGGATGAGTAGAGAATTAATTAATGTTCTTGTAAAAACTTACCATCAGCAACATGGCTTAACTGTTAGCCAAAAGCAAATTGAACTAACAAATGAAGAATATCATACTGCTTGGAAGCACGATTCAAACAAAACGATTCCTCACATTAAGATCCCAGCATTTTAAATTTTGATGAAAATATGGCGCGATTTCTACTTCCAAATTGATATTGTCAAACGTGCTGATCATATGCAAATAACAAAACATGATTGTTAAAAATAAAAAATTGCTGAAAACACACACTTAGTTATGTACACAAAATACCAACAAAGGTAAGACAACCAATATCAAATCACAGGTAACAGTGGACACAACCAAAGCACAAGGTGCTGGAAAACATGTCATGTATTACCTGAAGCCGTCACTAGAGGGCACCAGAAGAAATTAGAGTTATACACTATCACAACACATGTAAGAAAAGTTACACAGAGTGACAACCACTTATCAGTCAAATGCTGTATTTAGATAAGACTTGTCTGTGTAATACGATAAACAGAACCTACCTAAGGGGCCTTTAAGAGACGGAGAAAAAGACAATTTACTTTAAATGAACAAAATAATGCACAAGACAAAAGTTGAGCCAATCAAGGACAGCTGTGTGTGTAATTAGCATTTTATGACAAACACAAAGAATAGAAGCGTGGGAAGACAAGCGGAAGAATTCTTCCTAAATCTCTTCAATAAATTTGAACTCTAGAAGAAAATGCTAAACGTGAAAATTTTCCAAGCCTTGACACTTGTGAAAGACATGTTTCGGCAGGAGATTAAATGCAGAGTTTTAACTGAGTGGTATTCTGGTATGTTTTGACAATAAGCCCCAGGACATATTCTCAGAATGATCTCTTTCTAGTGCCTGGGCTTAAAGTCAGAAAACGAGCCTATAAACGGAAAATGCTTCACTAACACGGGACTGAATCGGAGAACTTGGGGTATCCTTTGGAAACAGGTTAAGTTTTGTGCTCACCGACTACAGTGACATGAACAAAGAATAAGGACACTGTGTTAACTTTAAAGGTAAGCCTGTGAGATGCGGAAATAAACTGACCTGTTCCTCATAAAACCCTTTGAAACATGCTGATACTGCTCCATACAGGAAACCATACAAACTGTAGAGAATTTCAATTGTGTCTCCAAAGATAGATCCGTTTTCCAAATACAGACCCACGGGGGAAAATACCAGTACTGAACAAAAGTGTCAGTGACCCTTGACCTTTGAACTATAAGTGATGGAAGCGGGATCTGCCCATCAACCTGTACTCACATTTAGCAGCTTCTGGAACAGTGGAGAGCTCGTCTCGTATGGTCAAAACATCAGGCATCTTAGTGTACACGGCCCAAGCAAGGACGTGTAGGAACGTTGACTTGTTGTCCGATGTCTTGGTGGTGTGTAACTGAAGAAAATGTCGATTAGCATTGATTGTATTAATCAAAAGGTGAACAGCAGGATATCTCACACAGTCCATTATGAAAGAGACAGCGGACATTGGGCAATGTTTTTCACCCTTACGCGTAATATGCAGGAAGTCCTTTTCATCATGCCATACATCTCGTTTCCCAAACCGCAACCATGAATGCTTTTTACGAGTTGGGATTACAATGGCCACTTACCACAACACCTGAACTTTTATGACTGGCTTCTCTTGTTCAGGGATAATTAATGCCTGTTCCAGGCAACATTCTTTTCCACCCATTTTAGACACTGAGGACTATAAAAACTACATCCACCATTCAAAGTACCTTTTCATTGTTTGAATGGCAAAAATCAGAAAGAATGCACACTGCTTCTGATGTTCCTCTGTTGATATTTGCCGCCCTCTATTGTATAGCAGACTTGTGTACACTACTACTTATCAGAGTGATCTTAATATTCCCAAAGAATGCAGTGAAATTTGGATGTGGGAGTGCGTCACGTCAGTTAACAAAATGGTTTTAATTCTAATTCAATCGTCAACATAAAGATGACCTACACAAATGTAATTAACAAACTTCAGCAGAAATACCCTTAATGGAAAGTGACACAGCACATATCCAATCATGCGCGCACTCAGGGGGGGCTTAGGGGGCTCATACGAACGAAGTGGGCAAAAAGGTCTGCCTCAGAGAAACATAACTTCCAAAAAGTAAAAAATGAGACATAAAGCCACCAAAAAGGCAGGAACTACCAAAATTCATTGAATGCACAATTCATAGCCCTAAACGTATCCGGTGAATCTTAGTAAAATTTCCACATTCTCAAATATTAGAGCCCCCATTTTTTAGGCTGGGTGCGCGCATGTCAATCCCTTAACTTTGGAAATGTCCCGACAAATCTGACTTAGAAATGTGCTGTCAATAGCCCATATATATTCCAGTACCCAACTGACATCTCCCTCTTGGCACTTACATGACTCAAGAAGCTTATCTTGAACGCAGCAGCCTGTCCTATTCTTGTATGACCCTTGTTCAAATAATTTCCCATAGCTAGCACCAACTGAAAGTAACAGCATCAGTGAGCAAAAATGATCTTTACAATGCTTGCAATGTGTTGTCATTATCTAGATGGCACTAAGAGTCGATATATAGAAAAATAATAGCCAATAGAACTGACTCTCCCCTTATGCTACTGGCAACAGCAAAGTGGGGGGTGGAAAAACAAACTAAGGATTGGCAAAAATTACCCTATCACAGACAGCACGGTACAGTATGGCTAAAATGCTAGCTTTTTTATCTTTACAAAACTGGCAGCATTTTGCCACTCGTGTGAATGTAGTATTTCCCTCATTCACTGTCAACCTTGTGTAAAATACTCAATGTTCTGTTATGCAAGAAATCTGCACAAATTTCAAGATCAATATCCCACTAGATGGAGCCTAAACAGACTACAAGTTTACCAATGAGTCTCATCTCTTCTCAGGTACCATAAAAATATGAGCACTGGATCTCAGGTCTTGTTTTTGGAATGAGAAATACACAAACTTAAGACAATTTTTTTTATGAAATGTGATATCTGAAAGCTCATAGAAATAATTTTTAAATACATTAACGGTGTACTGCCATGCTGTTACATCTCCTCCTGAAATGCTAAGTGAAGCTGACGACTATAAGTTAAAGTTTATCATGATATTAAATGTCCGCTGGATATAACTGAAGTTTTGCTATAGATAGTACACGCTGCTAACAACGAAAAACTGTTTTTCTTTTGAATAAGCAAAAAAGCATGTTTTCAAAGGACAACTGAAAATGAAATAAAGCATTTTCCCACATGATCAAGGGGCAGAAATTGCATGTAAACAAAAATGTCAAGTGCGATAAATTTTCATTAAAAGTACCTCCAAAACTCTGGCCAACTTTTTACTGTGTTTGATTTCTTGAGAGGCTTTCCTGAGACACTTCAAGTTCTGAAAGAAAAGTAAACGTTTCCTTCAAAAATAATACAAACAAAACATACAACATTTGGTACACAAACAAACAGTAGGAATCATTTGAACCAGTTGTATTCTCACAAAGAAATGTTTCACTATCTTACCTCTTTCACTTCTTCAACTTTCTCAGCAAAGTTAGCTTTAAACAGCAGAGCCTTCAGTCTCTGTTCATAGCCTGGTACGCGACTTAACTATAACAGTAGAAAATACACTTATTCAAATAAACTGTATAATTGGACAAGTTTACAAACAGATGGTCAGTGATCAATAACAGTGTAAAGCTACACTTTTTTGCATCTCTCCTCCCCTGCCCCCTCCCCCTCTTCAGACATACGCAGTACAAACTATTCTAGGTACTCCTTTTATGTGTTCTGTTTACCAAAACCCAGCTCGGATGTACATTTTACTTTAGTTAAATCCACTACCAAATAATTGAAAAGTAAGACAAGGAAATCCCATACCCTTGCCCTTTCTCATCTAAACTAGGAAAATAAGGAAAAAAAACTATTACAATTGAAGAGTTATGAGAACTGCAAAATAAAAGACATCTAGTTCGTGGGTTATTCGTTTAAGTCGTGTTATCCTTAAGTTTACAGAATAACTGACATGAACAGTCAAAAACAAACTTGTTGTTTGATGAACTGCTTGAGATCAAGAAAGTTCATCCCTTAACTGTTGTTCCCCACTACTTGGCTNTTCAGTCTCTGTTCATAGCCTGGTACACGACTTAACTATAACAGTGGAAAATACATCAATTCAAATAAATTGTATATTTGGACAAGTTTACAAACATATGGTCAGTGATGAAGGATTCAACAACAGTGTAAAGCTACACTTTTTGCATCTCTCCTCCCCTGCCCCCTCCCCTCCCCCTCTCCCTCTTCAGGCATACACAGTACAAACTATTCTAGGTACTCCTTTTACGTGTTCTGTTTACCAAAACCCAGCTCGGATGTAAATTTTACTTTAGTTAAATCCTCTACCAAATAATTGAAAAGTAAGACAAGGAAATCCCAGACCCTTGCCCTCTCTCATCTAAACTAGGAAAATAAGGAAAAAAACTATTACAGTTAAAGAGTTATGAGAACTGCAAAATAAAAGACATCTAGTTTGTGGGTCATTAGCTTAAGGAGTGTTATCCTTGTTTAAGTTTACAAAATAACTGATATGAATAGTCAAAAACAAACTTATTGTTTGATGATTCAGAACTGCTTGAGATCAAGAATGTTCATCCCTTAACTCTTGTTCACCACTACTTGGCTTATATAATTATTAAAAGAACTAATTAAAGCAAATGCATACAAACCTGGTAAGCGAACTGATCTGCTTTACTCAGTTCTTCAAGTTTACCATCATACGCATCATATTTCTCCATCTACAAAAACCATGTGCAAGAATTTTAATTTATTTTTTGAAAAAAGTTTATCAACCCACATCACAACACAGACCGACTACTTATAAATACAAATAATAAAAATGTTACCAAGAGGATGATAGGACAGCTTCATAATGTAAACCAAACTACTAACAATGAAATGTTATTCATATCTTTTCCTTAAGACAAGTTCTGTTGAACATGATATTCCATTTACACTTAACAGTCTCAAATGGAACATCGTATACAAGAGAACAAGTCTTACAAAAAAATTTGTTTCCCAAATACTCCAAATGTGTTTACCTTAAAGAAATTACACTTTCTCCCATACTGAATGTGCTAAATAGGTCAACAATTACAGTAGAGGTCACACATAATTACACACACATTAAACAGTAACACCTGCAATACTATATCCAGAGTCCCGTCCACATGCAGACTTGCCCTAGAACGACTTGCCCTAGAGCAACTGGCACTGGAGCAACTTGCCCCACACAAGCCAGAAGTTGTCGCTCTGTGCTTGACAATGAAGAGGTGATGCGAATACAGCGCGAAACAATTAGAATCATCTGTACTTAACCGCATCTGATAATTACTTCCACTTTACCCCAGGTTTGCAGCAACACAGCAATTAGAATAACATCAAGTTATCCTACCTCGAAAAGATGGAGTAAGTCTGTCACAAGTGGGGTAAGTTGTACCAGTTTAAATAGTGTCCACACAGCCTCCAAACCTAGCGAGAACCGGTTTCAGGAGAAACTTACTCAAGGGGCAAGACTGGGTGTGGACGGCACTTAGAACTTACCTCCTGTGTATCCGGTGCATAAGCAATCATCTGAGACAGCAATTGTGGTGACAAGAAATCTTCATCAATGCTGAACAAGGCATCCTTGATTTCTGGGATGGACATCTTCAAGTGAGCGAGCAAGATGGCTGAAATTGAGCCATTTTGTAATCAACAGAATGACAACACAGAAATAGCAGCAATTAACTTTACGGTACATAACTCGAAAATTATTTCAAACATGGAAAGAGGTTATGTTTATGTTTTCGTTTGCATGTAATTACTCAATCTGTTGATTTCGTCTCATCAAAACAATACGGCTGGGAACTGCGGTACTGCAATAAATGCACCCATTAACAGTATTAAAAATGGAGAAAGAGTTTGCAAAGTCAATATATTTAGTTTGTACATACACACTCAATAACGTAACAATCAGGGTACAGGGGAGCTGCTATACCTTGCCCAGGTCTGTGTGTCCTATAATGATCTCACTACTGTTATCAGTAAACATTACCCATTTATGAACAGAAAAACATTGTTGTCAGAAATGCTGTGACACAAATTGTATTATGTCATACTGAAGACATAACAACACTTTTAATTTCTCCAATCAGTATTCACAAGTGTTTTAGATATTCCTCTCGCATTAATATCATTCTAATCGTAAGAACTACTGAGATCTTCACAACTCACATATGTTATAGGCTTTCTTTGGTGATAGTATGGAGATTTCCTTTCTCTTTTCTTTCAAAGATGGCACTGTACAAGAACAGATCACAATAAATAATTCATAATTGTAAAGATAATGCAAAATCATTGAGAGACACAATGCACGATAGAGCACCACAAAGAAAAAATCTGAGGGCAGAATATGATATGAACACTATTTCAGAGAACACCTCATTAAAAAGGATACTGAACCGTGCTTTGCTAATTTATGGTAGTATCGCACAAGATTTGTTGGTGATTTATGTAATGACAATGTACATCTCTTATCTTGCAATCAATTTTCCACAATATTCAACTTCAAGTCTTCATTCTTAATCTTTTACAGCTTGCAGGAAAAGAGATGAACAATTTTCATACAATATTGATTATTCCTAGTAGTGCTCCAAAAGATGTAAGCACTCGATTGTCTCATGAAATTCGCCTGATAGAAGTTTCAGTCATGATTTCCTCGATAATCAAAACAGCATTAAGTGAGAAACAACACCACAGCACTTTACACTGATCAGTTGGTGTCAGGGTGGACTTGTACAGGTGACACTGAGAATGAGTGATTACAATATCAACTGTGAAGTAAAGTGGGGTAGAGACAACATCAATGCCTGTGGTGACCACAGTCAATTCATGGAATTTCATCTACATTGCACGTGGCATTTTTCAAGAACACAGTGATGTGGTTGTTGTCTTGTATATGTCCAGTGACATCATAGATAACCTTGTCAATTACGTACATCAGAACCAAAGCACAGATCCACTGTAACATGCTTTTTGGTGCGAGTACGACAAAGCAACCATCACAGAAAAAAATTTAAAAACAAGTGTCAAAATGAAACAAATTATTTGAATATCATTAAGTGTTTTGCTTTAATCAAATCTCACTACCTACGACACAGTTTACACAGGTTATACATCCAAGATATCAACAAACGTTTACCATCCAACAACTGACACAGAAAGCATTTGAAAAATGAGAAAAACACTGTAGATGAAATCCCTGAATTGTATGTAACTACAAAGCCTTGACGTACACCACAGTGCATGCAAAGCAAGGCAGTACTGATCACCTCTAACAGTTTTCCAGTCCTGGGCTATTCAGGGTTTTTAACTGGACACGTCGGATACAAAGCCTCTAGCCAAACCGAGACTGAACAAAACTCATAGCAATTAACACCCCCCAGGCAGAATTAGCACCTTATCCGTGAGCCCTGGCACACAAAAACTGTCGCCCTTAAACCAGACTGCCTCCTACCTTCCGTACTTTTCTTTTTCAAACTGAACTGCTGTTCGAGTTCAAGATATTTCACGACGTCGTTCAAATAATCATGGGAGTCAGCACACTGGAAAATGTGAGAAAAGAAACCACATTACAACGAGAATTTTGCAATTAAGTCAAAGAATTCAAGCCTAAGCTATCTAACAACATGTGCTAAATATTACGAAAAACAGATGAACTTAAGAATACCAATAAATAAAAATAAACAAAGAAGCATATATGTAACAGCAGTTCTCTCAAGTAGGCCCAAATATTGATATCATGTCATTCTCAAAAATTGTCTATTGCTACATAAGTCATAAATTCAATTCCTCCCATGCTTTCAATACTGCAACATAACCCTAATGATATTCGTCCCGTAGACAATACTAACTGCAACTATTTAAAAAAAACCCATGTTGGTTTTTATACCAAGACAGCTTAACGAAAACTTAACAAATTGGTGTATTATCACTGTGTTAACTCAAGAGTTGCATTAACATTCAAGTCTCTAAAACTGCCTTATTCATTTAACCTTAAGGACATAATTACTATGGGTCTACAGTCCCGAGTAGTGTACAAATTTATCTGTGTTGGATGTGCTATATTGATGAAACTTTCCACCATTTGAAAACCCAGACCAGAGAACATCTGAATTCTGACAGTTCACATATTAATATTCGTCTGCAGAGCTCCAGTCATTGCTATGAGCAGTGCTCTTTCAATGACTTTGCTATAATAGACCAAACAGTAACAACAAAGGAGTTGAAAATTTGTGAGGCTCTACATATCAATTGGTGAAAGCACAGTCTCAAAAGGCAACTGGCACACCACAGGTTGTCATTGTTAGTCTAGTCTACTATAACTGACTGTATCTGTGTGTCATTACTTGTTGTTGGGCCCAGCAAGGTGGCCACTGTTTTTGCTTCTGAAGATGGTGTTTTAATAAACGCCAAAACATGTCAAGCCGACTTAAATCCATCATTGTTTTATTAACATATGCTGCTACTTGCTATCATGGACATTGTCCATAACCTATTAACACGACAGATGTGATCTTTCACCTGGGCCCAGACTGTGTTCTTCAAACTCTCCTTGTTCACATCCAGTTTCTCCCAGTTGATACGCTTCACCTGCATCAGTGTGCTGTCTGTGATGTCAATGGACTTGCCAACAGGAGGCGGCGGTGGGGGCACTGAAATGAACACGTGTGTAATCCTACAGCGTCTGACAATGACGACAACAATTTGTTTAAAGCCTAATTTTCCCAGAAACAAAACTATGTGCAAGTTACATGGTAACATTTTACAATTAATATCAAGAAAACAATAATTACAAACAGTAGAAAGATTCAAATAACACTTCCTGTAAGTTGACAAAACTCGCAGCATTTTTAAAGATAGAGACCATAAGAAGCCAGAGATATTACCATAGCGACATATATTTTCTCAACACTGCACAGTCACTTCCATTCCATGAACATATTCCCAATACACATTTCATATTCAATACCCAAGAAAACCACATAAGGGATGTGACACACGATATACTTACCTGGGGGAGGGGGAGGAGGTGCTGGGGGTGGGGGAATGTTTGGGGCAGGTGACTTGCTGTGAGGTTTGGCCACTCGATGAGAAGATTTCACAACAACAGAGTCCACATCTGTGATTTCGTTGGCCACCACATCATCCAATGCCCTGATGGCATTCCGTGCTTTTGTATTGAACGATTCACTTGACCTCAATGTCCTTGTCGTTTGAAGAGAAGGACTTGACTGTACAGAGCTCTCGCTTTCCGAGTCTAATTTTATCCGTTCATACCCTGACACTAGTTTCTCAACGTGAGGGTCGAGATGTGCGTGTTGTCCGTTGTAATGCACATAGTTGTGAGAATCACCATGGTTCTTGCCCTGTTTGCTCGTGTAATTAGCACTCACGCTGTTTTCACTGTGATCACTCTGGAAACCACCGTTGTTATGGTGATGGTGACTGTCTTGTGAACTGGAATGCCCATTTTGGCTGTGAAACTCCACCGTCTCATAAGGGTTAACAGTTGAGCTATTGTTAGTGGGCAGCACTCTCACCCCCATAACAGGTCGAGCCTGGTGAACAGGCGACGTCTGCACAGAGGTTTCTTTCACCACCCGTACTATTATTGTAGGCTTGGACTCTTTCTCGACCAAGTGAGATTCTGAAACAGTCAACATTTAAGAATTACATGAAAAAATTTGAATCTTTTGCATTTGTTGCTATTATTTAATAATTACACTAAATATGCAAAGCTTAAAATGAATTAAGAAGCAAACGTAACAGAATGCATATAAGCACCTATTTGAAACTCATCAGAACCCACAACAAATTGTCCCGTCGTCTGGTTCGTCAAGAGCATACTGCCAACACCAATAGACCTTAACTTTTCCCATGTCGACACTACCATAAGTTGTTTCCAAATCACATGGATTTTATGTACATTGACACACTGATGCCTGCTATTTATACCAAAATATTCATATCATTGGATTCCCAACCTCTGAGACATACAATAAGCAACAGTTGCCCATTTAGAACAAATCACTTTAATCTTCATATATTGAACATTAAACTTAAGACAAATCACTTCTACTTATTTTAGACACTGTAAAACACTTCCTGATGAATACACTCAAACAAATGGTAAATTACAAACATAACACTAAGATTCCGATCAACAATCGTACCATATATAGGGTTATGGCTGACATCACTCTGCACTTCCGTGTCATTGGATACCTCGCTGTCCGAATACTGTTTGGACCGTTTGATTGGACCTCCCTTTCCACTACTGTAGACAGGTTTGCTCACAACATATGAAGCTCTTGTTGGCGAGTGTTTTCCATAGTTACTATTCCATACTGGCTCACTGTCCACTTCAGTGTCAGACGACTGAGTCTACAACAGTGGAACACGTGTCACATCACACATGCCAGATAAGATTACTACTGCGGTACTGCATTACATTAGTGATGATTCATAATAAGGAAAAGAAGGTTCCAATTGGCTGGAACAGGAATGTGACATCACTGCATGCTCGGACACAAGGACTTCAGTTAACTTTTATTTCGAGACAAATGACATGGCACGTATGATCTCCACAGATACAGAGAAATACAAAACTGAAAGACTTGGACAAACACAATACTGGTTTTGCCTAATCTATTCAAGAAATAACCATAACAGCCGCTTAAAACTGCCACCTAAATAAATAGGCACTGATGCTAACTGACAAAATTTAAAATGTTTGTAAAAAATGACAGCGAAAAATTAAGCGACATACAATGAACCAGATGACCCAGATCGCCCAACTAAAAAGATAGAGGAGAATGTAATGCTCACGTATTTGTCTGTATTCTCCGAGTAACCAGATCCTGGCCTCAAACTAAACCCGTTGGCTTCCACTAAAAAAGCAAATTCAACTATGAACATATCGAGACAACAATTTTAGAAAGAAAATTATTTTTAATCACAGCATTGGCAAAGATTGAAACAATTTGGTCACTTTGCTTCATTTTGAGCCAATATTATAGCTAGACAGGTTTCATTAAACTTCATGCTTCAGCGCAAGTTTCTTGTTTTCACTGACACTGGACCACTTAAAATTCCAGGTTGCGCTTGGTGAAAGTCTCCATAACTTTCAAGTTAATGCAATAGTAGGCATACCTTTGGAGGTCAAAAGTTCAATTTGCAATAAAATTAGTATAAGACAGTATAGGAAGTCCTGACAGTTGTCACATTGGTCATGACTGTATTAATTGCAAATAAGAAACTTGTCCCCTTCCAAAGAATGTACCAAGACAAGTCCCATAAATTGTGTGCGGATGTTACAACTTAGTTAAAGTTTTTCTAATTTTCTTGGAGCATAGGGGTGATATCAAAACTCCTCAAGCAGCCAGTGAAATTTCAATTTTATTTTGCAACTCACTGTGTTGACTGTAATCAAACTCTTCATGATATGATACATCTCCCCTCCGTGGCGATGCAGACAGTATTCCATTTTCACTGTTCGTGGAGTCTACAGGACTGGCCAAACCATTGGTGATTACCGAGCTGCCCCTACTGCCATCTGTTGAGAAAAAGTCATATTCTCTGACTGAGCAAAGCCTGTACACAAAATTCACTTGCAACGTTCATCTATTATAAAAACAAAATGAAAAATAAAATTTCACTTGTCTGCCATAGTGTGTCCTAGATTGGTGCGATTTCACCTTACACGGCATGAGATTCACAGGCTTTTTAAAGCTAAATGACAAAGTTTAAGTACTATCCTCTACTACAAACATCATGCAACATTAGCTTATTGATCAGTAACAAAACAAGCATTTTATCCAAGACTTAATTGCCATTGCTGTGGACATCAAAGTGTGCACTATCACACAACATGAATAATTAACATCAGAGCTCAACTAATAGAAAACTACCGATCGAACAGAGAAATAAAAAGACGACTATATAGGCACATAAATACAAAAAAAGAACGTTACAAGCAGTGCACCCTTTGTCAGCGATATAAGGTAAAATGTTTCAGATAGGACATGAAAACCAGGCTAATGTTGCCGTGACATGGGTATCATTGTAACAGGTCGTCAAAAAGCAACGTTCATTGAAATAGCAATGTTGTGCATTAAATTCTGATGCCATAGTCGTCGTTCCGAGACAGCAAAGACCTCCTCAAGTTTATAGCATTTTTCAATACATCGCTGACAAGAGTTGATTATATTTCAGTCAGTAATGGCATGCAACTGTTTACACCATAAACAAATTAATAATTGACACCACTTGTCTATCTCTATGACACTAAACTATTAAGACAGTGACCATGACAACAAAGAGCGAGAATACCAGCTGAACAGGAAATCATATTACTATCAGCATTGATCGATATTAATTTTGTCTATCTTTTAGTTAAACGTCTGAGATCAGCATCTTTCTCATTGTTGGCATTGGAAAGGAAACTTTAAACTGGTGTGAATTAAACACGGCACATAAAACTCAGTGGTGTCTATAGAAGCAAGAGTGAAAAGGTGCAGGAAGGATTAGAAGTATGAGGGGAAGTATCGTGATTTTCAAAGAGCTCAGTTTGATTTGTGATGTGGACATTTGGAAATCACAAATAAGCACTGTACCAATATCTGTTTTGCCGATTCCAAACTTTTTCCTGCAGTATTCCTGGTGTTTATTAGACAACAATGGCAGAATGTACTGCCACAATGACCGCTTGGACGGCGTGTCCAAGATGACCATCACATCCTCCACCAAGTAATGGATATTCCTGAAGAACAAATTCAGGGTAATCATACATCATTTTGGCAATGCAAAGTATTCGCTAAACTGCTGCAGTTGCAGGACATGTCCTCTTTAACCACTAACTAAAAACGTAAACGCAAATCATAAAATCAAGATTACTCAACCATACAAAATAAATCATAAATCTTCCCATGTCATGATACCAAATTGATCTGCGTCATCAAGCAAACCATTCACAGCATGAAGCAGGAAAAGAGAGCATCAAAATAGCGCCAAAATTAACAAGGATAACCAACTAAACCTTTCACTCGATTTTGACGGTACAAACAAATTAAGCAGCGTATTTAAGCAACGAGTAAGAAGGAACTACTGCGAGTTACAAAATGCTCACTACATCATGCTCTTGAATGAAGATCCCTTACCTCTTTTCAGCATATATCTGTAAGGCTTTCTTGAGCTGTGACCTTTCACGAGAGGTCAACAGGAACTCAAGCTGGTGCTTGAATGAGGCCATGTTGTTCTTATGGTTCATACTGTGATTCTTGGGAGAACCCAACCCATCTGAGGCAGATGGGGAACCTGAGATGGAGTGAAATTTTCATTGTTAAAAGCTGATATCTCGCAATAAAAGCCAAAGAATGTTTGTCCCAGGCAACAAGCAATAGCTAAACGAAAACAGAGTTGAATGTCGCAAGTTTCATGTAAAAATATAGTGCAGCAAAGTCTCATATTTTTGAAAACACAAACCAAGGGATCACCACTTGAACGTCTCTTCAACAAATTTACTGAACATGTAAGTGTTACATAGGTTCAGAGAAAGGTTTAATCAGCTCTCATCAGTTGAAACATGGAAGAGCGCTAGACGTCTTTACAAGACAAAAGAAAATAACTTACTCTCATAAAAACTAAATCGTAGGTCTGATGTCTCAGTTTCATCACCAGACGTCACATCATTTGAGCTAGGACCAGGACGGCTCTTAGTTGAGACAAGATTTTGGCGCAATTCAGCAGGAATGACGTCTGCAAAAACAACAGCGTTTACTACCATTTTCAGACTCCCTTCCAGCTCAATTAAAATCATTCACCCTACACTGCCTATATCAATGTTGTTTTGGTTTTAAGAACAACACAAATGGTCCAATTAACATAAACATTCTGACGGAAAATGATGGTCAACTGTACAGTAACGGCACCAAGATGGTGTCTCCACCCTAGCTATCACTTACACAAAGGTAAATGAAGAAATAGTGAAATGTACCTTGCGAACTAAAACCATTCTCACCAATTTCATAGTAAAAAAACTTCAACAGCACCAGTCATTGATTAACAAATGGGATCTAAGTAACTACAAGCACTGTGTACTAAACGTAGTTTTCAATAACATGACAAGTTGGTGACTTCCAACGTCATGTCCATGGGAGTACATGGTGAAATGATACTGAATGCACCTCTCAGAATTGGGAATGACTGACTATCAACTAACATTAACTAGAATCTGTGAACAAGTTGTGGCTATATGCAGGCTCTCAATGACATGGTGATATGTTCCAAGCACATTTCTCAGTGTTCTTTGGGAACAGAAATAGAACGTAGACCCACAGTGTCTGCTTGAGGGGGGGGGGTATTGAGCAACACTAACTACTAACAATGCTAATAATGAGCACCATCTAAATACAAACCTTCAATCACATGGTGAGGCAAGTTAATATGTTCCAAGCACATCTCTTGGTGCTCCATGGGAAGCAGAGGTAGAACGAAGACCCACAATGTCTGCTTGGAGGGCGTGTCTAGCAACACTGACAGCTCACCAACTAGTCGATCTATGTTTCTGCAAGAGATCAGTTTCAAGCTTGTCAAAACACCCGCAACAGTTACAGCTACACCAGTCAATCAAATGCACCAGCGGACTTAGAATATCACAAGGGAGGCCTCAACCCCTCCGACGACAGGATAGGGGTTTGTGCGTTTAAAACGATATGCTGCCACCAATTTTTTCTTGATCAAGGTCGAAGGGTGAATCCCAAATCTCCCAAAATCCATCTATGAATTATATATAAGATAAAAACCTACTAGAAAGGAAAACATTTACCTCATCAAGGTGGTATTAATTAGGGTTTATGTATCACAGATACAAAGTGGTGTAAGGTAAAGCTTCTTAAAATTAGAAAAGAATATGACAGAAAGGTAAGATATCATTTCACTTTATCAGAATCTTCAACAAGTGTAAATAAGAAGACAGTTTTACTTGATTGTTTGAAAACTTTCTACAGTATGACTTATCAACAAACACGATGAAGTTTTTAACATTTTGGCAATACAGTGAGCACTTGAAAAATGTCAAAATTACAATATTGTTTGAATCTGAGGAAACTTTACAGTGAAACAGTCAAAGAACACATCATTGACACAACTGCAATAAACTCGTGAAAACAGAGCCAACCACACAACATTCATAAAAAAATCATCGGTTTACTTCAAATTAAAAACCATCATTTGTACAGTACAGCATATCTATATTTTGAGACAGACACAAAAAAGTAACTCTAAATTAGAGGTCCTATAAATTATCAGGCTACTAAACAGAGAGACCGGTATCAAGTCTCCAAAAACACCTACTTGTTTGTATTGTATCGAGTGAGCGCTTTTCTAAGAGAAGACTTTTCTTTGCTGGTAAACAGATAATCAACCTGCAACAAAAATATACATTAAAACCCAATTAGGCACACAACTGAAAACCTGTTGTTTTATTTTTCACCACTCATTCATTATAAAGAGAAGGCAATTAATACACAAATGGAATATGAAAAAGTAGGGCTGACTGGAGGCACAATGAGGTGAAGAAGAAGAAGACACTAAGAAGCTCATCCATTTGTAATCCAAATAAAACATGGCCGTAATAATAACAATCAACTCAACATGAAAATGAAAATTTGAAGATTTATAGAAACGTGTTTATTTCTAAGCTTTTCAAATCACGAAATAAATGGTTATGCCAAGACACAGGCTACGTTCCATAGATCAAGTTTGCTGCGAGAAAGCGAGATCACACATTTAGTCTTTGTGAGATATCGCCAGGCATTACAACCAAAGCACGTATCAGGCTAGCTTTTCTCACATGTCCTTTAGTGTACGGAACACAGCCACAGTTTCCACTGGTTTTGACTTTCCATGAACATATCTGGATACATATCTTCAACATTTATTTCATTGAAGACACGATTGTACTTTTTGTTTGACAGCTTAATACAGGCTCTCTTGTTGACTCACTCATTGCCTGATGATGAGACATGCAGTCTCAAAATATAGCTAGTGTTTAATTTGTTTGTCTGTTATGTCTCTCCGTGTTTTGAAACATAGCTGCATGCCTGAAGACTGGAGATTGTCTAGAGGCTACAAGCGAGTCTGTATTAAACTGTCAAACAAAAAGTACAGTCGTGTCTTCAACGAAGTATGTGTTAAAGGACTGCTACCGAACTATACTAACTTCAATACTTATAAATAAATTGTTCCATAAAAAGTTGACACACAGCTGTTTCAGCTAACAAGCATTACCCTAACTGATGACACAACTCGCAAAAAATGAAACTTTCAAAACATGGAAACCATTGTCATTTCCCAGGTTTCCATGACAACCAGAAACCCTGCAGGAGTAGGTGCCCACCTTTTCCCTGAAAGACTTTCCCTCCTGGTCCCTTACGGAGTGTTCTGACAACCAGCTGGACGAAGCGTGACTCGACTGTGAACTGGATGATCCAAAACTAAACTCTTGCCTGAGGGGAACTGTAAGCAATGAAAATTACACTGAAACACAAAGCTACAACTAGACTGACAGTCTAGACTGTTGACAGGGAATAAGAGTGAGATTATAGCTCATGCCAATGAGAGTTGGTTTCACTCAGCTTAACATAACCACCAACATACGAAGGGCCAAAGGAGACACAACAAAACAGTCAATATCATGCTACACAAATACGCGTTATATTCATTCATTTGATCTAAGCGAATCAATCCGTCGTAAACTGTATACGAGGTTGTAGCTAAGAATAGAAATAGTAAAACTGGAGGTACCATGATGTCATAGATTGGAGAACACATAGACACTTACCTCCATTTTCATCTACACTGTGAATCACCTCCATGGTGGGGCTAAGTCCACTACCCTGCAGCAGTTTAACCAAATGACCATGACTGCAACGTCTGTGGAAATGAGTGAGCAACAAATTTGAACAACAGTTACGTCGTAATACAAGCTGTTTCGCCAAGAATGGGAAGCTTATTTCTGAAGTAAAAAAGAAATCGATCTGATACTTAATGACATTCAGACACTGTAGCTGAAACAAAAATTCAATGCTCGACAATTTTTTAACTTTTAGATATCAGCAGATTTTTGATATCCTATTTTTTCGTGTGTTGACAAAAGTTCTCTAACAAAAAATCAAGCATTACAGTAGACTCCTTTAGCTAAAAAGCTCAACACATCATTCTTTTAATTTTTTACTTTGAACTACATAGACCACCAGAGTTAGTCAGAATACCATATAGCATTAAACATCCATATTAGCATCTGAAGACTTACTTAACATCCAGACCATTCAGGCGAAGAATAGCATCTCCTGGTATCAATCCAGCGGCATCAGCAGGGCCCCCCGGATCCGTTGATTCCACATATACAGGATTATGGCCACGTAGTATGAACCCAAATCCTCCCTCGACATCGCGTTTTATTGTGAGAGTCCTGTGACAGGATGAAAGTAAATATACCTCAGTTAAAACCTACCATATCAGACCGAATTAAAGCACTGTGTAAAATGTACCGTGTCCCAAATTGGTAAGATTTTACCCTACACAGCGCACTCATATAAACATACATGGCAAATTATACAAAATCAGTTCGCGTAAAAGACCTCTGATAAGAAGACGACCGTGACAATGATTTATTCTATGATACCACACTGACCTTCGGATGTCCTTGGGCACACTGGACGTTTCAGCGGTTGATGTAGACGGTGGCATGGTGGACAAATCACTACCACCACTTGGTATGTACTCTGGTTCCACAGGATTGTGTTCTAGGACTGCATCGAATTTGGGACGGTGACGAACTGGCACAAAAGGCCTGTGGAATTGTAATGACATAGTTACACGCATGAACAATACCATTACCTCCGAAAAAACATAGAAGTCATGCTTTTGCTTTTGTTTGTGTATCACTCAGTCAGTCAGTCAGACAAGTAAAATTCACTACGAAGAGATTATGATGAAAGGTGAGACTAAGAGCTAATGAGTTAGACATAACAACGTTTCTCGGGGTTACGTCGGCATACTACGACCTTTAAGTGCAAAACAATCGAAAAGCATCATTCAATCCATCAAAACATTGTCATTGTAAATGGCGACTACAAGAATACCGTAGTGGCTCTAAAGGTGTTTGGAGAGATGAAACCTACCAAAATTATTGAAGCTTGAAATGTATGCAGTTCAAAAATTCTCGCATTACCAAAATTCTCTTTTCATTGACAAACAGGAATATTATCATTTTAAACAATTCCCATGAGTGAACTTAATTTTTCAAGCGCAAAAGTTAAAACTTAGAATAAAATCAAACAAGATAAGGAAATTGTTAAAAAGCCTCATGATCTGAAACACTTAACAATTGATTTAAGAAGCACACCCAAAAGCTTGCTTGACAGTTATTTCTTCATTAAAAATTAAGCCACTCCAATAACCTGTGTAACAAGAATGCTTAGCTTAGCACCTTACCCAAGTGTAAATATAAGACCACATCCTTAATGTTGATCCTATTCACAACGACATAATCAGCAATTACTGCTTTGGACAGATTAGACGGTTAGCGTTTTTAAACACACAGAAAATGTTATCAGGCCTCAGATTGTTGAAAATGTAGCCAGGTAAAGGTCAAACTGATACGATAACATTGATCGGTATATCATGAGCTTGATAACGTAGTAATGAGAATGAATGGTCAAACAGATCTTGGTATCAAGAATGAATGTTCTGAATTCAGGCAGAGATATGGCATTCAAAAACTGATAAGCTTACAATTCCAAGACTCTTTTAGAATACCTGATACTACATCCTGTCAATTTTAATGTTGTCTTTTAAACAGCAAGTTCAAGACAGCTAAAAGTACTGCAATAAAAATAAAACATATTTCCTTAAAACTATGGGCACATGTCTATGATTTCAAAACAAACACGAGCCCTTGGTCAGCAACAAAAGCAACGCAAAGCGTTAAAATGCGCCCACGACTGCACTTCAAATGGTGTGCTTCTAGGGGTGTTTATTTGTATCATAAAAATCGCCATTAGATGGCACAAAATACATTGAACCCATCCAAAAATGTGAAGGTGTCATATAAATATGTGGGCGCATAAAAATGGTATATAAAATTGAAACGCTTTCACAAGGAAAAAAACATCATAAGCTGTCAATCAAAAAAGTGATCAATTTGCCATTTTCTGGCAAGTTTCACTGTCTGTCTTGAATTGAAAGACCAGGCCTCTGCTAATAAGAATGTTTAATTTAAATGTTTGCATATCAGTTCCAGTAAACTGCAACGGGTATCCAGGTGGCAAACATTAAGTGCAGAAGAGAACTGGAAAGATGACAGGACAATGGTGTCATTTGTGCAACCCACACCTGGCATGTGATATACAGACATAACAATTGCAAAACCACATAATTTCCATACGATATGCCTCGACTTCGTTGACTAGCGCTTGCAAAAACAAACGGTGTGGCCACTGGAGGCGGAAAACAATCACCCAACCTGTATGGTGGGATAAAGAGTTTCAAATTGCAAATGAAAACAAAAATGCAATCAGGGCCCTCAATAACTCAATGTTGGGGGCCTAACATTGGCCCCATTACCCTCTGAAAATTATTGAAAAAATTCCCCTCAAGTGAATGAACAATTCTTCTCGAGGTTCATATCATTTGTAACTCAAACAGGTGACAATTTGAATGAGCACAAAAAGTTAGTTTTGGCTACTTGAGGCAGAGTCTATGAGGGCTTGCGAAAGGGGAAGGGGGTGGTGCTATTGATGGTGATGGGGGAGGGGTAGAATTTTCCCCTCATCCAAAAATCCTCTCTCAGAAGGCACAGGCACCTTCCCCCCACCCCGGGTGATCGAGGGCCCTGGCAATGATTGAATGTGTCTCGTAGAAATTTGTCACTGGAAAATTTGATATCATGTTATGAAAGTAAAACAATATTTTGTAACATGCTTAAAGATAAAGAAAAAGTTTTAAACCAATTACTAAGAACAAGGATATCCCAAAAATGTTTTGGTAAATTAGTAATATTATTATTGGAAAATCAGTACTTCAATTTTGCTATCACCCAAATGGTGGTTTGAATATTTAAAGTTGCTATTGAATCAAAGAGTTGATTTGAGTAATGATGTACAATCAATAACTGAGAGAACTTTAGAAGCTCACAAAAATTCATGTAACGAAATTTGACGCAAATGTTCCCTATGAACTGAATATGTATTTTACTAGCAAAATTGACCACGCGACCCAAACTCTTCCAAATGGAAAAGCACTAGGAGGTGACAGGATTCTTTTTGAGATGTTCAAATGTATGAGAGTCTTCACGATATCAAGATGACATGGTACTTTTTGCTAAAATGTTCATAAAACTATGACTTTAAATGGTCTTTTCGATTACAGTAGACCTTGGTGAATGACCGTAAATTTGTAAAGACACAAATTATGGTGATGTATAGATCTCACGAAAAATGTTATTTTGGAAACGATTTAAATGAGGTGGTTTCCCACTCACTACAAGTATCTCAGTTTGCTCATTACACCTATGTTAGCATGGAGAAAGGCTACAAAAACACAGACACACCCAGGAACCAAATCAGCAACGTTCATTTTTACAATGTATAGTAAATACTGAGGCTCATTCCAGCTCTTTGGCAAATTTGATAAATGCTATGCTGCAGAAGTTTGGGAACTCCATTAAGTATTAGTGCACTGAAAGAGCACAGATCAAATTTTGTAAAATGGTCTTGAGTATAGGAAGCACTTGTTCCAATATTGCCGTGTTAAGCGAAT
Source organism: Phoronis australis (assembly GCA_002633005.1). Lineage (NCBI taxonomy): Eukaryota > Metazoa > Phoronida > Phoronidae > Phoronis > Phoronis australis. Next base: position 1,053,589 of record NMRA01000035.1, on the reverse strand, counting down.
ATATCTGTTATTTGTTATTCATCAAATATATCAAATGGATTTAATAAATACTGTTTCCAAATCCTGAAAATAAATTCTAGCAGATATTCAAAAAACATTGTGATCCATTACTTACGTTGGATTGCAAAGTAAGGTGCCAACTGGGTGACTGCGCTGATAACACCTCTATTAAATGTAAATAGGGTTTTTATGAGGTTTGACTGAAACAGAGTGTGGCTTGTGGAGTAGCCTTTATCAATATTTCCTCAGAGCAAGTCAAAGATTTCTCCATTTCAGAGGGAGTACTCACCGGAGTCTTATTTGTCATCGGGACTGACTCGAAATTTAACAAATCTGATGCGATTTCCCTGAGCAAATCATAATTTCGAAATTGGCAGGCATAATTCAAAAGCTTATTGTGGTCGTGTGTCCAAATAACTGTATTGAAGACAATTACCATTTTGCACTCATCTGCTAAGCATGCTATGGTTTAAGGATTAGATTTATAAGAAAATCATTGGAGCAATCCCAGGGCCCGCAAACTAATGAAAATCTCTACACCAATGCATGCAGAAATATTGTAAATGTTCCTTTGAAGAACTACTATACCATTACTTTGCTAGAAACTGTACATTGGGACGACATACCTGATTTCTGGGACTAATCTCCTGTGATTCCTTGATGGAAGTAATATAGACAGAGCACGACTGAATTTCTCGACTTGTCTGTCTTCAGCATATTGTTTCAACACACCAACCACAGCCATTTTCTTTTCATAATCACTCCCAAGTATCACGTTCATCTGCAAAATACAGTAAATTTTCAAAAGATTGCACTCCGTTTTAAAAATACAATGTTTGACCTTCTATTTTCTTATAAAAGAGAAAGTGTGTATCTCAAACGAGGAGCGAACAGAAGCAACCACTTTCAGAAGAAACTAGAAAATGATATTGAACAATGTGAATCAGCTTAACATTAGTTAAAAGCAAGACTTTAAGCTTATGAGTTTCTAAACTATCAGGTCTTTTATGAAGCAGTTAATGTGGAGGTAATAATCAAATAGTCACTAGAAATGAAACATTATCATAGAGTCCTAGTGTGGTAACTAAATACCGTACACTCGATTAGAAAAAAATCAGGACATACACAATTTTGGACAAAAACAATTGCCAAAATTGCTTTTTTAAAAACTATTTTCAAGAGCTTCTAACTAAAGTTTTCAAAGAATGTTCTGTCAGTAGCTATCACACAGAACTTAGATATGACAAAGTATCATTCCGGTACTGTAAATCATTTATGAAAAAATTTAAAATGAAATTTCACCTGTCCGCCGTATTGTGCCCAGAATTGGTGGGATATTTTAACACATAACATATAACATATCTGGTTATACCACTGTGTTTCCGGTTAATTCAGCCCCTCTAAGAAGTAAAAACAGTACATCAAAATTTTACACATACCACTCTTGTAACTACAGCTTTTCTATTGCTTACTTATAACTATAAGACATTTTAATTGGGACAAGATATTTTATTCATCATTCCATAATAGTATGGATTACGATATAAACATTTAATATTGCACAAAACAATTCTTCTCATGTACATAACTGTGTTGTTGCAAATCAGTGTTGATTCTTCTTGTGAGTCCAAAATAAGATATAAGCATCACAATGAAGATAGCAAAAGTTAGCACCAAGACAATACAGAACTACTGAATTTTACCGAATCTGTACCGGTCAATGCACAGGGAGTTTAGATTGAAAAACTCAAAAATCAGGGGCTGTAAGGTTTTAAGCCACATGGATATTGTACCATCTTACAAGTAATGGCAATATTTCATGTTCAGCCAGGCTCAACTAACACAGGAATCAATCACCCAATTTCTCAATCATCCTTCTCTGAGTTGTAAATGGAATAAATAATTCACAACTCCATCAATAACTGGCAACTATGCTATAACACCACAGCAAAGGTTGTATCAAGCCATTATTATTTAAGAGCTTATGACCAGCCCTTTAGGCAAAATGAGTAAATCAGATTGTCAACATTTCTCGGCAAACTTTGCAACACCGTATCTCAGACGTGGCCGATTGGATTCAAATAAAACTTTCAGATCTCATCAACATGTAAGCTATGTTCTTCAAATCACTATTTTTAAAATGGATACCTTTTGAATGAGGTCCCGTAAAACACTCACATGTGGCATAAAGCAAAAATGGTAATTTCGGAAGCAACGGTATCTTAAATAATTCTACCAAAAGAAATTTGGTCCTGTTATTGAAATTGCTGTTTTGTTGTGAAAATAACTGCAACTAAAAGTGCTTCGCATTACAGCCTGTGTTAGCACCATGACGTCAACGGAAGTGAGACAAACACCCACCAAGTGATTCTTATCTCAAAAGGTCAATTTAGAAAAATGGATTAGAATTAAGCACCCCAACCCAGCTTACTACTAAAATACAAGGCAGGTGAATTATCCTTTTACCAGAGGGAATATCACGCATTACAACATCTATGTATCCTGTCTGAAGACAAAATAACATTTGACAGGAGGCACACCACAATACTTCAATAACATTGTGATGTTGTAAAAATATCATACCAGCATACCTGATACATAGTTTACGCATAAAAGATTTGTTCATGCTTGATGCCCATGGACTACAGGGACCCCCAGACCTGCCAAGTCTCACGCATCTCGCGTGAGTCTCACGCATTTGGCCACTGCCTCACGCACTCACGCGAGCCTTAAGCTATCTCACGCAAAATGAATTTTTGGTCGTAAATTTTCAAAAACCTAGTTTTCTACGACCAAGCTAATCAATGCTAAACAATGCTAAGAAAGAAACTAGGAATTACAATAAAGCTCATAAAAATTGACTGATGTCCATCTTGTAATGACTAGTCAAACACCTACTCAATTGTATTGACATTATTATGGGTATTCTTTATTATAAAGACAATGTATTATCATTTTCATGAAATAAAATGGTTTTTTATTAATGTAATATGACTTAAGTTTTATATTTTAGGATACCGGGTATATAAAGTTTGATAGTTAGTGAAGATATCGCCAGGAATCTCAAGCAAAATTTGAGCAAATTTGTCCAATTTCAAGCAAAATTTCAACCAACCTCCAGCAAAGCTGTTATACCCCCTTGGCAGGTCTGGACCCATATTATCAAAGGTAGTGAGCTTGGTTGTAGCTGAGCTGGACAAAGGTACAGGATTGTGAATGTGAGGGTGTTTTGAGAGAACAATTAACAATCATCTTCATAAACCACTTTAATGAACAGAACTGTTTGCCGGCAAGGAACAGCTAGCGCAGACCCAGAGATATCAACTGGCTGCGTCAAGTGAATGTTTACCCAGCTGACACCTTGAAAATATAAGAAAACTGAATGAACTTGCATCAAACTCATTCAGATGTTCATGCCTTAGCGTGACCTGTCAACTGAGCTCATTCTTACTTGAGGCAGAAAGCTGAGCTCATACCTCTCAGTTTGCTCTGACCCTAAAATCCTAGGGACTCATCAATCTGAATCTAAGCAAGGATTGGCTGTACAACAGGTCTACACAAAATGGTTTCTACAATGCCGATGAACAGATCTATAACAGCAATTAGAGATGAGCGTTGATGTTGTTGTTGTTGTGAGCAACTGATATTAACCATCACCAGTAGATCTGGAACCTTACTAGGTAAACTTAATTCCAGGTGCTTGTTTGCATACATGACCTTTTAAAATATAAGCATTTAAGTGAATGGAATCTTATCACATGCATAAATCCATTGATTGGCCCTTAAGAAAACTGGGTGGCCTTTTGTTGCCACACAACAATCATTATTGGTGTGTTTAAAGTATTTGATCTAATTGTGCAAATGTACAAAGGAACATGCTTCAAGGGCTTTGTCCATGAGAGCTTTAAACATGATTAACTACCATTTCGCACTCGATTCAGTTGATCAATAGACTCTGTAAAACAGGGAAATGGGTGTGTAAATCGAATTCATTCTTAAAATTATAATTCTCTAAAAATTAATTCAGTAATTGTAGCAATTTATGAAAGGAAAGCTTACACCTACGTATCTTTTCAGTCTTTAAGTTGAGAGCTATAGCCAACGGGAATAAACTTTACACAAGATCATAAGATGAAGGAGCTCACATTAACATAAAGTCAATGTTTTGAGGAGTATTGGTCAGATTGAAACGTTGATGTTTTTACATATTCACTGTTATGCCAATATAAGAACTTCATTTACTGAATAACATTACGAAGAGAACCATGTTGCCATACCCATTCATAAAACTGTAATAACTGTAGTGTCTGTTTACTACCAAAGCCAGCCTGACAGGATCAACTATCAGTTCACCTGGAAGCTACTCTACTGCAGCAGTCAAGGTTATGCAAGACCCTGCAAAATGTCTGGCTCACTTGGGAGCCTGTCTCACAATGGGCTGATGGGATTGATACGACACACGTTAAAATATTATGCTCAAATGGTAGGAATGTTTTTAAAATATTGCACTTGTCCACATGGGTTTAATACTTTTCAGAATAAAAACTCAAAGACTATAGAAAAGGACATGATGATTCAACAGCATTTATGTGATTTCATGTTAAACACTTATGACCAAAGGAAACTTCATCATGTTATTGTTACCATTGTTTTGCTACGACCTTTCCTTTTTGCTAAATTTTATTGAAAAGGCATGATCACGTGATGCAAAATTAATGGGAGATTTGTTTCAAGTTATTAAATCACATTTTCAGCCTTTCTGCTTTCAGAAAATGACACTTCGACATAGTTAACATAGTTAAAATGTAGATATGGCTACACACACAGACTTGCCCATAAGGCCTTACATAACCTTTATAGTTGGTATGAAAATGCCTCTATAGGATCATTGTATATTAGTCCATTAATGTTATCACCAACAGTCATTCATCAGTGTTTCGAAGTTCATCAGTAAAAACCTAGTCATGGTGTTTGTGTTATTTTGGTCACATCTGGCCTAAATCTTTCAGGTTGACTAATAAGTACATAGATATTACAGGAGAAATAAAAAAGTCAGGAGAGGTTGAAGCAAGAAACTTACAGGTATTTCTCATTGGGTTTAAAGCTTTGGTGTTACACAAGCTCCATCTAACTGCGCGAGTAACACCCGATTAAAGGGATGGATTTAACAGCGAAGCCTCAAGGCTTTACCAAAATGGAAACACTTAACTTAGATGCCATTGAAGCAGCCAACAGGGGTCACTGTCTGAATTTGCCAACAGTGACTGGTTGTCAATATTTTGGTCGTAATAGTCGTATGGCGTATGCAAACCAAGGTCCTGCCATACCGCCTTTGTTCACATCAGCTGTTAGCCAACTCAAGAAGTGCATTGTCATTATCCCAACGTGGCACACGTTAGTTGCCTCATGAAGTTGACATTCAAGTTTCCATTTGAGGAGAGCGATGGGTCCTTGCTTCTTTTGATGACAAGGACAAAAACACCAAGGCAAATGACTGAAGGTCATATCAGCGCTGCCTTACTATAACTTCGATGAACTAGTTTTCTGATTAACTTTGAAGCTGATGGGAATACTAACGCTTAACTTAGCAGTTAACCACAGTTAACATCGAAGCTTCGATGGTAGCGGAGTTAACTGAACAGGAAATGGCCTTTAAAAATGGTGGGCAGTGGATTTAGTCAGGACAACTATAATTCATAAATTCTCCATTACTTTGCACACAATAATTGACAAACTGTCGACTTTCCACTTTTCAAAGGCTGATTACCAGGAAACTTTTAATTACCAAATGAGTTTCACGACATACTGCAAAACACACTAGAGGTAGGCAAGAATTTTTTATCTTTCTTTTCGTAAAGAAATTTGACATTAAAATTTCTGTTGTCAGCCATATTGTGTGCTAATGTTTTCTAACAATTTAGAAATGTACTAAACAAATCTTTGTAAATGCCACCTGACACAAAGATTGTTGAATAATACATAAGTATAAATCTTGCGTATCTGGTGAAGGTATGCACACATATTAATTGAATCAATGGTCAAGAGTGCTTGAGCTTAAATCACTCAGCATATGCTGACCAAGCGGTTATTGACAGGGTGAACATTGTGCACAAAGTTTCGGGAAATTAATTTTACCATCACATCCACTACATGAATCATTGGATTAAGTTTCAAGAGACATGCATAACTGATGTCACAACAGATGTAGAAATAACTATCGTTTTACATTTCACTTATAACCAACAAGAACTACCATCAGGGAAGACCGACATCTAAAGAGCATCACAAATTTTTTAACAAAACCTTCAGATGTCTTTCGATCAGTATTCTCCGTTCCTAGAAAGGGTGTTATATAGCGGATGTACCAGGACTTGATCAGAACACACCAGAGTCTACGTGTATGCCCCAAGCTCTCAAAGCTGAGATCATATGAACTGTGCCTGGTAGAATGAAACAGTCTCAAATAAGGTCTCAACTAATTTCTCTAAATCTATTGTCCTAAAATGTTGCTTGGTTTTATTACCAAGTCAATTTTTGGCTTTGATATCTACATTGAATTATCAATATTATAGAAAATAACGCCCCTAGGACTTTATTCTCAATGAACTCAGAGGTCAATGTCATTAGTCAAAAAGGAAGTCATAATAATGACGAAACGTCAGAAAAAGATTGCAGCTGTGAACAAAGAAAGACATAAGTAGGCAGCAGATTTAGGAAACTTGGTTGAGTCCCTGTTTGTGACCGTTTCATGCCACCGGGCACAGAAGTCCAAACGAATGGCACTAAATAAACTGAGCATCTCATTTATTCAAATGCAAGTATCTTACATATATTTACTGATCCAAACAAACACTGCTCAAGAATGTTTGTGCACCAGGAAATACGGTAATTGACAAGGCCACAAGAACACATCATAGTCACTATATGCTGGGACTGTATCAAACTGGACTGTTAAGGTTCTTTTTGGACATGGGAGCTTCATCTAATTCGTTAAGAGCAGACTCAGCTTAAGGTCAATTGTGACCTGAGAGACAACTTCGGAACATCATATCTCAGAAAAGGCTGACCGGATTCAAATGAAACTTTCCTACAGACTGTCTTTCAATTGTTTTGAAAATGTTCTGCTTTTCCATGAGGAACTGCCAAAACAGGACTTTTATGGTTGTTATGAAAAAACTGAAAAGTTGCACAAAACGAAATGAAGATTCAGAAAACTGTAAGAGTGTTTTGAGATGTTATCTTGAACGGTAACCCAACAAATTTGGTCATCCTATTGGTACTCTGGTTCTGTCACGGATGTACCTTTCTTAATGAACTTATTGTTTGACTCGGGTCATATGTGAGTTAGAGGCCCTACATTTTGAAAACTAGGTCAAACATGCAAGGTGCTTGCTAGTCCTTAAATGAAAAGTAATGACTCTCAAAATGAAGAATAATGATTTGCGATGTGGGACTTGTATCAGTGGCAGACCAGTGCATGGCTGTGCCAACAAGTTCAATACTTAGTACATAGCATCCTAGTAATTTCCATCATGGATAATTACAAATCAACATTTCAATGTTTACTTAGAAAGGTAATGTTTTTGAATCAATGCAATTCATTCTCATTGGTCACTCACATGATAAGAAATCTGATGTAAAAACAGCTACATTCAAAGACCACTTTACAAACATTTTGCTGTAAGTCAATTTTTCCAGTAGAGTCTGAAGTATATATTGGGTCAGTTTAGAGATCTACGTTCTCAATACAAGTAATTTGTCACCACAATGCATGAACAATACTTTTGATAGGCCACAATCAATAACATAACATCTTAATACTTATATTCATTAGGATCCAAACACACAGAATCAAGGCACATTCAAACAATGCGGATGACATTCAGCAAATGTTGCTCTAAAAAACGACCAGACCTTTGCACAATGTAATTATGAAAGTAAAGTATCGGTGACTTCTGCTGTTCCTTAATTTCGGACAGAAATTACGAAAAAAAGAACACCAGAGTCCTAACATTAAAGCTAGTATCAGGGGTGGATCCAGGATTTTGAGTTGGGGGGGGGCATGGCAGAGTATTCGCCAGGATTTTGCCCGTCAGACATTCACACCCCCCATCTGACAAATGTAAACTAGGAGAATTTTAGGGGGGCCATGGCCCCATTGGCCCCCCTCTAAATCCGTCACTGAGTATACAAAGCCCACGTGGTGAGACACAATAACAAGAAAATAAGAACAAACCTTAGAGAACAATTCGCGAGCCTTGCGAACGCGGCTGCCAGAGGATTGATATTTGTCCTCCATACTGACGTTTGACTTGTCAAAAGCCACAATAGCCAGAGTGAGTTTGCCTTGCCGCAAGTCGAGGAGAGGTTGTACGACCTCGGGTGATCGTATCCGGCGACCGTTTGCCTCCAAGACAATATCACCTGAAACCAGAATAGATATTTATTCAATAGCTTATTGCTTAGCTGTTGGCAATTTGAATTTAGACAGTGTTCTTCCAATGGGAGTTTCAGATACAATGTAACTCAAGATGACAGGTATGAATAACAATAACAATAACATGTATTTAAATGTAAAACCTCTCCAAAGTCTTGTTCCGACATTATTTGGGTTTCCAACAGTGTCGCCCCAAGACATCATCGGAAACTATGCAACAATTAGGTCAGTTTGCTTCGAACTCACAATCTGCTTCCTATAGAAACATGTTCACGTGAGACTACCAAGCATTAACATATAGTAAATCAAAAGGAAAACCTTCACAGCTTTTGCTGCTGAAAATGTCTTTGCATCCAATAACTTCAAATTTGACTCCAATGGCTCATCAACACCACACATTTATCCAAGTAAATGATTACAATGTTGCAAGTGGCAGTTTAAGAGCAAAGACATTGGAAATATTGTAGAAGTTATACATGGTTAGGGGACTCATTAAAAGCTCAGTCTGGAAAGTAGGAACAAATATGCAAGAGACACTTTATCAGGTAGTTGTGGTCATAAACAGGAACAACTTCAGGATTACTGATAAGGCTTAATTAGACTTCATAAACAGTCTATTATACTAAGAGATAAGTTTAACTGGGTAGTTAGAGGTATATGAGCACTGTTTAGGTAATTAATATGACTATTAAAGCAGGACATCCTGTTCACACCAAAGCAACTGTCAATTATTTAACATTAAAGTTGTGCCTCTTGGAAAACATTGAGCCATGAATAAGACAAGTTAACTTTTGTTGTTGCCTATGGTTACACTGTGGTTAGAATGGAATCTTGTTTGACTACAGACTATTGCAAACTGTCGCATTCCTCAACTCGCTTCATGTAGTTTTAATGTACAGACATTTGAAGCACAAATTGTCAGTCATTTTCATTGCTACAGTTTCTGGGGTTGTACAAACTGTCATAACCCTAGAATTGCAAAAGTTTGTGCAGACCTGTCGCTAACAAATTGTCGTGAAAACTAATCAGGTGTCCTAACGGCTTGTACAAGTCTCAAGGGATAGACGAAAAAACTTAAACTGCGGGTAACTTCATATTTGAACTAACTGTCGAAACACAGGGAACCAGGATTCAAATTTCTGAAACAGTTTCCTATGCAATAAAGCATAAAATACGCCTGCAGTGAATCAATCAACTCACTGAAGAGAAATTGATGTTCAAAAATCAAAAGTTCAGAAACTGGATTTGCCACATAATTGAAATCAAGGGAAATCTTCCCAAAAAACTTGTATAAAAATTGTATAATATAATTGATACATGAATAATATTTGGAAAGACATGCTATAGATTGCAATGAAAAACATTGATATTATCTTTAATTATAAACCACTTCATTCTTATTGAAGTTGGCTATTTTTGATCTACCGATGTAGCACCCAATATGAAATTTTAAAAATCTAAGTTCTTTGTATCTAACATGCCCACATTTATTGTAAGTGTAGTTACTGCATTTTAACCTCATATTAAAAACAAATTGTGACTAACGTTTACAAATGTCAAAAATTAGGTAGCAGACTGTCAATACAAGGCAATGTGTCTAAACCAGCCTCAAAAACAGTACAAAAACGTACTTATGAATCCCCATGGCGCCATCTGTAGGATCAACCTTGACATCACGGTAGTTTGCATACATATTTTAATGCTTACACCTTTTTTAATTTACCTTTCAACATTTATTTCTGTCAATACTTGGCACTTACCTGTACAAAAACCTAACACGGACATTAGTTGAACTACTTGCATCATTTCACTCACCTCTCCTCAATCCTGCTTTGAAGGCGGGGCTTCCCAGATCAACAGACTCGACCAAAACAGCTTTAGAGTTTGACCCACGTAACGTCAGCCCGAATCCATTTCGGCGGCTAGGAATCAGTTCAACATATTGCACACGCGATGTCACACCAACAGAGGGCGGCACTGTGCGACTGTGTTTTGCCAGTTTCTTTACATATTCACTTGACATGTTGCTAGCGTCGTGTCCATCAAGTTGGAGGATCTGGTCTCCAGGCATGAGTCCAGCATGGTGGGCCACGCCCCCTCGCTCGACAAAGGTCACGTAACATGGCCCATGACCATAGATGGAGAAGCCGTATGCTTCCGGCCACCGATTGTTCGCTGGCATAATTTCTTCGTTAAAGCTTTGAGAGAATTCTCCTCTTGAGATTCATCTGGACGGACATTTGTTTTGGGAACAGCTATCCTCAAAGCTTATCACATGGACACCTACAGAAAAAAGAACTTTCTTAATACCTCATCTTGTCATTTCTTTGCAATTCTAACCACAGATTATAACATTTTTAATCAAGTATCCACTAAAAATACTTACAACTCAATTTGCATTTGGAAAATTTTGACAGCAAAATACAAAGAAATCAGCACATTTCCTGAAACTTACAAATACAAATCGGTACCACCCTATCTCTGTAAAATTCCGTGACTTACTACAGTGAAACACCATCATTCTAACTAGATCCAGGTGTTAAGCCACACCTTAACTACCTGTGACTACCTATGCATGAGTCAACGAGACACCCAAGACACCCAGGGTTAACTATGATCAGACCAGAATATGTAGCCGTTAATCAATATCTAATCAAAACCAATACTCCAGAGAAAGGTAACATACATTCTTTATGTAAGATCTGTATTGACATATGTTGATATGGCACAGCATGTGTTTATTAAAATAAATAGAGATAAAACTTAAGCTTGGCAAACATAAAAATATGCTGAGACTGCTGTGCACTACAGTGACAACAAAATCCTTTTATGTCTGTAATATTCACCATACACTAACTTGTAAGCATAGAACAATGGAAGACCAAAATACTCTACACTGGTAATCATTCACATAATAACTACTTAGAGAATCATCTATAAGTAATAAAACAAAATTTTGATGTCCAAGCATTTTCTGCGAATGGAAAGCAAAAGTGTCTTAGTATGCACAGGTAAGTACTGTAGCTTAATCTGAGGTCAGTTCCTGACCACAAAACCAAGCTGGGATAAAAATCAATACCGCGTTTCAGAACAAGTCGTAAATATTGATGAACGGGAACAGTACATTTTGATAAAACAATGCACATACTGGAGATATGTACATAACACTATCAGAGAATAAAAACTGTGATGATTTTACAAGTGTTTGATATAAAGTAATCATCATTTTAAACAACCTGTCGCACACAAAAAATGTGAATAAATCAAGCGGCAGTATCAAATGTTTTGGTCAACAGGTCTTATCAGATAAGTTTCATAATGGGCTTTGGTTGGATCATAATTGCATTTGCAAATTGTCCGTATCCACTACTTAGTGGTTTGAAACATTCCCAACAGGGACTCAGCTATATAACCTAAATTTTCAGGGCATTTTTAGACTTTGTTTATTCACAAATGTTACATTCTGTAAGGTCTTTATCACGAGCTCATCTTTTACTTGAGACATATACAAATAATGTATCAGATAACTGGGCCTAAAGTCCTTACCATAGGGGATGTTATATTAAAAGGCACCTCTCTATTTTCAATAATATGAAGAATTCAATGTTGAGTTTACACACAGTATGTATGTATCATAGTTAGAACTTAATGTACTGTAGTGATGAGTTCAGGTAAAATAACAGGATAAAGAAAATAAGTGTTTCCACAAAGTTCTCAAGTGCGCTGAAAATTTAGAGAACACACTAGAATTTTCTACTTATTTCCCACAAAATAATTGCCAAAATTAACCTTTTTTCCAGTTTTCAAAGGCCTAATAATGCAAAACATACCTTTAAGTTGATTAAACATCAGCAGTGCAAACCATGTCGGTAATAGACAAAAAAATTCTTAATCTTTACTTTGCGGGAAATTTTGGGAAAATATAATTTCACTTCTTGTCCATATTGTGGGCTAGATAAGCAAAGAATTACCACAGCTGAGTACCTATTTGCATTGCTTCATGTAATCAGGCACATATGGGTGCATGTTTTGGTAATGGTCGGATATAACGTGCCCGAATTTTGAGAACCAGGCAGTTTTCTCCAATCAAAAATGGGCATGAAACTGGTTCTCAAAATACGAGCACGTTATACCTGCTATTGCCCATGTTCCTGCCATCTCTGTCACCATTACTGTTCATCCACTGTAAGCCTCTGTATCCAAGTAAGATCTTGAATAGATTTGGCAGACTGACATGTAAAGAAGTTTCCACTCCACTTATAAAGAAGACTGATGCACCAGTTTGAACAGATCTGGCAGGCACTGCACACTTCCAGTAGTAATAAATTCTCTTCGATTATAACCGGTTTTTTTGAATATTTACAAAACATACTCATTTAAATGTTTGATAAATCCTCTTGAAAATGGTTAGGTACAATTCTGTTTTGCAGCATCGTCCCTGGTACTGACCAATTTCTGCTACTTTATACAGGATTCAGAATCTGATAGAATATTTCTACCTCACTTTGAGACATGAAAGCAAAGACTGTCAGAATACAAAGTTAGTTGAAGCGACAATAAAAAACTCATTAAAGAAATTAAATTTTGATTCAGACCACTTGTTCGTTAGGTAGATGAGAAGTGATTTTTGGTCCAGGAAAGAACTTCCACAGTTCGTTATTCCTTGACAGCATGCCCAGCATTAATGAAATAACATGCTGTGACAAGTCAACTTGTTGAGATGATGCTCTCAAACAATAAGGATCTGTCAGCTTATTCCAACAGTGTGAGGCACTGATTTAGAGAACCAGGCAATCACTGAATAGCGGCCATTTAATTAGTGGATGTAACTGGTTCTCTGAATCAGGGTCCATTATATCCAACTAGTGCCCGATGTGAGACCAATTTCACAATGGCGATTTAAAAAAAATGTTTTTTTGTGACAGAAGGCAGGTTTATGGGCTCAGTAAGATATCACTTAAGATATGCAAACTTTACTACAGACCCATGTCTCCACAGTAACATACTACATCAAGTCGCCAATTTGACTTGGGCTCATGAAAACAGCATTCCCAATGTCCCAATGACCTTGTGGATGCTGTACGTGAGTGAACTTGGAATTGAATATTCTTTATAGCAAAAAGGAGAAATTTTTGTTCGGTGAAAAGAATTTTTGTAATTATTGGCCTTGTGATCAACCATTTTCTCCTTTACCGTAACTTGTGTCGCTGAACCAGAGGAATATGTGAATGGCTAAATCGATTATTGCTGGGTGAAACTGATCGCCCGTAGTTGAAAAGGTTGGTTAAAATTGACATTGTTTTATTCAAATGTAACTTGATTTAGTGCAGTGCAAATTTTTATGAACATGAACGTGATTATTTGAGTGAACTTGTCAATTTGCCTCGCGTATTCCAAGTTCACGCAACACTCACTTCCGTTTAATCTTGAAATCATTTAAGCAAGGTTCCAAGTTCACGTACAGCAGTGCCAGATACCCCAAGAAATATGGAAAACCTATTTTGGATGCCATGTTTTTATCCTGGGTGAACCCCAGTCCCTTTACCTGTTTACTTCCATACAGTATATTTACTGGTATAGAAGACGTACGGTCCAAAAAAATGTTTACTCATCAGTCACTCGCCGACTCGGCCCATTTTTTACGATTCATTCAATGAAAAGATTCTGTTCATTCTAAGTCAACATTTCAACTGACTCATTGAAAAATCACTCAAAAGACCGCACAAAAACGACATTACACAACAAAAAGCAAGGTGTGAAATTAAACTCCACATCAAATACACAAATTTAACTTACTCTTACTATGTTCAACATGTTCCGTCAAATTTCAAATGTCTGCTGCTGTTGTTGTCAAAGAAGCTTATGAGTCACGTGATCAGGTCGCAGGTACTCGAAATTTATTTAAAACATTAAGCATTTAGGGGCTTCTTATTTGGATATTTAGTAAGCATAAACAATAAAAATGAGGAACGCCAAAAATTTACTGTTAAGACACATTTCACATGTTATTTTTGTGGTAATGGTCAACCAGTGACATCTTTTGGTGAGATTGTGGCAATAAATAGGCCATGACCTTTGTCATTGTGAGAATGCGCTGAAGCCCGCAGATTCAGAACCTGAGGTATTCTCGCTTATTTTGCCATTTTCGGCCATTTTCTGGTTCAGTATGAAGTCATATAGTAGTTGACATAAGGCGTACCGGCGTAAATTTTTACTCTCTCATTTTGTACTTTACTAACCCATGGAATGAGTTGGTGAGCTAAACCGAAATTTGTCTGTGTTTCAGTGATGGCCTACCCTTCAGCTTCCCTTCCTCACTTCCCGTTTGGCGTGTATGCTGCTAGCGACCTCCTAGTCTCTCAATAACTTTTAGCACTCACGACGTGGTCTGTGCTGTTCCGACGGGATTAAACTACATGGGAGGACAACAGAACTAAGTTGCTCAAGCTCTCTAAAACTTGCATTATGAACTCAAGCCAAGGTTTAACTGTTGTAGTAATTTCCAAAGGTGTCTTACCTTACATCTTAGTTGTCCGTGGTTGAGCTCAATAACAAGACAATAGCTCTGCTTAGGTGTGCGGTCTGGATATCGAATGCCGCTCTGCATCCCAGCACGTGTATCGGCTGCAGGGCTGCTTAATTAATATTCATGTTGCGCCCTCATTGGACATTACGGGCATATGGGCCGGAAAGCCAACTTCGGCAGTCTCCAAGATGAACAACAGTTGTCTTCTGATGCCGACAGAGGGCGCGCGCGGCTGAAGGCCAGCGCAGCAGTGAAACAAGTCAAATAACGTCTCATTACAAAGTTCACCATTTTCACAATTTCCATGAATCTCTCTATGTAGTGTAGGCAACACATAGCCCCTTGCTTTGATTGGCCGGTTAGGGTCTACAACACTTCCCATCGCTTTCTGTACTAATTTCGTCCCGTTTATTTTAAACGGGCAGTAGGCCAAATCCGGAAACCGATTAGGAGTTTTCACCTCAACAAAAATACATTCCTCACTTAAAAACTTCTACATATCACTAAAAAGTGCTAACTTCCTTCAGTGGTCCTTTCTACTTCTACACATATCTTATGAAGCTTAGTTACAAGAATTAAGGTGACTTTGGCGAAGAATTCCAACTCCACTTTTCTGGTCACTGTTAACTTTTTCACCAGGTGCGCGATAACCGCAAAGTATTTCAACTGAGTCACGTGAGTTAGGCAAGGGCTAGCGCCAGAGTGGGCAAAGCTCATGACGCTGGCACGTGACACTTGCAAAATAGCATGGGAAGGTGTTGGGTGAAAGTTGTAAGATTTGTGTCCCTTGGACTTTTTATTCATCAACATGCGTGATTTCAAGTAACTTCCTCAAAATGGCTCCCGGTAAGAGAAACTTTAGCAAACTGCGACAGATTTTCATCAGTTTGTTCAAATTATAGTGAATCGTCTCCAGACTTATGGTATGTGTTTCTTATAATTCCATGTGCATATATGCATGTTTCATTTGATTTTATTTCCTGTATTTTGGAATTCGTAACTTTTTGTGGGGATGTACTCACCGCCCCTGTATGCCTGCGGCATCCTAGTCGATGTAATTGCCTAGAATCTCTGCCACTTCACTACTAACATTACTACCTGCCATTAGCAATTTCAATGCATTGTTTGATGTGTCAAATATTGTTTGAGACTTGACAATGACAGGTTTTCTTTTCAAGGAGTAAAAACCGTTGACGACGCCGGGAAGAATGAGTCTGTGACCTATTTTTATATCAAAATACGTCACATCATATCTTGTCAGCTCGCTAAATGTCGCGAGTGTAAAAAGTTATTGAAAGACTGGGATTGGTGGTCCTCATGGGTAACTTGCCAACGGATGGCAATATCTATAATATTTAAGTGAAAAAGTCCTGAAAATCAGAAAACTGGCCAATATAAATTCAGACTTGTGTGTCAATGATTTTTTTAGTGAATTCATGTGTCCCATAATACAGTACATTTACAATTGAGGCCTTACTGTCTAACTAAGATTTCCTACTTACCAGTCAGACAATGTGGGCTCTAGTACCCTGTTTTACAAACGGTTTGAGATTCAGGATTTGTGTTCCGACCACATTATGAATCCTGAACCATTGCTACATTTCTTCAGTAAAGTTGCAGTAGCACATGACTGTCTGTGGAGAACTTACAGTCAGTGTGCCAGTTCCAGGTCATTAATCAAACCTACAGCGCTAATCAGCGACTACCAGTATTTTACAAGTCCAAAGTACATTAGCCTGGTAAAAAATTCTTCTTTCTGGCGACTTGTATGTATTGTAAAAAATAGCTCTGTTCGTCCTCCTAATTGTTGGTTAATTGAGTATTAGTTAATTATCTTATTATTAATAGAGTTGACCCGAAGGAGGCTGAGATGGGATCGTGGCTGTGGACCACTGCGGGGGTAGTCGCAGTTGTGGCTATATACTGCAACTGGCCGTCAACTGGCACGGAGGCCTCATTGGAGTACTTGGCTGACACAGACCTGAAGACATTTGGAGATGAGCCAAGAGTATTCAAGGTAAAAAGTCTGATGAAGTCACCTGTTCATGGAATATGCTTGTGTCTTGGTTCTAGATCATTTCTATTGACTGGTTACTGATTCTAGATTTACTATATGCCAAATAGCGCTAGATTTGGCAAGCTCAGATCCAGTATTTTGTGAGTTGTGTGCTGTACATGTTATCTCATTTTTTTCTTTCAACGTTCATGTTTTCGGTTCGCGCGCATCGGCGAATACTGAACGCAATGCTGCAACTTCCTGACCACACTCACAGCTGTAAGTTTCAAGTAGTATTTGTTTTATGTTTTACCAATGTTTTACTAGTCGATAGCGCCATTCACCTGTATTTTGAAATCAAAGAAATATTCAGGCAAAATACATGATAAATTTCTCAAATGATCTTGTACCCAAAGGATTCGTGAACACTGGAAAATTGTGTTGCCCCTGTAGGTATACAATGACACTTCGCAGTCAGTGTTGTACAACATATGCACCTATACTAGTGGTTTAGTATACAGATAACAATCTGAATTGTTACGTACTGAATCGACGAATCCTATAGGTTACGGATAAATTTTTCCTGTACCTATCAAGCAAAATTTGTTCAAACTCAGATTCTCTNAATAGCTCTGTTCGTCCTCCTAATTGTTGGTTAATTGAGTATTAGTTAATTATCTTATTATTAATAGAGTTGACCCGAAGGAGGCTGAGATGGGATCGTGGCTGTGGACCACTGCGGGGGTAGTCGCAGTTGTGGCTATATACTGCAACTGGCCGTCAACTGGCACGGAGGCCTCATTGGAGTACTTGGCTGACACAGACCTGAAGACATTTGGAGATGAGCCAAGAGTATTCAAGGTAAAAAGTCTGATGAAGTCACCTGTTCATGGAATATGCTTGTGTCTTGGTTCTAGATCATTTCTATTGACTGGTTACTGATTCTAGATTTACTATATGCCAAATAGCGCTAGATTTGGCAAGCTCAGATCCAGTGTGACACGGTTCATTTTGTGAGTTGTGTGCTGTACATGTTATCTCATTTTTTTCTTTCAACGTTCATGTTTTCGGTTCGCGCGCATCGGCGAATACTGAACGCAATGCTGCAACTTCCTGACCACACTCACAGCTGTAAGTTTCAAATAGTATTTGTTTTATGTTTTACCAATGTTTTACTAGTCGATAGCGCCATTCACCTGTATTTTGAAATCAAAGAAATATTCAGGCAAAATACATGATAAATTTCTCAAATGATCTTGTACCCAAAGGATTCGTGAACACTGGAAAATTATGTTGCCCCTGTAGGTATACAATGACACTTCGCAGTCAGTGTTGTACAACATATGCACCTATACTAGTGGTTTAGTATACAGATAACAATCTGAATTGTTGTGTACTGAATCGACGAATCCTATAGGTTATGGATAAATTTTTCCTGCACCTATCAAGCAAAATTTGTTCAAACTCAGAATCTCTGCAAATTTGTGTCCCAATGCAAAAAACGTTTCCTAGTAAAAACAAGCTTGAAAAATTATTTCCAATAGTTTTCACTTTGGAATGGCACTTTTGATGGCTTGTATTTTAATTGTTAGATCAACAGATATGTTGATGTTTTTTTGCACCGTCATCTGCGTCATCTGCTTCATTGTTTGGCATGTTTGCATTTCTTGGTATGCAAAGTTGGTGCGGTACACTGCTTTTGTATTGTTTCAATTTTCTAATGATGTCGAAAAATACCAGACGTATAGCTGGGCTCCATTTTCTTATGCACATATATATATATATATGTATATATATATTCATATACATATACATATATATATATATTCTCGAACCTAGTTACTTTCAGGGGCCCCGCATTTTGAGAACCAGTTTTCTTCACTGAATAACAGGCATCAAACTAGTTCTCAAAGTGCTGGACCCCTATAATTGACGATTGCCAATTTCTCTGTATTTACAGGCCAGTGACCTGTGGAAAGACAATGGTGCAGTAATTATGGTGGTGCGACGAACTGGATGATTTTTGTGCAGAGAGGTTGGTCTCTTAATATTGTTCAGTGATGTACATTTACCGAACAACTGATTTCTTGCTCAATGCTTCCACCATACTACATTTAGGAAGTGCACTTCCCTATGTGAAAAATGTTTTTACTGAAAACTGATTTACTAAAAAAAAATCAACAAGTGCTGGGAATTTTGACTGACAAAATTTTCCTTAGTGAGGTCAGCGGTGGCCTTCTAAATGTGTCAGACCAGATTAGTGGCAAGCGTCCCAATTTCAAGTTAATTTTTTCACTTATCGATTTATATGTTATTTACTTTACGTTTGGACTATGAACACCAATTATCATGGTGCATCTTGTAACTAGCTTTTTGCATTCCCCAATAGCCCTGCATATCTTATCTGTGAACTCTTTTCCCAGAAAATACAATCTGACAAGGGCTGTCGAGTTTGTTAATGGTCAGATATAACATTCTCGATTTTTGAGAAGCAGTTTTCTCCTCTGAATAACGGGCATCAAACTGGTTCTCAAAATACCGGCACGTTATATCAGACTGTTGCCATCAAGTATTACTGGGTGTGTCAGTTAAACAACTGATCTCTGGCCAGGGTTCTTTCTGATAAAAAATGGTGTTCCCAATCACTTAAAACGACTATAAATCCGCAGTGTTCTGTCAAAGGAGATGACTTTAAAGTAAGACCTCTTACTGCTCTCAAACTAGTCTCAACTTGTTCCTAACTCATATGAGATGTCGTTTCTGGGCTTGGAAAAATTTGAGAGTTCATTGCTCGAGACAGTTTGCGACATCTGAAATAAACCTGGAGCTTGGTTTCTAGCAATAATGGCCTTGATTTTCACAAGACAATAAATTCTCTCTTATTTGACGCAGGTAAAATTTGAGACAAATTTCCTAATTTTAAGCGGTCTGAATCAAAAGTTGGCCTTTGTGATGGAAAGGAATAGATTTACAGACTCTTTTAAACCTTTTAATGTGAAATGTAGCTCAAGTTTACCTGAACAAATCATATTTATTGTGTAAAGAATCCTCTGTTGCAATGTAAAAGCATTCATGATGAGGCTTCATGAAGCCCGTTCTGCCTTCTTCAGGAAGCCGATGCGTTGTCCTCTCTGCACAAATCTGACCTAAGGGCTCGTGATGTGCCAGTTTATGCTGTTGTCCACGAGGATGTGGGTGTCCCAGAATTCAAGGAAAAATATTTCACAGTTGGAGAAGTGTTCCTAGATAGCAAGGTAAATGGTTGTTCTCAATCTCAAAATATACTGTACCAGTCCGAGTATGAACCCCAGGGCCTGCAATTTGGGTGGTTCGAAGATGGGGATTGGCTTACACGTGGGTTTATATCAACTCTGTTCGTAATTCCACAACTGTGAATGTGACTTGTACTTCACATGATGCTGTTGCGGTTCACACACGCGGTTTGAATCTTGCTTTCCGAGGCAGCTTCACTACGTGTTGCCAGTTACCACTGGAATCTCAGTTAAACAGTTTCCAGGTGAAGATGTTTTACCCCTTTCATGTTTGAACCTATTGGTGTCTTGTGGAGAATACGGCTCGAGTAATGTGGGATAGGCCGTGATAGCATAGTTGTGTAATGTTACCCGGTTCTTGGTTGAACGGTAGATAGTTGGCTAACAAGGTAGCAACAACAAGTCGATGGAGAGCAGCATTAAAACTAACAGTCGTTGATTTTCTACTGACACACAAAGTTTATTAACTCTAGCTACAATATATATAGTGAATAGAAATATGTGTGGGTAGTGAGTGCAAAACGACAACAATATTGAAAGTTCCGGTGATTTCATCCAAACCATAAACATTAATGGAGTCTGAACAGCTGTCTGGCATATAGGGTTTCACTATGAGTGGGCACTGGTTAGTGACATAGTAAACAACAACACAAGATGTCCTGGAATTGTTATGTAACATAAACTGTTTTGTTGGGAAAGTTGTACGTCATAGGAAATGATGAAATTTGCACTTAATTAACTTCATGAGAATTCATGACATCTCTGATTATCATTCATAGGGTCACACTGAGTTAATCGAGTATTACGAACTGGGTTGGAATAGTGTTTCCTCTACCTAAACTTGTTTTCCTTGGTCTGCTTGTAATTATTTCTTCTAAATAACCGTTTGACAAAAGATACGGTAATGGCCCGTCTTGAGGCACCATGAATCCTAGAGATAATGCTTTTTGTCCTATTAACACTGCGCCATTCAAAGGAAATGATCTGATGAATTTGATATGGACCAAGATGTATGTGATGTTTGTTGATACGAGAGCAGATGGGTTTATACACAAGAATAAACAAAAGTTGGAAACGGAATTTTTGAAAGAACTTCCTGGAGGCTGCTTCCAAAATGGCCACTTTCCTCAAAGTGATTTTGCATCCTCAGAATTTCCCAGGAGGGCTGTTTCAGAAACAGATTATTTGCCACTGTGGTCTAACTTTTGTTCACTTGAACTAAGTCTGCTATTCGATTTCACTTAATCAACGGGCAGTTTGGCTACTATAAGATGCCTCTGGTGACAAGTCACCAGATTTCACTCAATCTCCAGTTATTTTTCGCTTTCCTCAATTTTCTCTTGGCCAAAAATGCAAAACGATCCTGACACCCTCTCCCCATTGGTGCATCTTTTTCAGTCCTTGTTTCATAAAGAGCCACCATCAACATCAAGCCCTGGTGTACCTCAGCTTATACCGAGCTTATACTCGGGCAGTTATGGTGAATTTATTTTTCTTTTTGATGCTGGATTTTGATTTGAAAGCAGTCTTTTTAATCACCGTCTTTTGAGCAGCTGAAACGCTTTGACTGTGGCTGCAGACAAGAAATGACAGGAACGGACAATAACTTTCTAGAATTAAATTTCATGTTAAAGGTAATTGTAAGTGACAAAAGTTCCATAATGCAGTCCTCACGGTTTCTTTAAGTCAGCAATTTAAGACTGTAATAATTGGGTATGAATCTGTTTGCAGAGAAAGTTCTATGGTCCCAAGGAAAACTGGATGTTTCTGGCCAACTTTTTGCGGCCTGGATTCTTCAAAAATGCGTACCGTGCAGCGTCAAGTGGCTTCCCCAACAACTTAGAGGGCGAAGGGCGGTTAATGGGAGGTACTTTATAAATTTCTACTTTACTACATTTTGCACCTTTGCATTTTGTTTGCTAATACAGAGAGCCACTTTATATTGTACTTTGCCATAGCTTTGCTGAAAACACTTTATGTTCGAGTTATTCGGCTATGAAATGGATTTTTTTCGCAGTTAGTTAAACAACATTGTTGTGGAACAGATCCATTTGCCATTATTATGCCATTCAGTTATTCTGTTGGTCATAGTAAGTGAAATTCCAGTTAAGTGCTAGGTGCAAAAGCAATCAAGTTTCAGGAAATTTAGCCAAAATTGAATGCGGTTTTTGTATTGAGGAATTTTTGATTATTCACTTAGTAAATAAAGTATTTTTGTAAAAAAATAACGGTCTTATACATATATCACTCTGTATGTGAAAACTAGGCATTTTACAGCAAAGTCCTAACAGTGTTTTGAGATTTAACGTAAAGTTTTCATTTCCATGATAGCAAGTAACAGCATATGTTCACGAAAACAACAACGGATTTAAAACTTGACATGTTTCGGTGTCATTTATTAAACACTGTGCTGGATGTGGCTCCAGTTATATAGGCGAAACTGTTCGCCATTTGAAAACCAGGACCAAGGAACATCTAAATTCTGACAGTAATTCACATGTAAATATTCACCTGCAGAGCTCCAATCATTGTTATCAGCAGTGCTCTTTCAATGACTTTGCAATAATAGACCAGGCAGTAACAACAAAGGAGCTTAAAATTCGTGAGGCTTTACATATCAGTTGGTGCAAGCCCAATCTCAATAGGCAACTGACACACCACAGGTTGTCATTGTTGGTATAGTTCATTGTCACTCCCTGTAACTGACTGTATCTGTGCTTCATTACTTGTTGCTGGGCCTAGCTAGGTGGCCACTGTATTATGACTTCTGAGGATGGTGTTTAATAAATGACACCGAAACATGTCAAGTTTTAAATCCGTTGTTGTTTTCGTGAAAGTTTTCATTCAAACAAGTTTCAGTAAAATCAGCTGGGGGGGGGGTTATTTTGGTATGAATGTACCTTTCTTGCAAAGGAAAATTTTTCTTAGACATAGTAGTAAGAAGCATATTTCTAGAATCCTCGATATTCTTTCTCATTACACAAAATATAAATTTGTAATGGTTAACAAAGCATAGTTTTTTCGATGTTTGACTTAAGAGTTGAGGTTGTTTATTAAGGTCCTAGATAACCTTAACCCCGGTCTTAGTTCAGTTGCAAAACTTAGTCTTGACTTGCCTAATTTCACTCCAAAGTATTTCTTACAGAAGTGAAATTGAAACAAAACAGCGATCATTGATGCTGTTACATGTCCCACCTTGTAGTCATACTAGCTGTGTGTCCCTGTCCGTGCATGGCAAGACTACACACTTTTTTCTTGTATTTCGCAGGGCTGTTCGTAATGGGTCGAGGTGATCAAGGAATTTTACTAGAGCACCGTGAACAAGAGTTCGGCGATATCACATCTAAAAAGGCCATATTGGACGCTGTTGATAAAATAGCTCCCAAACCCAGTGCAAAGTTATAAATGCTTGCTGGTTCATTATTAATATTAAACAATGTACAAGGGAAATTTTCATCATTTTGTTCACATTACATTCCATAGTACTCTGCACCAACTATACATGTGAAAACTACAATACGTTTCTTACTGTTCATATGCATAACATGTCAATTTTTGTAGCTTTTCTTACATGTATGGATGCAATTTCTTTATTGACAGAAGAAAAATATAAATGAACTATCTTGTCTAATCACATTCTATATATATCATGCTTGTAATGTTCGATGGTTATCAGCCTCGGTGAAGAAGCTTGAATTGAAAAAAACATTATTTAAATGTTATGTCTGTGATAAAGGATTATGGACTTTTTTAAATTTTATTTGTTCCTTTTATTCAGGTTGTAGCGTAAAGGAAAAGCATTTCCACTTGTTTATTTTAAGTTTGTTGCATGCACATTTTTATTTTAAGGTGTTGTTTTCCTCTGTCGTGGCGGAAATCATGCGACCTGATAAACAGTTTGTAATTTGAAATAATGCTGTCAGAATGCTTCGACATCCACTAGAGATGAAAGTTCACAACATTTCCTTGTACAATCATTTTGATTTGGAGTGGTTTGTGCTTTAACAGCGAGGTATTGGCAATTACCGGTACCTTCAATCAACCAAAAACAAATTTCAAAGATATTTTTAATGTGTTTACAGATTGGATAGTACTCAGTGTCTTTGTTAAGTTATTGAGACAATGTTTGTAACAGTTAGTGATGAATGGGTAAAATCTCGCCAGTTTAGGACACAATATGTCTGACATGAGAAATTTTATTTTCTCATTTTTTCAAAAAAGGAACGCTTTACTCATGTTCAAATTCTGCATTATAGCTTTCATCAAACAATGTTTCAAAAAATTCTGGGACTTCACAAAAATGTAAGAACCCTTTGAAAAATGAGAATAGTGGAAGTTTAGTAATTGTTTTTGTCTGAAACTGTTGAGATTTTGCTGTAATGTTGTACGCAGTTTTATATTTCTCTTGGACTTTAAATGCACATACACATTCGTTTGATGACGGTGGAGGATGAAATTTAAGAAGACTTCCACCTGATGTACTTGGACCTGCATGGTAATTTTTAGTTCAACAAGAAATTTGAATTGACGGATGTCTTTAGATGTGAATAAATTACATGAGGGAAATTTTACTGCTCAAGCTTATGTACCTTTTGGTCATGGAAAAGTAAACTCAGTCACTTTTGCTGCTGTTTTTTTTTTAATAAACGCAATGCATATGTGATAATATTTTAATGACATGTAGATGCAATACAGTAAAATTCGCAGACATAGCATCCAACAGAATCGAGATTTTATCAGAGTATGGTGAATTCAACTTACGGAAAGAAGTCTACGTACTAGAACAACCATACCATTACATTTGGCGGACTTATGCATGTCCAACTTATGCGAGTTTTATGGTGCTGAAACGTATTTCCCACATCCAATACAAAAAGGCAACTCATTATATCCAATAATTGGCACTGGTAAAATTATATAGATGCAAGGGGTCAACACGTGCAATACAAAAAGTCATTTTATGGTTACAGACTTGATATGAACTAACAACTTGAAAATGAAAAATACGCAAGTGTTTTTAACATTACCCTTTCTAAAAGTGAAAGTTTCTGGTTATTTCCCACATTTTCAGTGTTAATTACAAGTCTCCGTGCCAGGCAACAATAGGAAAGTGATTTAAACAGTCTAGCGAAAGGCCAGATCTCGTGTGTCTCTGCTTCCACAGGGCAAACAATGACTTCCTGGCTGTTGATAAGTCTGTGTATGTGATTGTGCTTGATAAATGGCATTTGATGCACACACAGCAAGACATAGGCCTCTCACTAGGCTTTTATGTCACTTCTCTACAGTCGCCAATGGCCATTTTGAAAGTAATGCTGAAAATATACCATACTTATATTTTAGAAAGGGCTGTATCTAACACAAGTAATCCCCCCTTAAAGCTCTTAAAAACAGTTCCTTCACCTAGAGATCAAAAAACAAATACATAATGCCATAAAGATTTTAGTTTGTGAAATTACGACACTTTAAAGCGCAATTCTATACTGCACTTATACGATAATTTAAAAATAACAGTGCAAAGTTCAAATTTGGTTTAAAAAATCATGCGCCCAAGGTTCCCACAAGACCAAAATGTGCAACCTTCAATTCAAGTGTGAGAGTCACAACACAAAGAAACAGGTATATCTGATTACATGACATGGAGGCAACAACAAGACCCTACAATTCTGGGTGCTCATGGACCCACACGTTGTAAACCTTGCACTTGTCGCTATACAAATATCGCAAAACATTCAAATTTGAACTCCACCAGTGTATAAAATTTGCAAACCTGTTATTTGTAAAAAAAATAATGTAATCGGATTAATCATAAGGCTGGCAAGGCTTGAGCGCAGGGGCCTCAAGAAGGCTGGGAGCCCGGAAGGACAAGGAAGATTAAGACCTGAAGTTTGTGACCATTAATTTTAAGCAAGTAAAAATACACATGTACAAAAGTAGAACAGTTTTCAATTTTTGTTTCCGGCAACAGGCACAGCAGGGTGGGTCGCAAACAAGAAAGCAAGCAAAAGATTAGGAGCTCCAAGAAAATGTTTAAAGTCATTGATATGCATCTGATTTCTTACTAGAGAAGGCCTCGGAGACTCTGTCACAAAAGAAAATGGCACACAAAAGATTTCCATTACTAAAAATGCACAAACGGTTGATAGAAAAACAAATTGAAGCTTAAAAATGTAGAACTTAGTTCTTTATGGTTGGTAGCACCAAGACACCTGTGCGCATCATTACCAAATGTAAGAGAATTTCGCACTTGTAACAGCTCTAACCTGAGCTCAGTTTAGGGACCTGGTTTTCGTAAATCCACCACCAAGTGGAAACCTTTGTCCTTCTGTACTAGCCAATCATAGCAGTTCTTTTCACCAGGAGTAACACAATGTGCAACCAAATCAACACTTGTTAACAACATGCAAGCAACGGTGTAGTAAAACACAACTCTTAGGCAACTAATGCATGACTTAAAAGCCCTCAGAATTGACCTAACGCAAGCTCCGCTCCCTTGCGAAAAGTCGACAAATGAACAATAAGTTTTAAAAAATAACAGGCTGTTTGTCAGGTGTGTCAAGAATGCTGCGTTCTGATTGGTCAGTTAAGCTGTCACTCAAAATCCTGGCAATAGGTTAATTACAGTAAAGTAACGCACCTTTCAATTGGCACAAACTACTGGAGCACAAATAACCCTGAATAGTTTCACCTGACACACTTTCAAATATAAAATTGTCAAAACTACAGACCATGGGTTGCATTCCTTATTCTTCAAGGTTAAAACCCAAAGCACACAAGTAAGAAATCTCAAAAAGTAACGCGGTGGACTTTAAGCCGAGTATGGGCGCTTAAGCCCCATGTGGCACCCTCTTTGAAAAGAACACTGTTTTGATACATGTTTTGGGGTGGAAACATTGTTTTGGTTCTTTAAGACGGTGAGTTAACATTCTAAATTACACATCATATCGCGTTGCTAACTCGATTCATACGACTTCAAAGTTTGTGACTTTGGTTTGACTCGATTATCCCTCCGTGGGACTTATATGCTAAAGTTATTTGAAGTCAGTGAGGGCGTTTGCTTGAAGTATCAATTGAGTAAGCAATCATGGAGTTATTTTTAAGTAAAATATTTGAAATGCAGGCAATCTGTATTTTGCAAAACACAGTCAAGCAAATTGTGCACATTTTATTAGTTGAAGTGTGTATTAAAAATGGTGATTTAAGGAACCAAAACGCTTGATTAACGGTGGCCATTCCAAAAGTGAAAATTACGAAAATTAGAGGTTAAGTGCTTAACAGCCAAATGTAGGCATTAACCTGAACAAATACAGTAAAGCTTACTGGTTATCTAACTGAAAAGATTAACTGTTCAGTGACTTGCACAGCATTGTTCAGTAACTGTGGCATGACATGTAATAGAGATAGCTTTGTTGTTCCCAAAGAATAACACTTCTACGGAAAAGGACGTGAACACTTGCCACCACTGGGTTACACTTGCTAAACACCCTTTCAATGATTCCAACAATGACATTTATTGAACAAAAACTTTCCATCCTATCGACTGAAACTGCAGACCAAAGTAGAGGGGTATGCACCAGTCTCCATTGCCCTGAGCAGAGACATGAGTCGGCTCCCGATCCTCTTTCCAGTCCACCGTCACCTGTTTGTCGTTGGTTTCAATAGAAACGCGTATTTTGTTCGGAGATATTAGTTCCGTGTTAAATGTCAAAGTGGATCCCTGTGTTAAACTGGGCAACACGTTAGTCAACTTCTTGCCATCCACGTACACTTGGCCTGAAATTTACGAGCAAACAAGCACAATTACCATGCGTTAGACTCATCACTGACTTAGAATTTAAAAAGGATAAAATTAACGACTGAGATTTTATAAAAATTCATTTTTATTACAAGTACTCGATGTTTAACAACTTCCATCGAGTTGTACTAAATGTATGAATTTAAAAACTATTGCTTTGTGTACAGAATTATGTTTTGAATTGCATAAAACAAGGTAATCACTAGCTAATAAAACATGAAAACAGTAAGAACAAATTAGTCCATATGAACAACTGTGAATACACAAAACTTACAATTAAATGCTAAGAATACCCATTTTACATACCACAACAGAATGATGCATGGCAATACATCAATTGCAACACAGTATAACCGTTGCATAATCTTTCAAATGTGGACAAATGACAACTTCACCAGGAAAAACCACATACCTAACGAGTTCACAAACAGAGCACCGGGTCTCATTAGACTTTCCCCTTCACTTTTGTCAAAGCTGATGCCGATGCCTCCATTATCAAACACCTCTCCTTCAGCAATGTCTATAATGCTAAACTCAAGCCCATGTCCACACAGATAACTAGGTGTTGCAGAGTGTAGAACAGGCAGACAGGAGTCGGAGGATGAATCAACGGCTGCTGTGCGATTATCATTGCTTAAAGAGTAACCAATAACTGAACTGCACCATTCTGAAACAGAGGGGATGTTACAATGAGGAACTCAAAATTCACTACGTGCCGCAAGTGAAGCAATGGACCATGTTGCTCTCAGTTATCCAATAGGATAAAACAATGGTTTATTTGCATTTTCATAGAACCATGCACTCAAGTGTAGTTTTCAATCACAGGTCAAGTATTTCAATCTATAAATGGCAGTGTTGCTATAGTTACCATTGCAGCATGTGAAATTGACCTAATTACTCTGTGAGTTATCACAATTAAGTTAACTACACAAACTTATTATTTGTTGACGCATATGTATCATAACCAGAAGACATCGAAAAGAAATGTCTAAATGCAATTCATGGCCTGACTATAGCACATAAATGTTGGATAAAAACAATTGCTGAATATACAATTTCCCATTTTTCAAAGGTTTGGTACTCAACTGAAAATGCTCAAAGACTAGTTTAACATATTCAGACTTATTTAGTAACAGCAGTACTGTACAAATATGTGAGCAAAGGAATCAAACTATAAGATTCTAACTGAAATAGCTTGTGGTAAACATAGTATCATATTCTTAACCAAACTATTTGCTGTATCGTCACACCATAGACATGGACTGCCAACTCCGTATATTTTCAATGGACAAAATCTGTGACCTTACGCATAAGCCATGACGTCATTATTTACTAGCAACACCTGGCAGATATAACACGCATTACTTCTGGCAAGTACGTTGTCTGCTAATCATGGTCATTTCGTCGGGATTTGGATCGGTGATTTTGCTCAACTCACATCCGTGTTTAAATAAATTGAACGCTCGTAAAATGGTAACTTCTTAATAAAGCTCCTATTAATACTCCTGAAATAAACACTAGGCCAACTCAAAAACCAATATCGCACTTCAACAGCAGTTAACTTGACATTTCATTTTAAGCTTGAATACACACCGGTGCTGCTCAAAATTTCGGGACTCGGAGTTGCGAGTCTGTTGTCAATAATCTATGGTCACACTATAGTCAACATACGAACCGTGATGTTTCAATGTCGTCATGGCGACTCTCGGGACACACCAGGTGCTCCATTCGCTGTCCTCATCACCACGGCAACACAGCCTGAAGGTGTAGGGCTGGTTCTGCTTGATGTGTCTCACCAGATACGACATGCTAGGACCTTGGTAGATGGTTTCGTATGATGGAGCATCAGTAGCAGTACTGTCTTCTGAGGTATACTGTAGCTTGAACTCTGAGATGTCAGGCACGTTCTCTTCATCGTGCTCTACCTGCACAAAACAGGTTAAAGCCGTTTCAAAACGTGCTCTGCGGTCAGTTTCACGAAATGCGACTGAAGATTTAACACAGGTCTTATGCTCACACTTCACAATTGCTGAATAAACGTTTAGACAAGAAATTGAGAGCGCATCACAGTCTAGAAATAATTTATAGAAATTATCTCAGTAACTAGCAGTTACCTCAGACACTTTAATCTTTCGCTGACGTGACATTTAATTATTTTTCAGAAATGTGTGGAGTGCAAGATCAAATATCTGTCTGAAATCTTAAGTCACTTTCATAAAATGGACCCCAGTGCCCGGTTGCATAAAACAGTCCCAAATAGGGACTTATCTAAGTTCCCTAAATCATTTGCGTATTTGTTTCATTCTATACTCACAGATGTAGTACTTTTTCTATCATTTTATCTTTATTATGAGCTCCTCATTGACTATTGGCATTTCTAATAACATAACTAAAACTGAGCCTTTAATTCAGTTAAAATAATTAGGGACTTAGTCCTTAAATTAGGGGCGTTGCATGAAAAGCTCCCAACTTATTTTAACTAATCATGAGAATTTAACTTAGACTTCACTCTTGATTTGTATCAAAGCCAAAAACTGACTTAGTAATGAGACTCAAACAGCAAAAGAAAGGGCAATCAGTGTTTTCACAAGTTCACAAATATGCAAAATATTTAGGGAACTTAGTTGAGTCCCTATTTGGAACTGTTTCATGCAACCGGGCACTGGTATCAAAAACAACTTCCTAAACAGGCATGTTTGCTCTTCCAAAACAATGTGCTTGTACTACTGTACCTTGTTTGAATTGAAATAGGTTGCATGCAATAAAAAGCCTAGAAATCTCCTCTCATGAGAAACAAGCTTCATGAACATGGTCTAACAGAAAATAAGGAAGTGTCAATGCTTCTCATTTCTAATCTGACTAAGGAGCAAAATGAGAATAATTTTGTAACAATAAGTGTCCTGACAGGTGTGAGTTTGTTGCACCTTCAAATTGTTTAACTTGACATTAACAACTTTAGACCCGCAAAAAGTGCCCTTTTACTTTAGTAATCAAATATCATTCACAGCTTAATAAAAACACAAGAAAATATGGGACCCACTATGAGCAGGAAAAGTTCAGTAGTTTTAGGATATTTCACCATTTGATAGCAATGTGCAGTTAGTGCAATGTCATAGCACAGCCTTAAAATTGCTCAGAACTGTTTCCAATTGAGACCCTCAAAACATTCTTATCCATTCAGGTTGAAATAGGGTACATGATGTCAAAAAGCAACCAGTGCTATGCTCAATGATTTACTCACTAGTTGCAGACCAAAGCCACACCACTCTGCTATACTGCCTTCCACACAATTCATTGAAAACATAGAAGACCCTTTGGTAATAAGTTGCTGTCATTCACTTTGAGTCCATTCATAATATACTTTACATTTGTTAATCTGCGTCTATAATTGTATTGTTTTCCCCTAGGAAGAACTGCCTTTAGCGGTGCACAAGGCATCTTTAGGCCAAATGACTGGTCTATAATACTGATCACCTGATTATGACTCATGAGGCCCCTCAGCATGGGGTGTCTCAAGGTGAAGTCTTCCAGTCTGCCCGTTTTTCTCAAGGATTTGAAAAGACTATTAAACCAGTGTATTATTTCATTCAGCAAGTTTATGACGTATACATGGCTGGGAAGTGATTAGATTAACTGCTGAAGATTAATTTAATACCTTCCAAACAAAAATATACAGTTTAAGTCATACCAAATAACAGAATATCCTCGCTATTGTTATGAAATGTCAAAAAACGAACCATTAAGAACTAAACTCGTGTAAAATAACCCAAATGTCCTGACCTATTGCCATATTCTCAGATAATGTCATTAAAAAACAACAATACTGATTCTAACCCATGCGGAACTTCCCTTTCCATCTAAAAACCAACTTAATTCATTTTCAATTCGTTTGCCTGAATGGAAGTTGGAATTGGGAGCAAATGACAGTCGTTCCCCGTTTAGCTGTGTTACTCTCATACCCTCCACTTAATATGATCAGCTCGCAAGAGTGGTTACGATTGCCACTTAATGGAATATGCCGTTTATTATGATAATTTACTTCGAAACCGACGGTATGACATGAAGTGGGCTCCATTGTACCAGTAAAGTAGAAACAACAAATGATGCCTACAGGTCACAAACACAAGTTACCTCAGCCCACATAACAAGTAGAGCTCCGGGACGCTGGGAGATGTCGACAATTTTAACAAGCGAGTGAGAGGAGATTTTGCCATGTTCTGAGATCTGCTGGAGTATATCTTCGATGGCGGATGGCGGGAACTGGATTGACAGAGAGGCAACGTCGGCAAGACTGGGCACTTCAGGTAAGCTGTAACATAGTAACAGAGGATATCACACGGCAACGGTAAGATGGGAAGGCGATAGAAATAAGCACGAGACCAGAGTTGATAGGCATTGACTGTAATTACTACTGCAATTACTTCCGTTTGTTATTAACAAGTGACTACGACAACTACTGCATTTTGTTTCAGGACGAACTTGCAAGTTTCAAACTTAAACCAGATTTGAATTTCATTCACTCGAACTATTAAAACTGACATACTAGTGATTGTTTCTCTTGTCCATACTAAAAACATTAAATGCAACTAAATGACGTTCAAAAATATAGTAGGAAACTAGCTCACTGTGACGTGGCGGACAGTCGCGTAAAGAAATAAGTCGTTCAGACGCATATAGGCTATTGTTCTTAATGGTAATGTTTTGCACCAAGCCACAACAGGCTGAAAACTAGCCAGGAGCCATTAAACATAACTTCAATGAAACCAAACCTGTTTAAATTCAGATCGTTGATTCTCTTAGTAAAGTCTATTATTCTGTCCTTGTTAGCTTCATGGTCACTCATCAAAAGACCTTTACCTGGACACCAAACGAAATAAGGCATTAAAATGCAATTGAACTAGTTCAATTTGAAATACGAAAGATAACATTTGGATGCTACCTCGATATAGCACGTGAGGATATTATCTTGGTATAGCTTGTGAGGACGTTACTTTGGTACAGCTTGTGAGGNCTTAATGGAATATGCCGTTTATTATGATAATTTACTTCGAAACCGACCGTATGACATGAAGTGGGCTCCATTGTACCAGTAAAGTAGAAACAACAAATGATGCCTACAGGTCACAAACACAAGTTACCTCAGCCCACATAACAAGTAGAGCTCCGGGACGCTGGGAGATGTCGACAATTTTAACAAGCGAGTGAGAGGAGATTTTGCCATGTTCTGAGATCTGCTGGAGTATGTCTTCGATGGCGGATGGCGGGAACTGGATTGACAGAGAGGCAACGTCGGCAAGACTGGGCACTTCAGGTAAGCTGTAACATAGTAACAGAGGATATCACATGGCAACGGTAGGATGGGAAGGTGATAGAAATAAGCACGAGATCAGAGTTGATAGGCATTGACTGTAATTACTACTGCAATTACTTCCGTTTGTTATTAGCAAGTGACTACGACAACTACTGCATTTTGTTTCAGGACGAACTTGCAAGTTTCAAACTTAAACCGGATTTGAATTTCATTCACTCCCACTATTAAAACTGACATACTAGTGATTGTCTCTCTTGTCCATACTAAAAACATTAAATGTCACTAGATGACGTTCAAAAATATAGTAGGAAACTAGCTCACTGTGACGTGGCGGACAGTCGTGTAAAGAAATAAGTCGCTCAGACGCATATAGGCTATTGTTCTTAATGGTAATGTTTTGCACCAAGCCACAACAGGCTGAAAAATAGCCAGGAGTCATTAAACATAACTTCAATGAAACCAAACCTGTTTAAATTCAGATCGTTGATTCTCTTAGTAAAGTCTATTATTCTGTCCTTGTTAGCTTCATGGTCACTCATCAAAAGGCCTTTACCTAGATACCAAACGAAATAAGGCATTAAAATGCTGTTAAATTAGTTCAATTTGAAATACGAAAGATAACATTGGGACGCTACCTCGATATAGCACATGAGGATATTATCTTGGTAAAGCTTGTGAGAATGTTACTTTGGTATAACTCAAGAGGAAAGATTATAGTCATGCAGCGACATGGATGAAACTGAGGATGAATGCCATTGTTTGCTAGTCTGTCCGCTGTATGTTAATCTGAGATATAAATCGAATTTGTCTGTTTGCCTTCAAAATGCTACAAATGTTTTCAACAGATCATGAAAACAAGAGACAAATGTATATGATTAAGTAATATTGCAAAATTCATTGTTAATGCTGAAAGTTGATGTCACTGTCTGTTGAAGCTTAGTCATTGTCTTAGCAACTACTAATGATAATTACAATTATAATTATACTGGGGAACCCAATGTTCGTCCGCCTAAGCATAAAACCGACTTGCTGTTGTACTCACCGAATTATTCCACTTCAAAGTTATGATCTGAATAGGATTCGATTTAACTCTCACAGATATACCGCATTCATCGATTCGGAAGTTTTCTTTANGTCCAAACAAGGAAGCCGTCCAGATGCTAAAAAAACGAGTTCAGGAAGAATCAAAGCAACAATATGAAACGAAAAGAGTGCGGGGATGGTTTCCGTCATGGGACGTTAGGTTTCCTGGCCTGCGAGACAGTGAACAAGGGATGACGTGTGATTTTTGCCGGCGTTTACCCTTGTACCGAGCTGGAAGCACCGCGTTCGTCGGCGGATGTAAGTCATACAGATAAGTGCAAAAGCTAAAAAATGAATGATTGACCACATATTTTCTACACTACACAGCAGTTTTAAAGGCCTGGTATTTATTCAGGGGGAATTCCAAAGGAAATTCTTATGAATTCCCGGCTCCCGCTGGCAACTCCCGAAAGAAGAGGAATACAGTCTTCAGGATTGTCGCTCTGAAGGGTGACTTTTTCGCGGCCTATCTATTTTTCAAAAATGTAATTATTTATTGAAAATAAAAGTATATGTGGCATTATTATATGTTAAAATTTGATTTTAATTTAATACAAGGTACCGATGACCAAAACTGTGCAAGATTTTTACGGATATCAAAAATTCAAATTCAGGTTAAACAAAGTTTAATGCATGAGGGTGTATAAACTAATGAATACACAGAAGTGTCTAGAGTTCATGTCCTATTTCATTTCGGCGCCTGTGAACGTGAGACAATGGTTCAGATACCATAGTTGCTCTTCTAATTTGTCTCTCTAATGTTTTGACACACCTTATAAATAAATGTTCTATAAGAAGAATCGTTAAAAAATAGCAACTCATAGCATGCACGACACAAGAGGAGGCTCAGTGCAGGCAGCCCTACGGTAACACATTACCTAGGTTTGCACATGCACGGTGCTATTTGGGGCAAGTGAATTTGTTGTTCGGGCAAGTAAAAATTTCAACTACTTGCCCAAAGGGCAAGTGGCTTAAAAAGTTAATGTTGAGCCCTGTTTAATATAATAAATAATCAAGAACTAGGACAAAATTCGCAGCAGCTTATTTCCGACATACCCTCTGCCATGACGGCGCTAGCCTGCGACATTCCACTGTTAATGACATCTTGGCACATCACGAGAGGGTTCAGGGCAGTATTCTCTGCTGTGTCAATCTCGTGTAGTAACTCCACCTCCCGATCATCCAGGGCTTGACAGAGGTGTGTCCTCAAGTCAGACATGTACACCTTCAACTGTTGTCGAGTCTCCTCTGCAGTATGTTTGACCTAAATAACAACAAATACATTAAAACATGTAACACCATGCTACATTGTGTCTTTCAGACTAAAATATTCAACTGATCAATGCATCAATGTAATCGACTTAAACACATCTCAAACAACCTTCTTAACATTTCAAACTTAAGCATCTTTCCACTGCACTGGCCCCCTGCTCAAATCAGGCTATCTGCCACTTTCATTTTTTTCATTTCTGTATGACAATTTTCCTTAAACCTGTTGAACAAAGTTAAAACGCTAAATTATAACCGAACACAAACATCTAAAGATTATATTAATTTTCACAATTTGTTGGCAATTAAGTGCAAAAGGGAAAGCGCACATTATTTTGATGAGTAGTGAAGTGAAAATAAAACATACAACTTCTGCTTCATCTCCACGAAAAAATAAATGTCCACAGTATAATAAAGGTTAAGGACCCAAGAAATGACCAAATTTGGCTAACTTCAGAATCTGTCAGAAATGGCTGATCGAATTCACATGAAATTTTCAGGCAAGCTACGCTTCAAGTACTGCACTCCTACATGCTGTTAGGAATTGCTTTTTAAAATGTGAAAAGATATCAAAAAACAGGACTCATGGTTTCTGTGAAAAACTTAAAAGTTGGAAAAATAAAAACAAAACAACTATAGCATTTCTGAGATTTTTTGTAAACGTAACATATCAAACTAAATTTGGTCATGTCATTGCTAACACTGTTTTGCTATGATTGTACCTTTTGCTAAATTTTACTAAAAAGACATGGTCGTGTGACCCAACTAATGGCACATTGGTTAAAAATTAAATTCCAAAGGCTCCCTCATTTCAGAAGCTACAAACTTTCACTGAGTTAAAACCCATGGTTTTGTAGATATTTAGGCGAACACACAAACCTGTCAAAAAGACCCTACATGACATTAATCATACTGAAATACAACAATGAGTTGGGTTACACTAAGAAGACTCGTTTATCTCAGGATTTCAGCCCTGCAGTCATCAACTACCTGTTCCTCTGCTTGATTCAAAGACTCCATAAGTTCTGTCAGTTGGAGACGGTACCGACTGGTGTTGTCGATAGTTTCTATCACACTGTCGACCTCCATTTCACTCATTTTGGCTAATAAAGATCCCAGCTGAAATAGACAACTTTCTTTTTGAGATATAGTAAGATTCTGATTTGACCAACAGCCATTTGGCGATATAGCGTCGACATATTAGAATAAATTACATCACTGGAGCGTGACTGAGTATTTTAGGGGCAAAAAACAGCAGTATCTACAGTTAACAAAAAACCTGATGAAATTTAAAGCATTGCTATTTCAAAACATTATTTTTAAATTGTTCGCCATTATCATGCTGTCAAATTACTATTGTTCAGTGGAATATTCTAATGACAAAATACGACAAAATGTTTGTGGATGACAGAAATTTCATGCTTGCATCAACTCAGGTAGTCTTTTTGTTTATATTCATTTACAAGGGTCTCAAATTTTTAGAACCAGTTTCATACACCACATAACTAACATCTGATTCTCAAAAATCAGGACCCTGTAAGTGACTAAAGCCATCTTGACCACTAGGGCCTCAAGGTTAAGTCTAGACTTAAGATTTGAGTGAGCAAACTGGTTGGAGAGTGGCAAGTGGACAAGCACCTTGAGTGCCATTCAACAAAATGTTCCCTTGTGTAAAGCCAAAAGGCAAGATTAAGGTATGTACCCTAACTAGCCCTTGCTCATAGACATGACAACTATGTACCCATAATGACGGTGTACCCACCTTCAAAACATTTACGATTTTTGTTGTCTCTATAATTTGGCAGTAATCTTTCTCGTATACACATTTCATTGAAGACATGACTTTGATCTGTTTTTACGAGTTTAATTTCAGTTCTTTCAAACTCTCTAAATAGAGATCTTGTCTTTACATCACAACAGTGCAATAAAAATCTAAACGAAATTAGTAGGTAACAATTTATAAAGCGATATTTCGAGACACATATCTCTTTTTCAGACTTCTATTTACAACTAATTCACAGTGAAACGCACATCAGAAATGACAAATGTAATATAACACGTGAAGTTGGCATGCCCAACTATGACGATAAAAACACACGATACACACGTTGCTGTGCATCATAATGCACAGATCACCTAAATAATGATAGAGTCCTTGGAGTTCCAGTTAGCTGCTCA
The DNA here is from genome assembly GCA_002633005.1 of Phoronis australis. Lineage (NCBI taxonomy): Eukaryota > Metazoa > Phoronida > Phoronidae > Phoronis > Phoronis australis. Next base: position 1,015,722 of record NMRA01000035.1, on the reverse strand, counting down.
TTCAAACTAGGCTTTTCAAACATTATTAGAAGTGACTCTAATGTTTGTAACCTGTTTACATCATTTTCAATGCATCGAATGACTGTGTTGTCAACAATCTCTTGACGAGATATCTTGCGACCATGAACATTTTGAAAATGGTCTTTTACGGAGCCATTTTGTAAATGCATTGAAAGTCATCGCGACAAGGAACAGACTGTGTGCCCAATGTAATGTTGTTGTGTAAACAAGTACCTGGAAACCTTACCAGATACATTTATAAGCTTGTTTGAATCCCAATCGCAAACAGCCAATGCTATGTGCATGCCATCTTTTTTACTGAACCACACAGGGGCAAAATCTTGGCTTTTGAATGTGGGAGGCAACAAGTTGAAGAAGCAGAGGAAGCAGACGATTTGGAAGTTTCTACTATTGAAATGTGGGGATTTGAAGCAGAAATGTATGATAATACTGAAAACAATTGAATTCAACGTATAGCTGCTTTAAACCTACGCTTTCCTTCAAAAACAAGTTTTGATTTAGGTCACATACCATTGGTGTCAAATATTTTCTTTGTCCAAATAGGCTCGATTTCTGCATGGATTTAACAACCCTTTTATTCAATTACTAAATGTCAGGAAAGCATGGCGTCGTAGACACGTGCTTTCAAAGACATAGAGTTGTAATGTATTGATCATAAGTATAAACTTTCGTGAGCTAAGCAAGTTTTACTACTTGAAATTTTAGCCTATAGATCTGGTCTCTAGTAATCAGGGAGTTAACAGCGACACTCCAATGAAAGCCCCAGAAATAGTGTTTTGTTACAAAATGTAAGCTTTTACAGTTCTAAAGTCAACAGAATTTATATGGAAACATAAAATAAGGTGAAATGTATCACAAATGAGTGCAGACAGTGATATGCACTTTCCCACAGTCGTCTCAGACCAATCAGAAACCAGTGATACTCACATGTGTGGGCTTTGCTCAAAGTTTAAAAAATTTGGAACGTGGCACCTGTACAATTGTTTCAAAACAAACCTGGAATACAACATAATCATCCTCTATTCTCCTCGTGTTTTCTTCACAAGAATTCACAAAATCAAATTAAAGAATTATGTTGTTGAAAAAGGCCACTTTCAAAATGACACCTTCATCTGTTTCTACTTCTGCCAGAAGTAACCCTCGGTAACTACTTATCGTGTCTCCAAATGGCATACAAGTAAAAATTAGGTCAGTAACTTAAATTTTGGTGTCTTTCTTCAAATTGCGACATTTAACTTCACAGCACAGGTACTGTTGATGAACTGTTTTTGTAAGCACCCAGCGCTGTATTTTGATTCATTTAAACTTTGCATATGTTGTAATTACACGGGTTCACCTGATATGCCTTAGGGAAAGTAACACTATACGCCCAATTTGCAAGGCCGACAGCCTCAAGAACCAGCTTCAGCTACAGGCAAGATTTGTAATTGTTTACATGGTGACATTGACTTACACGTATGATTTTGGTATCATTTGATTTCGCCTATCATTCTCGTGCCAAAAATATATGTACGTGTCCCCTATCACGTTTCCGCAGTATTTTATCGTCAAATTTTTGTTCACACTGTTTCCCAGTTGACACCGCCATGTTCGCTCAACTCAAGATTACAGCGACACCAGTTGCAAATGAATGAAACAGCAACATCGATTCTGAATGATATTTGCCCACGAGATTACCCTTAAAGTTTTCCCGAGATATCATGGCGCAACAACGGCTAGCATTTCACCCTTTTCCATAAATTTTCAGAGTGGTGATCATTTGACCCCTTTTCCACGAAATTCTCTGAAGTGATAGTTACTCTTTTCACGAATTTGGACCTCGAAAACAACTCCTTTCTGTGCGGATTCTTGTTAGTATTTGTATACCAGGCTCACCATAGGAATTCCAACCCTTAGGACCGTATCTCGGGCCGGGTTCAATGGGTCTCACTTAGTTTAAACTTATGAAGAGCGATGCTCTGCAGAATATGGGAGTCGCTAAATTAGTTCAGTATTTGGCCACCAGATGACTCCTTCCATGCAACATTGCTGTATCTAACAGGAAATAGTGCGAGCAGAAATTTGTAAAAAGTACTAAGGGAACGGGGTAGGACCGTAGGAAACATTTTTGAGAATTTTTGGAATTGTAGTAATAGCCGTGATTACCCGACCTGGGGATCGAACCAGCGGCCCCCATAAAACCGGCAAGCGTGCTAACCATTCAGCTAATAAGCAATTGCCCATTAGCGAGTAGCTAACAGAGGCTCATATAATTCACCGGAAGCACATCTACAACAGAATGATAACGATCGATCCGAGGAATCAAACGATACCAAAATCATGTGCGTAGATCAATGTCCTCATACTGTAAACAACTACCTCTAGATTTGACAGGCACAATTCCCAGCGATGTAATTATTACAGTCCCAACCGAGAATCTATCACAGGACACCAGAGGCCAAGGACAGACGAATGATGTTGACGATTACAACTGAACTGTAACCATGCAACAGCACAGATAACATTTTGATTTGCAAAATTAAATGTAGACAAACTTGCGCTCCAAGGGAATCTACCTTTTCAAGCATGTCTATAAGTAGTTATGTACAGACAGATGACGCGTCTAGCTGAGCCCAGGCTCAAGACTGAATCGAGTGAATGAAGACTAATGACTATTAAAGTAAGTTAGATTCGATTCACTCGTCGGGGAAATCCAAACTCTAATTGTGTGGATGTCTCTCTTGTATTGTATACATGTAACAGTTTGGAATAAATGCAAATAGTCAGCAAGTCCAAACAATGATATCAATGCTCACCAAAAACATATTATCAATGCTCACCAAAATAAGAATTCTTGATACATTCAAGTTGTTCCTGTACAAAATACGGGCGCTGCCATTACAACCTTAATAAAATGTGGAACGATGACATTAATTTTCAAAAAATATTTCTTTCTTCAAATTATTTTATGCCCATAACGAGCTCAAAAATTACTTTTTTGTGTTTTTAAATTCTATCAAAGTGTTGCAACGAGTCATTATTTCAATATTGTTGTTGTGATAGAAGACGAACGATTCTTGTTTTTGTGTGGGGAGCGTCACGTGACTTTAAGTCGAACAAATATCAACAAAGTGTGTCAAACAATGTCAAACACAGGGACGGTGCGGGTAAGTTGTGTGTCGTTTTTTCGGGACTGCAACTGTTTTCCGATTGTTTGCCCCTTTAGTTTACTTATTGATACTCTGAGTGATTACTTGTTTTGTGTTTTAGTTACTTGACAGATTCATTATGTGACAATGTCTCCCAGTGGAGGACCTGTCTAGAAACGTACGTGTGTTATGACTATGTGATTGACCTAAGTTAAGCCCAGCAGTAGTAATCTAATATGAGTATTCTGATAACCAACAGGATACACACTTATCACTTTTTCATCAGGACACTGGTTGGCATTATAGTCCCTGAACTGAAGTGAATGTTGCTTTTTGAGACATAACAGCAGTGTTCTTTTGTTCAGATAGACTGCAAGCACTGGCACAGCTAGGCCTATATCAAATTGATTTGGTGCAGCCAGGATTTGAGATCAGGTTCCAGTTTTTCTGTTGAATTTGATTCTTTACAAATACGTAATCTACCTTTTAGTGTTATGCTTATTGACACTCTTCGTTTCTCTTTGTGAGACTGTCATTGTGTTGAAAATTTTTCTGTCTCAGCTGAATTTTGTGTAGTGCTGATTTTCTGTGTCGTTTTGTGATAGGAAAAACTGGACCATCATACATGAACATCTGTCAGTTCAGTGGCCAGTTCAATTAGAATTGGTGCCGATGAAACATTGCTGCAGTTAAGTGTCTTTGTTTTGTATGGTGACCTTTTGATCATTGCGGTGGGCTACCATCCTTCATCCACCATGGGTATTTTTGTGGTCCCAGTGTTGTGATTTTTCAAGTTGCGATTTCCTTCCAGGAAGCATGAACGGACATTCAGAAGTCAATTCCAGAGTTCTACTTATAATAAACTGTTTGTTAACTTGTTGTGGAAGCAATCACTTGAGTCACAAGTTTTCTGTGAGTTTGATGTGTACAAGTTGGCAGGTTGCCACAATAACAGCTGACTGGCCACAACAGCCTTTGTCCCAGTGTCTGACGCAGTACATCTTCTCCGATGAGTGGTTTTCTCTGTTTGCTTTTGAGGTCATCTCTTTGTTTAGGGTATATTGCTCGAAAATTGTCTGTTTTGTTGCTTTCTTTGCTTGTTGTGCATGAAAGGGTGAAGTCAAGTTTAAGTATAAACAAGCTTAATTTAGTACAGGTTTCTTCAGTATGTATTTATTGAACACTATACAGTTGTTAAGTGAAGCGATTTTTTTGCCATTTGAAAACCAAGTTTATCGTGTTCAGAACATTGTGCATTTGAATATTTGTTTATCCATTTATGATTATTAGAGACCCTTAACTTTTCATTTTCCAAAGCAGAAAAATTTATGTTAGCAAATTAACAAAAAATTTTGTTTTCTACCCTATTTTGAATTGATTGATTTTACTTTTACAAAGTAATAAATAATATAAATATAGGAATCACCATACTCCATCCAGTCTTATTGTGCTGCAGTTCCATTTTACTAGTAATTTGCTGTTCATCGTGTTTGAATCCAGAAATAGGTCAGTTCCAACTTCAGGATGAATGAGCATGTCAGAGTCTGCTACAAAATCTTTGTTGATCGATTTGTAGCCAGTCTCGGGTTTAGAAATTGAAACAAAAAATACTACCAGTAAGGTATCTTCTTGAACTGAAATATATGTGAAGTCCATTTGAAACCAAGCTTATTCCGCGAAAGAAGTACAATTCCGTGAATTCTGACCATTTCCATTATTGTGAATAATTGGGGCTTCACGTTACTTAATCACTGCAAAAATGATTTTATATCTATTCTTTTATTTATAATTATACATGGATAAAAAATATGATACATTTATTGTCATTATGGCTGTGGATCTGATTAGTGTACATGACGCAACTTGTGATGCTATTGATGGCAGTGGTCACTTACAGGAGTCTGAGAACCAGTTTGATTCCCGTCATTCAGTGGAGAAAACTGGTTCTTGAATTGGGTACGGTAACCCCTGTGACTATTGCTTGTATTGAATTCCTTGTACAGCTCCTGTAAGTCATGTCTGTCTATAAAAAGCATGAGTCTTGTTTGTTCTTTATCTTGTCTTAATGTAAATAATGCATATTTGCTCACTTCTGTTAAAGAACACAATTGTTCAATAAAGTTCTAGTTTACAGTGCTCTGATTTTTTGTTAAGTCCTGTCAGTGGATGGTGTTTGTTATGGATAAGGAAAATAACCAGGACGTGCCGCTAACTATTGTGTGCAATTAGTCAATAAATAATTGCATTGATCCACATAGCAAAGTCATGAATATAATGCACCACTGCATAATGGGTTACTGTTGTGAAATGGTTTCTCCTGAAATTGTTCCAGTGTGGGCTTAACACAATAACAGTTAATGCGATTTTCTTTTCATGTGGCATATATTTAAACAGCTTTGATTGGCCATAACTACACTAACTTCCAGGGCAATTCTACGCATGAACAATGTCCAAATTGCACTTAACACAAGGCCCTTATTTCTGTTTTACCCTGGACTGTGCCCCCACAGTACAAAGGTTTTATTTGTTAGTATTATGTGGCTGTATGTTCAACAGTGGCACAAGAAATTAAAAGGCTTGTTTATGACTTGATCATTTCCACCAGTTGTGTTGCAGCTGTAGACACATAGTGAGAATAGATATTTTTCTTTGTTTCTTTCAGGTCAGGCTTATTGCAACCACCTGTTTCCTGATGGGAATTTGGATTAGATACTAGTCAGATTGACAAGAGTGGGGATTACATTTTACAGGTGGTGAGGATGTGAAGGCAGTTGTTAGAATTGGATTTCAACAATGGCTGCCAGTGTAAGTCCAAGCACAGCATTCCCTGGGCCTGTATCAGTGCCGACATCAAATTTGGCTGCGACAGGAATTGCTTCAAATGGAGTTGATAATCGTAAAAAGAAACGACCTGCTCCAAAACCCAACCAACAGGTGCAGACAGGGTCTGGGAGTGTCCCAGTGCCAGGCACTTCACAAAGACCACTAAGCAGTTCCAGTAACAGTGACATAGACGTTACTCGCAACGCACTTGCTGATGGTTCAAGAGGCCGTGTGAATCCGAGGGCGTCCAACTCACGGACGAGAAGTCTTCCGTTGTCTGATAGACGAGATAATATCAGGGCTTCTAACAGCTTGAATGTGCTACCTACTAGTTTGAGTGCTGGAGATTCTAGTGGTTCTACTAGTGCGGGGAATAGAAATGTCCCACTTTCATCTGTTGGAAATACAGAAACTGAGAGCAGTCGGACTACACGACTTCAAACTGTTTCTGCAGCTGTAGCTGCAAGTGGCTCAAGCCAGGCCTCCAACAGTGAAATGACTCAAACTGTATCTTATCCTAACAGTCACAATGCATCTAGTGACAGTCTATCCAACCAAAGTTCCAGTAATTCTAACCGAAATAGTGCTAGCCCTGTTACTAGCAGTCAAAATGTGGGCACCTCCCCTGGGGTGTCTTCCGAACTACCAGTCATCTTCAGGCCAGTTCAGGTGCAAAACAATCTGCCCCCCAGACATCGGTGGTCAACTAGTTCTGAATATGCTGTAGGAGTTGACGATCAACGCCGCCTGTTGAGCTCCAGCATAAGCCTGGATATTTTAAGAGACCCATCTGCCAGTGGAATTAGGCCACCAACACAGACAAGGTCTTCACCGACAGAGCACCGCTCTAGTCGTCCAGTCAGTAATACAGATATCTTGCCAGACATTTTAAACTCGCACATACCGCCACCGTACGAGCGAAGACGACACAGGAGGGAGCCACGTGCAAACGGACCCACATCTCCTAGGCGAACTCATCGTAGTGACCGTCACAGGCACTCCCGTGGTAACAGGTCACGACATCGCCGAAATCATCGTCGTAGTAGGCGAACGTCATCACGTTCATCGCAAACTAATCTTGACGAGGAGAAGAAGTGCTGCAGTGCGGCGTCATGCCGAAGTTGTATTGAGTCAGTGACCCGATTCCGTTGGGTGCTGGTGTCTCTGGCACTGCTAGGACTCTGTTGCATAACGACAGGGGTTGTACTAGGAGCAATGCATAAACCAGGATCAACCTTTATCATGTTGGCCCCCATGTTTGCAGGTGAGTGTTGTTCACATTTAAAATTGCAATTTATTTGAAGTGGTGCTTATACCAGCATGTCAGTGGTAATGATCTGGCAATAATGATGTATCACCATGGTAGCATTGAATTATGTTATGGATTGATAGATATAACATGAAGCAGAAAAGTGCAGGGACACAAGCTCTGACAGTGTGTTGCAATCTGAATGGTCCATTAGTTGGAGCTGGTGTCAGTGCTGGATTGTATATTTTTCTAATGGGGGAATTTGGAGGGGATTGTTTAGTATTTCAGAAAATTTATAATTGTCGTTTTTATACATAGATGTTAAAATTCAAATCAAACTTCAGACAGAGGTAGGGTCCAATTTCAACAGAATGAAACTGGTTAACTGTTTGAATTTTTCATTGGGGTTACTTTGGAGTGTGAATTTTCTTGAGCTGCACTAATTCTGCTTGGTAGACCCAGTATGTGTGGCTTCCTCATCGCGAGCCTTAAGTGCTGGCTATCTATGTACACAAGTGGTAAAATTATCTGATTTCGCCATGTCATTGAATGCTGATATGCCACGTGAATAAGTTTGTAAAACCTACCTTTAGCTGCCCGGGTGGCACTGAGCACACAGTGGTCCCATACATATCATATTGTGGGTTAATATTGACATTGTGTCTGCACATGGAAATGTATGCCATTTTAATAATACAACAACATGGTATCTTGGTATCATGGGCTGGGTTGTCTGAGGCCATTCCATACTGGCTGTCTCTATGTTGTGAACTATAAAGGTTGTTGAACCTTTCAGACTGGCTTCGGTAGCCCACACTCTCCAAGTTATCAAAGTTTGATGAGTGGGCTGTTGAAGTTATCTGTAGACAGAATAGGGCTGACACTATACTAGGGCAGTGGGAGCTTCGGAAATGTTCTGGATTTTTTAATGAATAATTGAAAATGGACCATTGAAATTCTTCTTCGAAGTTGAAATCTTCTCAAACAACTTCATACTTAGTACAAGAGTAGTGTATGAAACATAGATGCATTCATACAACTGTGCCTTTGCATTTATACATGTATTTGTGTATAAATTTGCATTTATACAAGTGTGTGTTTGCATTTGTGAAAAAATACACAATGGTTGATAGTTGCCTAAATTTATTGTCATTGCAAAATTCTTGTCTAACTCATGTGAAAGAGAACATCTTTTGTATTTGCTGGTAACATTGTCATGGTCAAACATTTAGTACTGGGATACCTGCTAATTTCTTTCAATCCTTTTCAACATTTTGGCTCGAATGTTTCATAACGGGGGGGGGGNGCAGCCTGGAATGTCAGTGCTAATACACTGCTTCCCATCAGTATACCCATATACATTCATCCCAGAGCATTTCAGTGACTTTTCATACATTTACAATTGAGCTTAACTATTACACGTGAAGAATATCAATGGCTAACAGTCTAACATTTGTTTCACATTATGTGTATTTATAACTTAATATTTTTTTAAATTCTGCAATCAATTAATTCGCCAGACTGTCAGTTGTATGGGTTGTACGTTGTGTGCATGCTTGAATCATGGTAACAGGTTACCAATAGGTCATGGTTAGTTGTTATTGCTGCATGCAAAGCAGTGATAGTTTCATGGCTTCGTTTCTGTGCAGAAGAATTTGTTTTTGTCAGTTTTAATTTGTTCCTGATTGCCTAAATGTACGAGTCATAAATCTCTTTTGAATAGTGCAGGTATCTTACACAATAGAGAAATATTGCAACATGGTGCAGTCAAAATACGTCTCTCTTTGAATAAACTGTAGATTTCTGTTACCTTTTTAAATTGTAATTTGAAAAAAAATTGATTTTACTGTTATCCAAGAACAAATCACACTATGGCTGTTGAATTTATATCACTTGACCAATAACGTTAAATCCCATCCTTAAACATGCTGTCAACAGATTATTTCAAATTTAAAGTTCTTCACCTCATTTGTCTATCAGCAACCGAAGTAGAAATATACGTCATAGACCTCTCAAGAACCTTAGCTGCCAGATTTAAAAACTAAAAATAGTTGTACTGGTAGCCTAGAAAACTGTACAGATAAATGTTTAATGGGATAGTAAAATAGTTGAATAGTCAGTTTGCCTGACCAAGTTCCAATGTCTTTTTATACCATAGGTGATAACCTCATGCTCTGAAATTTCACTGAAAGCCCCATGGGTCTCCAGCTTTGGTGGTAATCCATTGTTTGATCACATGCTTTGGGTTGGAAACCATTATTTGTCTTGGGTCTTTATTAGGGTGGTTTAGCATAATTACACATAATGGACCTGATGGTTGGCTCAAATACACATGATGAATTACAATGAACAGGATGGCATGGTAGAGTTCATTGATTGCTTCAGCAGAAAAATTCACTACCACTAACTCAATTTATTCCACTTTGAAGTTTGCCATTTGGGCTTGACCTAATTAGCGATGTGTGAATCTTTAAAATTTTATAATGCAAGTCGCTGTTATTGACCTTTGTGTTATTCATCGATTACAATGGAGTGGAATTTACATCCTGGTTTTTCATTTCCAGACGTTTTGTTTCGTCTGATGTTGAGTATATGGATAATGTGTAGGGTTTTTTTATTAATTTGAAAAATCTTTGTGATTACTTAGAGTGACTGACTGGCAGCTGGGATCACTATTAATCCGGTACTCAGGTTACCGGAACAACTCGTACTCATGAACACAGCCCACGCACCTGGAAACTGCTTACCAACTCACAAACACGACCCCGCACTTGCAAGACACGGGCTATGCATCCAAAAGGCACGGCTCTTGGACTGCAGGTGCAGCTGCGGCACTTGTGAACCTGGCTCATGGACACTTCACTGATTCATGCACATAATCATTAGTCATGTGAATTAATGAGCCGTTTTTTTTTTGAGTGCATATCCCATGTTTTATGAGTGCAAGGATGTGTTTTTGAATAGGTGAGCTTGCTGGTTCACAAGCCTTGTCCAGTGAGTGCTGTTAGGTTGAGACTTGAATATTATTAGCCAGTAAAGCACATGTGTTTGAATGAAACTCAGAACTCTTATTCTGTTTTATTGATTTTGTGATGACTACAGGCTTGTGTTCACTGTTGAACAACTACGTTATTGGTTAAACGTGTTCGTAGCTGTCTCCTGTGATGATGGTAAAAATGAGAAAAGTTACTTACTAGGAGACATTTAGTTAGTTGAGCATAACCTTTCAAACCTGCAAGGGCCTGGGCTGAAACGCTATGCTAAACTAACTAAATTTCTCTTAGTAGGTAGCTTCTCTCATTTTTACCAACTAAATTATCACTGTAAAATTCTTCAGTTAATTAGAACACAATATGGTAGACAGGTGAACATTTCAGTTTGCCAAAGTTCTCAATAAAACTAAAATACTTGGCTTTTAGCTTTGAGCATAGTTAGCCTCTGAAAAATAGAAATATGGAAATTTTAGAAATTATTTTTGTCCTAAATTGAAGATTTTTTTATTGTAACTGACTGGAATTCCATGGTACTTTTCACACTACACGTTACACTAAAACAACTTACGCTCTTGGAAACAATTATCACTTGGTTTGGTAGTAGTAGTGTATATGCCATTAGCGCTGGGACACCTTGACTGGCATGTGACAATTCACTCCACTTTATTAGTTGACATCAGGTAATTTATTCTATGGTATCTAATCCTGCTTGTGCCATATTAGTCGCGGGGTGTGCAGTGTGGACACTCTGCTGAACGGGGGAGGGGGGGGGGGGCAATTTGCTCCAGAGCAATTCATAGTGTGGATTTGATATTTAGTTGAAATCCAAACTGTAGCGCTTTGAGTTTTAAAAAACATTACCATGATCTGCCGAAAGCAACCTGTAGGCAATGAGTACACACACCATTTTCCACTTCGCAACTTAAGAGTCGGCCAATCCCAGTAGACTGAAGCATTTTCTTGAGTTTCTGATGGTTTCGATGTTCGTGTTGATAACGGAAAAAGAATCTCACGACAAGGTCTGTTACAAGACCGAATTTGTTAGAGTAAAAGGCCACTTTGATTTTCGTTTTTAGAAAGCTCAAGAAGTTGAAATATGTACTGCAGTTTTAAAGGAGGACATTTGTGTTCTGTCATGCTTGTTTTTTTCCCGATTTCCAATCTTGTAGTTCTTTGCTGTTGTGTGTGCATGCTAGAGCATGTATCATAACCAATCACTGGTTCTAAGGCCATTGGCAGGGTGTTACACAACTTCAGCAAAACTGTTACTGTAATAGTTTGATGCCAGGATCCAAACTTTCATACAGACTTTTGATCATTCAAAGTTCAGTGTCTGGGTCTTTTGTGTACTCAGGGAAGCTTGAACTTTGAATTGGAAGCCATAGACTATGCACTTTGGCTGTGCTTGAATGTTGACAATAGCATCTATGTGGGGAAATCCAGGGGTCCAACTTACTTGTAAAAGGCTGTTCCAAATTAGAGACCCATTGTAGATCATTTTATGGTTGAAGTATTTGTGAGCGCCTGAAGCCAAACTTGGTGAAATTTACTGTCATGGGTCTCATTACAGTGTTCAATTTATGCAGGGCATTCTCTGCACTGGCATGAATTATGTAAAACCTGGTATTAAATGAATAGGTATAATGCCTAAATTTTAAACCTGTTTATCTAGTTTGAAGGAACTCAGTGTTGTGAGATTGTTCAGAAATTTTATGTCATTTAAAGGTTTGCACAAATGTGGCTGTTAAATCTAACAGGGTGCTACTTGCTGCCCTATTTTTCCGCTGATAACTTTGTACTGTTTTTCCATTTCATGAACTACTGTGTAGGGGGTTATTCACGGATAAGTACTTCATTGTAAATTTCAGTGTTCTCCTCTACAGAAAATTCAAACTCGACTTGAATTTCAAAATTCATGTACATGTGTTCAACATCAATGTCTATACTGTGTGAAGTTTGTATGTTAAGTTTTTAGTAAATGCACTGAACTGGCATCAGCAAGTCCTTGTCAAGTGTTTCTGATGTAAATGCAACTAGAACTATACCCTAGTTACATTCAGTGGCGGATCTAGGATATCACAAGGGGGGGCCAATATTTTGTCCGGCTGTAAGTATTTGCGCAAACTGAACCACGATTGTAGATGCACATAGCACCGAATGGGGGGAGGTCAGGAGGGGGGTTTGCCCCCCTTCCGCCAAGGAAATTTTTCTGTTTTTACCTCTAAAATTCAGGCATTTTCCTTGATTCCTGAACTATTATCCAAGAAAAAAAGGCAAAGAAAAACACGGAGAACATATCAAACAGGAAAAACTGAAAGACTCGAACTCACGACCTGGCGGATAGGACGCGCGTGCGTTAACCACTACACCACCACGATTCAACTACTAATCTCATACTAAGAGACCTACTTGTTGCAGTTTATGGTCCACAGCGTTTGCGCGCGAAACCTACTTCTTTTTGTAATGCTTATTACACGTTTTATATTTTGTGCCATCAATTCTTAACAAATTTGTTGTATTTAAAATAGTCTTCAAATGCCCAAAAGACCAAATCCGTTTTTCGTGTTGGCAATAATGACGGGATTGCTTTGGAAATCGTCTTAAGATAAGGTTTGACAAAGAGAGTATTTCGAGTTTCTGAGTGATTCACTAAGGCTTCGATTGAAATTCACATCTTACCAGCAGCTTCTGTTTTTTCATCGTCACTCAGGTTCCATTTTCTTTAAAAAATGAAGTAAATTTTCTTCATTGCACAGTGGAGCAGACGACGGAAACGGAGTCGTAGTGCGCAGCGCCACTGCCGGTCGCCTGGGATATCGCGGGAGAGCCTATACTTAGCCATAGTTCCGTTACGAATGCGCCGTGTTCCGAATTTGACACTTGAAATTGGATTTGAGCCCCTCCCCCCAATACTAAAACTGCACACATTTAAATCTTTTTTCATCCGTATAATTTTAATTACCGGGGTTAATTAATAAACTCAACATTTCCCTACGCTCTTACTGTTTTATTTTTTTTGCGGCAGCCAAGGGTGGGGGGGCCCGCCTATGACATTCATATCCCATTGTCATCTCACTACCATTCCTGGTGTTTCCACGATACTACCACAATTCATACCTCTTATAATTCATGCAGACAGGTTTTAAGATTGGCTTAATGATAAGACCTAAGCTTACCAACTTTATATTGGATGCAGTACCTAGATATAACAGGCCCTATGACGTTTTTACTCAAAGCAACATAATTGTACCATTACGTTGCCATATCTAGAGAAGTATGTTTTGTATTATCTATAGATATGACTCTGTCTTTAACATAACATCGTTTTGATAGATGTACTGGCAAGTTACTTTCAAAAATACAAGTTTTGCTTTGAGGAATTGTTCCCTGGTTAAGATAATCTTGCAAAAATTCCCAGAATGCTCCTTCTAATTGTAGTACATGATCAGCTAATGCATGTTGTGGAATTCATTTAGTGTTGAACTAGCCAATCTAGAATAGAGTTGTAATACTGTTTATTGGTACCTCATCATGTGGTAAATAAGTCAATTATTCATAACAGTCTCAGTTTTGTATGCATTTCTGGAGTGCCAGGCATCCTTTGGGTTGTCCCTTTTGTCATGCAAATCATAGGAGTTACTCAATAAACTGGTATATTGTGTGTCTAGTAATGAAAAGCCAGCATTGATTTCTTATCTGTCAATCTCATTACTTTTCCTAGATTTGCTTTTTGTTACTGGGAGTGGTAGAATTGATGGTGATGATGAATGACAGATTTGCTCTTTGTACCAAGAATCTTGGGTAGTTTCATGAAAGATATAATGTTACGGTACTGTTTTGCTGAGCGTTACTATGTGATTCTGTCATCTAATCCTGTAGTTGACAAGACGTGACGTCAGTTTAAGCCACTCTTTTTTATTAATTTATTTTTAACTAGTAGATTGATTTAATGATGAGTAGACCTGAGTACATATACTAACCCTGCCACTTAAGCCAACTTACTATGGCATGGTGGCGGACAGTTTTATTGCAAAATCTTTTTAGATTTATGTTGCTTTCCCATTAATGTATAAGTCTCCTGTTTTGAGGGGTTTTCCTCAATGGGAATGCTCCCAGACTTAAACGCCATTGTTGGTGGATTAAGGATATCTCAAACCTTATTCAGAAAAATCGGCTGAGTTTACAATATTTCACGTATGTGTAGCAAAATACTTTAGCTTCATTCTTGGGAACCTTCAAATACGAAATATATACTGTGCAATGAGAAAAAAGAGTTCAGAACCACCTTGTAACTGCACAGTAAAAAGTGGAAATTTGTTACCACTTATTCAGGGTCAAAGGTTGCAGGGCTGTCATTCAACTCGAATCTCCTGGCGCCAGACGTAGAACAGTTTCGTATGTACCCTCCGTCCTTTCATTCACGGAGTCGCCATAATATTGAGTCAACCAGGTGTACATAGCATAGAAAGTGCTGTTGCAAATGAAGATAAAACGTTTTTATCCTGAGGGAGTGCATTTGCATGCATATGATGGTTGAGAACGAATAAACTGAGCCCGAGTCGCTTAACTGCCTCTGTGACTTAGTGTTCACTAACACAGCAAGTTGTTTACAAGATAAATCCTCTCCAACATTCATTATTTTGATCCTGGAATATTGGTCCTAGTTTTGATCGGTAATTTGAAATTTCGCTGTTTCAATCTCGTGCTCATCGCAACTTTAATTACCGACCACTCGTATTTGTTTTTTTTATACCATTCTCCCAGCTCGTGCAGTGTATACAATGAACTGTTGGCCTACGGACTGTTAACTCCGCCTATTGACCTAGATAACATGAGGTACAGGAAACCCCATGTACAAACGTTTTAGTGATAATTAAGTTCATTACGTACTGCAAATTCAGTTGACATTGCGAGTTAATGTTGATATAACGAATATGGTTAAGGTTATGTTGACTGAAAGAAAGTTTTCTCCGAGTAATAAACTGGAGACCTTGAGATTTTCACATCTCATAACTTAATCGGCTTTTTCTCGGCTTCGACAAATCTACTTACTTTGAACTTAGGAACACTGGTTCTCGAAAACGGCTCAGTGGATTTTGTTGAAACTGTGCAAACTTATTTATTCTTCAATCTCAAAAACGTTGTTTGGACTTTCGATATAAAGGCCTAATTTTTGCATAATGCAACAAAGACAAATATGACTGCTGTTTTTTTATAAAAAATACATTATATTTTGTTAATTTGTCATAGAAACCAAACTAAAAGACTAATCGAAAATTCCCAACAGTGTTTTTGAGGTAACTGGTGAAATTTTCTTTTTAAAAAAAGTTTCATTAAAATTCACCGAGGGGTTATTTTGCTATGGATGTACCTTTGTTAAAAATTAGGTGTAAAAATGATAGTAGCTCATCAATTTTTATAATCCCTGATCTTTATTCTTTCAGAAAATTTATACTTTTTGTAATTGACAAAGCCTGTTTTTTGATATAGGAGTTAGAATGGAGGCCAATAAATAAGATTTGAGGTAAGCGTAATGTGCAGATTTGCTTAACTCCACTATTTATCTGAAAAATGTTTTGACAAAATTAGAAAAATCACGGTTATAGGCCAAAATAGACCTGCTGTTATGTCTATGGAAGTACGAGAGACGTTAACAACAATCCTCGATGGCCTGGCAAATGGCAGGAGAATTCTTTACTCATCACGAATCCTCTCCTCTCAGTTTGAGATTGTTATTCAACTATGGCATGCAATCTGGTGTTTAATCCAGACAACTGCTTTTTGAAGGTCCAAAATTTGCGCGAATCTTCAGCCACGATAAAACGTGTTTGACGACTAACCTGCAAGTTTTGACAACCAATTCAAAGCAATAGTGCCACTGAAACACATAGCTTACTGGTCTAAGGAAGTAAGCATACCGTACAACCAGTTGTTGTGGGCTTGGGTTATTCAAGGTGATGTGTTTATAATAAGTTTTAACTGTGAGATAATTTTTTAAAAATATACAGGTTTATCAAAATTCCAATTACAGTGTTAGAACTTATATGTATATTTTGTTAAGTGATAAGCTGCCACTGTTGAATTTTTATACGAAGAAATTTTTGAACATGTTTTACATCAGTTTTCACTTTAAAAGCAGCGTGGGTGCTGAGGAAACAAACTAGCTGTCGGCGAAAATGACCCCTTCGCAGACTGCTCGTCTGTTGAGCTAAAATGCTATCGTTCTCATAGCCAGTGAAAATGCTACCGTTTTTGTCACTGGTGTGAACTTAGTAAGAGCTTCAAAAATTGGGACAGTTCCACCAAAATGGGGAAAGTTGGCAACTATGCTCTTCTTGTTATATCGTTGTTGCTTTATTATCGAGATCCATGAAGTAAAGAGCAGATGTCAAGGAAATAAGTCTGAAGTACTGTTCCTACTTCAAAATGACTGTTGGAAAGTTGACTAGTTATTTATCAGCATTAGAAATGTCATTGAGCTATGTGCATTTTGAGTGTGTGGGTGGTCTTGCGTCTTAAATGTTCACCACACATCTTGCACAATGTGTGTGGATAGGTTGATTTAATCAATGGATTCTGTGTGAAATGATGCTGTTATTGTTTGTAATGATGCAACTTCACATGGGTAGTTTGTATTGCATTTCTCTGTTTGAATATGCATGGATCTATTATTTGCCCATGTCACCATTTGATATGCAAAGTCTATGAACATGATGGAATTACTTTTGTGTGCTCAAGATGAACTAGCTCTGCTGTAATTGCTTTTCTTAGGAATAAACTAGCTCTTCTTTCTTTGCATGGAGGTAGCAAAGTGGTGCTTGGATTTCAACTTTTGTGCAGCATTCACTGGCGATGAAACGTCAACTGAAGTAATGCGTTGATACAAAATTTAGTCTTGGTATTTATTGATCACCGTGGCACAGGGTCTGATCTCTGAACACGGGCTCGAGCCACACTGAAACTTAATGAGTAATCACGTCATGTGATTCAAGTGCAAGTTTTAAGTTTTCTCTAAGCATGCATTGCAATTTGCTAGTTTTCAGTCCCTTTCATACTGACTTAACTTCGATCTGAGGAAAGCGTAGCCATAAACTGCGAAGTTAACTGAACCGTTCATACCAGCTTCGTTAACGGACATCAAAGTAAACAACTGATGCTGTTATCATCGAAATAATCGTAAGGTAGCGCTGATGCGTAGCGTGCACAATAAGATTCTTTAAATGTGAAGACACTGCCCCTAATTGTTGATGATAACAGTGGCATCTGGTGATAACTTTGATGGGACAGAAGTTGACTGCTAGGGGGGTGACTGCTATTTCCAGTTAGAAATCTGACTTAAAAGTTATGTAGGACCCTGTCAAAATGGCTAAATTTTTCAAACCTCGGAAAAATCAGCTCAGAAATGGCTGATTAGACTCATATGAAACTCTCGAATACACTATTCACTATTCTCAAATATGCTGTTAGGAATTGTTTTAACAAAGTTCCACTTTTTTGTGAGGAGCTATAAAAAATAGTACTTTTATGATTTTCTTGAAAAATCTTTAAAGTTGATAAATGAAAATGAAATAATATTCTAGAAATCTGTAACAGCTTTTTTGATATTTCACCTTGATCATTTATATCATATAATATTTGATCGTGTGAGTTGATATCGTTGTTTAGCTGCATTTCTGTTTTGCTAAATTTTACTGAAAAGACATGGTCACGACCCAATTTATAATAGGGGCAATTCCATTTGTGACGGATGTACAATCAGAGAACATTTTGATCAATTGTAAAAAAATTGTTCATCATAGGAAAATAATTGATACATCAATTGATAGGTCTCATTGATAGCTTTCAAAGCATGTATCAACTTTTCCCCTATCTTTTAATCTGACTGAGAAAATTGTCTTTAAAGGGGTGTGACGGATGTACGCAGAGAATTTGAATTTTTTAAAAAATGTTTAACGTTAATTTTCTGTGAGTTCCATTAAGTTACATTTTATTGTTTTATATGATGATATAGTAGAATATTTGCAAAGTATAACACTCTAATTTTTTTGATGAGATCTTTCAAGAAAATTTTGTCATACAGCTCGATAGAAGTTGAGATAGTGTGACAGACGTACGTGACGGACGTATTCTCTGAATTTCTAGTATTACGGTAAATCATTTGTTGTGACTAAGATATCAACTCAAAATGATTCAAGCTTTTGAAATATTTAAGCTATATTGGTCTTTTGCTACTTATTCAATGTTTTTTAATTAAAATGTACCGATTGACCTTTCGCACGAAATCATCACGGGTAGGTCTATGCTAGGAATATAACCTAGGATTTTAGCTTTTCAATACATTTGATTAAGGATATAAAACAACCACCTAAAATCTTCACTTCCCTTTGAAGATGGTAAGCCATATAGGTGGAAATGAGAGTGATAATCATTTTGTATTTATAAGCTATTAGTTATCCGGAAAACCTGTTTTTACGCATTAAATAGAATACAAATTCAAAACCAATAAGTATATGTGACTGTCAAATATAAAACCTGAAATAAAGTTTAAAACATTACTAATCACTGTCATAAAACACATTTTAATTAATTGTTTTTAAATTATAACTCGCCCTAAGCTTTCAGAAAATTATTCTCTGGACCATGCTGTTGATGGTCCTGATGCATGCCATGTAAGTAATAATCATGATGATTTTTTAAACGTATTAGTAAACAGGACTTCAGTATCCTCTTAAAACAAAGTGTGAAGCATGGTTTAGTAGACAGCATCAACTTTTGGCATTCATATTTTGATTCAAATCACCTGTGCTGTCTTCCAGTTTGAAAACAAGACGTTTTTTAATTAATTAGATTGGATTATGATTTAGGAATATGTAGAAATAACTTATCAGATGTTGGTTTCTATTTAGTGATTAGCATGATAAGGTTTTCATCCAGCCCTTTAACTCGTGCCTTCGAGAGGCTGCTTTAAATAATGTCACATCACAGTACGCACAAGTACAATTATGAATTTCTTGATCCACGATGGCGTTTTTTTTTTTTCGAGTTTCAAAAAATATTCGGCACGTATTTATTCTCCCAGTTGCTCCCATTCTTTCATGATCTCCAACAATTTGCTCTGGTTTAAACGCCGATTTAATCTCCTCGAAGCTCAGCAGAAAAAAAAAATTAGTCGAATTCTTATAAAGATGGAGGGATCAAAATATGTAAGATGAGATAATTTGCTTTGAATCATTTCATACAAGCCACCCAATGACTCAATTCAGAGAAAAACTCAAAAGAAGTGACTACAGTCAGCGAGGGTGTGACAAAAACGTCCATTAAAGTAGGTGACGGGTTAATACCTCTTAAAAATGCCGAGTATTGGCTTTTTGAACACAAAACACAGTATAGCAGGTCAGAGCAGAAATAACATGTTCATTCCATCACAATAGCAACTTGACATGTATTCCTTTAGGTGTTTTGTTATTTACAATCTAGAGCACCTTAGGAATTCTTTTGTATGAGTATTTTTGCATCTTGAATTTCCCAAAAGCTAAGCAGTTCTTTACAAACATGGGGTGAAAACAGATAAACAATAAGTTCATTAAATTAGCATTTTGTTTTATTTACATTTATAGTGTAGTAACTTCTTCACATAATTTTAAAGCTGCCTCTGTAATATTTTATTGTTTTAAAGTTCTTAGGTGTGTGATACATTTTATCTTCAACAAGTTTAGAAAGTAAAAATATGATCTAAGGTTACTTTTATTTGCTGAAAAATTGTTATTTCATGGGTGTGACAGATGTACAAATTTGCTGTACATCTGTCACGCAATTTCCGATTTAATGAATAATCCCTGGGATCTAGAATTTTGATCAACAGTATTGAGGAACAAGTTAAAAGAGAATCTGAAATTATTTTAATTTTGATTAAAAACTTTAAACGTAACTAAACTTTTTAACACTTTTTTGTGACGGAGGTAAGGTACCATGATATCCATGAGTTGACCTTTGACCCGTAAGAGGTCGATGATGTGCCAAAGTTGAAATGTTTTTATAAAGTTTGGGGTTCATGTGATTGCACAAATTTGATAGTATAGTGAAATACCCATAATTAGCTTTTTTATGACAATAATTAGCAACACACATAAAAATCAAGCTAATTTTTTAGGGTCAAATGACTCCCAAAATGGGTCCATTTAGGCAAAAAATTGAAAGTTATAGAACAGTCAAATATAGGTCCTGAAAAAAAGAGACCAGAAATGTTAGTGTAGCCACAATTTTAATTTTTGTCTCAAGGTTGACCTTTTCACGGTATTGCCCATAGATTGCTAAAAAGTGAAAAATCAAATTCTGCACCTTTCTTTCAGAAAATGTATACTTGTACTGAGTTGAAATTAATACTTGTCTAGATAATTTGTTAAATGCACATACTTGTAGATATGGTCCTGTGAAATATTAGCGTCGCTTGGGAGGTAGTGGTTTTGTCAGACACACCACAGCTTTCATGTTGTGTTCAGCCCACGTTTATAGTATCTCTGTGCTGGTGTGGTAATCTGAATAAACTGAAAGGTGGGATCAATATGTCTTTGTTTACTTACGTGCTAATTTTAAAGTTTGTGCTTCTGTTTTGGCCAAAAACGAATGTGATAATCTGGTATGCTAATCGCTTGTCTCTCTGGTAATGTTTCAGTACCAATTGATCCTTGAATATTTTGGTATAATTGTGTATGTACACTGTTGTCTGTGGTCATAACTCCACTTGAAGTATTTATATGCGCAGCTACATCCAAACTGTGCCTGGATGCATGCACTTTAAGTGTTTGGTTTTCTCTATATGTATAGTTGTGATTATTCCAGGAATGGGTATTATTACATGCCCAGGTTCTTGAAGGGGTTTTCATCATGTTGTATGTTCTAGTGTAGGATTTCTTTGCTAAACACAGTAGGACTTCTTGTTGGTCAATACAGTTGTAATTCTATGAATCTCTTTAAAATGCTCTTCATAATAGCAAATGAATACTGATGACCTGTTTTTAAATTATTGAGATGGTACATGTATTTGATCTACTGTTTTGTTCGTGCACATTATCCACCTGAATTGCTAAAGGAAAGTGTTATGATGAGAAATACATTCTTGGCAGTATGATTTTTGCCCTACGTTGGTGCTTTTGCAAAGTGTTTTTTCTCTTCGGTTACTGCTCTTCCCGTACATTGATTGTTCCAATTTTCTTTTTCATTTTCTTACAATTAGTTGTTGAGAATTCTGCAACGTGTCATCGATTTTTCAACCTTTTTACAACTGACATAACAGTCATTAGGAACATAATTTAGAATTCCTCATTTTTCTGGTTGTAGGCTCTAAGCCTATTACAAATAATCTGAAAAGACCTGAGTAAAAATGGATCATTAATAGTGGATTTGCCGTCTTGATTTTAAGCTGAAACTTCCAGACAGATCCAACTTGAACTGACACAACTTGATTATTAATAGTTTTGGCTCCTGTCATTTCAAATTGTAATGTAGAAGCTTGAAGTGTATTCAAGCAATTTGAAAGACCTCAGGGATAATAATTAGAAATGATCAGTCATGCAGAATATTGGTTTTAGTTTAAATGGGGTATTAGGTGCATGCCAAAACCATAAATTAAACTTTAAGTTTTACACTTCTGTCAAACAGTCAAGTTTTGTAGGCCTAAAACCTGACATGCTTGAATGACTTTGGCTAAAGGGTAAATGGAGTGTCAACAGGTTTCATTGTATGTGTTGTTTACATTTAAATGCATACAGAAACTGATGTGTCATAGTTGTTTGTATGTGACTTAATACTAGAAGTGGGTACCATTACCTAGAATTGCTTTGGTTTGTTTTGTTCACTCAGAGGAACCATATGACATACAGAAGTGGATGGGTCTAATATGAGGTTCACGAGATCACGTCAGTGTAATACAGATTTCTCAGTCCCATTGTTATGCAGGTGTGGAGGAGTGTTAAATCGTACACACGCAAATTCAAATAAAGTGGTGAATCTTCCATTTGGTCCGTGGCGTTTTATGTAACAAGGAGCTCTAACTTGACATATTAAAAACCATAATAGAGGATTTCACTCCAAAACATGACCCAAAACATTATTTGTTTCAAAGATGGTGCTGCATGTTTTTTTTGTAAATGTCCGTCTGCTACTCACGTATGTGCCATGTCATGGGAGATTTATTATAAATATGATCCGTGCAGTCTGAATGTTCATGTATGGTTTCCTTTATTTCAGGCCTTGGTATCCTGCTAGTTATTGTTGTCATCGTAGGGTGGCGCTGTACACCTAGAGACCACGAACCCTGTCACCTGTTGTTTGGTCTAGGTGTATTCTCCAACGACACCTCCGTGACGGACTTAGAGAGAGGCCAACATGAACGACGCGAGCGAACCCCACACTGGTTTGGAGGTAAGGAAATGGCAATGGCTGTAAATTGACAAAAATTACTTGATGATGTCCTTCAATTTTGCAAGGAAATCACCACTAAAATGGTTATTTCTATTTTCAAGTACTGGTTATGTTGGTAAGGCTGCTATGAAGTTGTGTTATAACATTAAAAGTTTCGATTTAAACCACTTTTGATTACGAAACAATGTCAACAGCTACTGAACTGTACCCAAGATAATAATTAACTTAACATGTCTAAATTTTGATTTTTGTTGACTAATTTGATATACTAAAATTACACTCGTCTGCTGTAATATGACAACTTGAAGAATACTAACCGTACAAATTATCGTTATAAGTCTTTGTTGAGAACTGTTTATAATGCAGAAGTAAGTCTAATTTCCTGAAAATGAAAAGATTAATTAAGATCTTAACTAAATTTCTTACTTGGATTATTTGTGTTACCTACTGGAGCATATCACCTTAAGTTGTTGATAGCTCAAAATGGCATCTGCTGTTGGCTACTCCTCTCTAAGTAGCATCTTAAATGAGATCGGCTTCTGTCAAAAATACCAACTTTTGGTTGAGATGACGTTGCACTGTTTGGGTTTTATTCAGGTTATTTCTGGGCTTGGGGGAAGAATGGCATGGTACTTGCGATTAAAAGCAGTGCTTGTTATCAAAATAATAAAAAAAACCCTGCTTCGTATCTGATCGTCTTCAGGCAAATTATAGGAAATATGTGAAATTTGTTTGCCTGATGTACTTTGATTGTATTCACTGCACTATGTGCTGAAAGAAGTTATAGAGGTGAAAGAATGATAGACTACCATCACAAATAGTTTGCCCACGTGGACTAATTTGGTGAAGTTCCCAGAGTGCATGTGTCTCTGTGTCTGTCATTGTTTACACGGCTGGATGAAGTGCTTGATCCCAGCTGTTCCATTTTCCATGGTAGTGTACTTGTTGTTGCAAAGGCAGATAGCCCCCCCCCCCTCCCCTCCAGTCTGTCAGACAGTAATTATATGGGCTGACTCCAACACTGAACACAACTGGTAGTTGTTTAGAAATCCAAGCCCTCTTGATGACATGGCTGTATACAGTTTCTTGTCAAGTCACTGTGCTGTTGTTATTGAAATTTCACCTTTTGCACTGAGGTGGAGTTTTGATCTACTAAAATTAAGGTCACTTATGTGTCAGTACACAGTGGAGAGCATGTGAGGTCTACTATGCAAGGTTACATAACAAAGGAGCATCTTCATTCCTCCTGCTGCTCGGTGGGAAACTAGTTCTACTGCACAGAATAGTCTTGGGAACATGTTTTATCTGAAATTACCATATGTGAAGCAGGGGAACCTGTATGAAATCTGCAAAGCATAGAACTTATGCAAGGTTATACAACAAATTAGGCAGGTTTCTTCTACTTCATGTGCCCCAGGGAACATGCACATCCCCACGGGATGCTCACTACTCGAGTGGGTTGAAGCGAGAGAATTAGAATACTCACGCGTTTATAGACGGAACTCAACAAGGGAACCGG
This sequence comes from Phoronis australis, assembly GCA_002633005.1. NCBI lineage: Eukaryota > Metazoa > Phoronida > Phoronidae > Phoronis > Phoronis australis. Next base: position 991,569 of record NMRA01000035.1, on the reverse strand, counting down.
CTGTTTGTAGGGAGCTGCTGTGAAAAAGTCAACCTCAGGGTTTTGTTCCACGAACACCAATTTTTCGTTGGGGTCAGTTCTTAGTAACCTAAACCCTGGAGATTCGGGAAGCAACTGTCATTTTAACCCATTAAGATGAGATAACATGTCAAAAGAGGAACATTGGAACTTCAGAGTTATATATGTAGATAATATTAAAAACCCTTGTATAGATTTTTGAAATAGGAAAATGGAAGGCACCCATATAGCTAATTTTGTCAGAAAAGGCATAGGTTCGTATGACTTTGTCTGAGGGAGTTTTGTGCTCCTGGGAACAACCCTGACTTGATTATTGACAATTCTTCATCAAAATTTTAGTTTTTTCGCCTATTGCACTCCAGGCTCTGATATGTTTTCCCTAAATAAACCCCATTTTATGAATCCGATTGTGCTCAGAAGCAACACTAAACTTCACATCGTAATATCGTGTTACTTATGTTGCCTTTCTGTCGAAGGTATCAAGTACCATAATTTAATGTTTGATGCCACTTTGTCCTGGAGCAAATGTCATTTTAATAATTGGTACCATTCGAGCTGACGAGCATGGTTTCAGGTTGGCTTAAACGATGTCTGGCTCCGAAATATTCTTCGATTGATCTGGTTGAAGGGGATTACTGTATTATTTTACTTGATGTAATGTGTTTGAATGTACTTCCACGTAGAATGAGACTTTTCTCCTAAAACTCTTACAAACTGTCAAAAAGTACATTTTATTTTGACCACTTAAGCTTTTATATAAGTTGTACTCTGTTGGTTTCTCACTTAAAATATCATTTCTGAGCTTGCTCAACTACTTTTTCATGATGTGATGTGCTAATGACCTACTTAAGTGTCACGACTAAGCTGATGAAAGACCACCTTGAGACCAATTTTATAATGGCAAGAGATTAAGTTAATTTTTTGCTTGTTCCAAACGTTTTCTATTGTCTCACATGAGATATAGTCTAAATGACTGATTAGTGGGTTTTCCCAGTCTATTGTGTGTCGTCTAGGAACTACGGAAATCAAGTGGCATATTGTTATGTTGTATAGATTTTTTTTGTTATTGCTGGGTGTCAACTGGGACGCTGAGTGTTACCCATAACACCCATGGTTGACACTCTCAGATTATTGGGAATCCTTGCTGTGATCGCTTCAGTGTAAAGGTATTTGTAGCATTTTGAAACAACTGCATCCCAATGTCCAGTTGGCTGATACGTTTGAACTGCAAATATTACGAATTTTATTGTTCAACTCTAAGATATTCTTAGTTTTTGTGCAATCGTTGAAAAAAGAGAGCAAATTTGTTGCTGTTACAGTAAAATCTCCATTCTAGGATGGAATGTGTCGCACAAGTGAAATTTCATTTTTTGCCATTTTCCTAAAATCTAAGTAGCACCAAGTGAATGTTTTATTATTTTAAAATTCTATACTCTATTTACCGGCAATGTTTTTAGAAAGTGTAGCCATTCACAACAACATTAAAAACACTTAAACATGAAAAATAGCAGTTTTGGTAATTATTTTTGTGGAAAATTAGTGAGATTTTATGGTATTGCCGGTAAAAGCATTAATTTTGATGACACTAGATGGACATCACAGTTTTTTGTGAAAATTTGTATATCATCTAATTGGTCTCCATTTTCATTTTACATGTCGTTAAGAGACAACTGTTAAATGGTAGGCTGTAATTATGGCTAATTTTCCCATGTGGTACAATTACTACTATAAAGAATTGCACTAATTGGCTGAAAGCTCTCTGGAAGTGTTCCGAGTGAAGTATTATCTGTTAAGTTGCCAGTTTTGCCTTTATGACTTGTGTTGTGACCTCGCTGATACTGTGAGGCCCTTTGTGTGGTTTGTTGTGAAAAAACACATGGAAGTTAATAAGGTGTGTTCATCTCGGGCTTTTACTGGACATCACATCTGGATCTTGATAATGAACAGATGTTAAAGCTTTCTAATCTGGTGTCCTATTGCAGGAAACTATTTTGGTTAATCAAAAAATGAGATATTTTTAGGAATGCATACCCAGCTTAAAGTTATCTGCCATCGTAAATATCTAAGCTGTTAGGAGGCAAATATTTGACAGACTAGGACCAAGTACATATGTGCCAAATATGCACCCAGTCATATCATTACTGGGTTGACACTGGACAGCAGTTTTAATTGTCATCGACTGTAATGATTATTGAATCATTAAAAATTGGAAATTTCCAGGACATTCTCCTTTACAATGTACTGTTCCTATAATAATTTCATGAACAACAGATTGAAAGTTAACTTTTGATTAAATTAGACTTGGTGTTTATTCCTTGTTGTGCTAGGCAAAGTTTCCCCAGTGCCCTGGTTACCTCATTTAAATTTCGGTTTCACAAAGCTTTGCCTTTCCGCTGGGATATCACATATTACTGATATGATAGCCTGTTAGCTCACTATCTTGTAATATATTAAAACATGACCTGTTTATTACCCATCTGATGCTTGCTGCTTGGTACACCACTTTCTTCCAAATACCTATATGTTGATTTTAGATACTACCTGTAGTTACATACAGACTAATTGTTTTAGCTACAAGGATGCGTAATCAATCTCAACTTGTGCACTATGTTTCTTTTACTGACACCCAGACTTGCCTTGCATTTCTTGAGGATGAATTATGCTGTATACGCTTAATTAAAACAGCATTAATAGTTATGTTTTGATTGGCATGTCTGTACCTTTATGTCTGGGTCAGGGGTTTGATGGATGGTTGGGTGGCAGTAGGCAATAAAAGCTATGACTAGTCCTCCTGTCGGCTATTGCGTACATGTTTTATGAACTTCAGTGATGACATGAACTTCATAACTCAAATCCCAGTTCATTATGTTACAAGTTGTGACTATGACACTGTTGATTTAGTCTGTGATTCTGTTGTTTACCGTAATATATGTAATGACAGGCATGTTGTCCTGTCTAATGCCAAATACGAGAATGCAAAATAGTCAGCTATCACAACTTCAAAGTAAATAGGTTGTTTTGATATACTGTGCACATTTACAGATCACTGAGCTGAGAAATTATTGACATGATGTGCAAGATTTCCCTATTCTTTTACCTATTGTTCTGTTTACTGATCCCTTGATATTTGTATGACCTCTTGGCCAATGACCCTGTGTCACATGATCCAGAGGTCATCCTGGAAAGTTGCAGTCTTTCAGACAAAGGTCAACTTCCTGTGTGACTTTTGTGTGTACTCTTTTTTTGGCATTTACTTTCTTCACTGCCAACCTGAGTTGAGTTCAATAGCTGTCTCGTGGCAAGAAAAATCTAGCCAAAGTCATGTGCTCTCGTTGAAAACACATGGCAATGTCTCATGAAATCTCGCGAGATCTTGCTTTTCTAGTGAGGTACTAGTGTTATTGAACTCGACCTTGCTGTGCCATTGCAGAAATTTTACTGCAGACGTAAAGAGAGGCAAGTATATGTGGCGGACTTTGGGTAGGGCCAAGGGGGCCATGCCTCCCCCTCCCAAATTCTAAACTCCATTTGGCAGTTTTGGGGGGTGCAAACGTCTGGCGGCAAAATGCTGGATAATACTCTGCCCAGCCCCCCCCCCCATCTCGAAATCTTGGATCTACCCCTGAGTGTATGCTTTCCAAATAAAGTTGTGTTGAACCCTAGATAATGGGCTGGTGGTTTTAGGTGACAGATGAGATACAGTTGGTCATGTGACACTGAGAAAAACTTTGATATTTCACCTGTCATACTTGTGAATTAAACACTTTACAATTGCCTACATTTAAAGGGGCTATAACCCCCCCCCACCCACCTACCCTTCCATCACTTAAAGTGACTTTTGATTTAGACTGCTACCACGTAAAAATTTGTCTCGAATTGTTCTGTAGTCAACTTGGAAGTGATTTCGGGGCTTCAAAAGAACTGGTTGTTATTATTTTCGACTGCGCTCTACGAGTTGGTTTGTCACAGCGAGACATTTTATGTACCGAGCATGGTTTCAGGGAATAACAAACTGTCGGTTCTTAGATCAGCCTGAAATCACTTCTCATCTGAGTAAGGTACAAGTTGAGGGCAATTTCATAGCGAGGAGACATTTAAGTCGAAGTTTGCTTCTTGTGTGCAATGGATGTTGCCGCTTTCATTCACTTTATACAATGAAGTGTCACGATTCGATGTCAATTTTTGCTCTCAAGTGTTACACACTGAAAAACTACACACCTCAGAGTTGAATGACAGTGAAAACGTCTGTAATTATTGACTTTCTGTTTTTTTATAGGTGTGTTGTATCCGGAATTCCGCTACCGCCGCCCGCCGCCCTCCTACAATGCCTCCATGCATGACTACCAACAGCAAATGATGGCTGCCGCTGAGCTCCAGACCAGCCCCGCCCCTGATGGCTCCCTGCCCAACTCTCCCCCACCCACCTACAGGTCACAAGCCAGTGTACGGCCAGGTATGCCACTCTAGAGGATTTTGAATTGCTGTCGTGCCTAGTTTCATGGGAGCTCTTTCTTAATGGGACTTTATTTCTGATACAAGTACTGTCAAGTCTCTCCAATTTTGAACATGATATGATGGAATTGCAAAAATTTCAGAAATTCCGCTACAAAAATAAGTAGAAGATATTTTCCCCTAAGTACCTGGGGAGTTATCTTGGTCTATATATGTTTTTGCATTGTAGACTGAATGTATACAGTTGTACCTGCATAGTCTCAAATTCAAATGAACACTCGAAAAGGATTTGCTTAGTCTTGCATGAGACTGTGACTAAACGTTACGTGTTACTCAATTTGAAAATTGACCAATCATATTGCATGAAATGTGACAGTTAACAAAACGTGCCACACCATTTGGTGGTCACGGGTCAGGTGTTGTCAACCATTACATACTGAAATTCTGTGAATTTCACCAAAACAGTGTGCTGCGATGACTCGGCATTTATTGTTCATTGAATTTGGACGAAACTGCCATACTTGAATGAGGTCTTTATATTACCTACGAACAATGGCAAGAAACTGTGTTTAACAGTGATTTCAAAGATGTAAGTGCATGGTCTTATATCCTAAGGTGCTTTTTTCTAGATGAAAGAGTGGTTCGTTGCTGCAGTACTTTAAGTATTTGTTGTCTGGATTCATTTGATACAGTGGATGTATGAGATAGTGTACCATATTCATTTGGGTTGACAGTGGAGAGTTGGGCGTCAGCCTAATACAACAAACTACAGGGTTCCAATTCTTTGTTGGAAGTGTAAGGGTATGCGTTTGTTTGAGTGAGTGGATTGTAGTGTGGAGGTTGTAGTCACAGATAGCTTGTCGGGGAAAAAAGTTTTCACATTACCTTTTGTTTTCAGGAATCCATATCACATTTCCCGCCAGCGATGAGTATCCGTCATCCAGACCTCCTACCTACAGGTCTCACCTGGGCACTGTGGGTACAGGAGCTCACCCTCGACCACCTCTGGTCATAAACAACACTCAGCCAAGTAGTGGCCCCAGCAGTTCAGATAATCTTCAGACAAATGCTAATACAACACTACAAAACAACAGTGTTACTAACGCTGCCACACAGAACACAAGTTCTTCCCCCATTGTGCCAGGAAATAGTACTTTGCCTGCAAATACTAACGAGGGTGCAGAAACGACGCAAGCCATCAACAGCAATCAAGTGACAGTCCACTCTATTATTGTGGACGCTACACCAACAACTTCTGCGGCAACCACGACAGAAGCAGCTTCAACACCATCCAGTGCTAGCGAAGATCACATCGTTAGACTGACTTTGACTGGGTCTGTTGCAGATCGTTCTAAGAGTGGCCAGTCTGAATCTAGTACGGACATAGCACAAATAGAAAATGTAGAAGTAGTTATTGGTGAGAGCACTATGCACCGTGGCTTACGATTGGTCGAATCGTTAGAAAATATGCTGGATGAAAGCTTACGAAGTATGGATGATGAGCCGGCAGACGTGAATAACGACATGACGGCTTTGTAACGGGCAGCACACGATAGTAATTTGTACAGCACACACTGAAAGTAATGAAATGATTCATCATCACGACGACTGCGCACTGTCTGAATTCATCGATCGTGATAGTAGCCTTGTCATGAGCAGTAATATCAAGGAATTTACTGAGAAGTTAACGTGATGAAATGGATATTCTGTAATTAGAATCCTGCCACAATGCTGAGTCATTGTCATTCATTCCTTTGTAACTCCTTCATGGAAATGGCATTTTGGCCGGTTGCTTTTGGCTTGTAGGATGTTCTAAGTTAATGAAATATCTGGTTTTAAATTTATAGAAAAACTGTTCATTGTTACATTTACTGATTGAAATTAGTTGTTGTATGTAGTGGTCATATACAAAAATATCTGCTGATTTGTTAAGGGACATTGTAACGATCGCATTCTCATTCATGGACATCTAGGTTTTCTGATGAAATAACTTAGACTGTGCAGTCCTTTTACTCAGACAGAAGGTCAAGGTTTCTAGTTTCAGCTGTCATTGCTTCTGTTGTTGTATTGAAATTGCTCATGTTTTGATTTAGCTCCGACTTGGAGAGCACCATTTTCTCTGCAAGACTGGACACGAAAGTTGACTAATCGGGATGCACGCTCACGTTAATTTTCAAGTATCACTCAAAGCGATTGGTTGATTTTCAAGCAGAAGCCCGAGTAGAGTTTGGCAGTATTTAGTTCTTAGCGACAGCCTATGTTCAAAGTGCCAAAGGATTAACGTGTGCGACTCTTGCCTATTTAATTGTGACACAATTCCAAAGAGTAGTAAAATCCAGTGAACAAATACGAGGAAATTAATGTAATTACTCCTTACATATGGTTGAGGGTAAGACACGTTTTATACTTCAAGTGAGATGTATTTCTGCCTCTAAACAAAGTAAAAATTCATTTTAATGTACACAAGGTACTGGAATCGTGTGCCTAGTAGAAGTTGAAAAGTAAAAAAATGAAATCTTGGGAATGTGCATTCCCCTGGCCAATTGGCCATTAACCAGCGCTACCAGTACATAGGGAGAAAGTGTTCTTTTTTCAAATTGATTGGGTTTTTGGTGTGATAGGTGACTATGCCAAAACATATCACCTTGTGTCAGTAATTTAAATGGGCTGATGTGAGTTATTTTCAAATTTTTGTTTTGATGTTTAAAGTCCTATTTAGGTAGAGTCTTTAGCACACCAATTCACTTATTAAGATTAGAGTTTGTTTTATTGTAAAAACAGATTATTGTAATGTTTAAATGATTATAGTCATTGTGTAGGTCAAACAAGAAGGTATCACTCGGGTACTTCTGCTGGGCAAAATCAGCCTAATTGTGGGCTGATTTTTTGACTAGTAAAAAGTCTATGTTGACATCAAGGAGAAGCGTGCAGGTAAAACAAATTTTTGTCAACATCTACTCTACAGTAAAACTTGCATGTTCAAATTTTACTGCAAACTAGCCTGTGCGAGTTTTGCTGTTGTTTGTTTACCAACAGGGTAGTAATTTAAGTAGATTTGTTGACTAGCACCAGGCTTCCATGTTGATTTTTTAAGATGTTTGGAAGATGTTTGATTTGCAGTCATTTTAAGTGTAATTTTTCATTGCAGATTAATTAACCCGCTGGTGTGGGCACTTTATAATGTGGTCTTGAATTTTATAACATTTTGAGTGCTAACTACCGTAACAGCTGTTGCGTAGGCTCTTTCATTGATGACAGTCTATCGTGGTTATCGTGTAAGATTTGTTATTCATACTTATTGATACTAATCTTAAGTAATGGTACAATTACTTCAGAGATGAGATTTTGCTACACGGTGTATTTTGGCTAACACCAATAAAGTGTTTTTCATATATTATAAACATGACTGAAATTCACTACCTGTCTATCTACCTTTCTATCAATACTAAAATTCTTCAAAAACCTTTGTCTACAAAATACCACACTACAAATCACTGTCATGAACATGAAGTTTATGGACTAGAATTTGGAAACAGATTTGCATTTTTTGTGTATCTAAAACATGTATATAATATAAAAGTATACTTCAACAGTCCGTGCTAGAAGTATGTCTACTGGAATGCAATGAAGACACAATGCATCACGTCAGATTTTAAACACTATGTGCTATAAAAATACACAAATCTACAGAATAAAAGCTGCTGTGTCACAGCAATTATGTAAACAGTTGAAATTAAGCCATTGGTCTTGTTAGCTTACAATTACTGGAGGATAAGTAGTTATGTTTACAACCAAAACAGTGAGAAACCACCACGTTGCCTGTGGTGGCCTAAATTTGTGTTGCGTAAGCCTGCAGGAGGGCCCTGCTGGTTACCACTTCTTGCAGTCCAATTTTGCGTTACAGCAGTCACATTTAGTCATGCAAACGGATCTGTCAGTCAGGTATAAAGTTTGACACTTTATGGAACTCTACTACATTCGGTCTTTGCCTCATGATGAGAGGGTCGCTACAGTAAGCTACTCCGTATTCACACTAAGTGGTGCTAATAAATAAAGGTAGCTCTCTTTAACATCTGAATAGAGCAGAAAGCAGTTCGCATGGCTAACAACTTCACACGACTTCCACGATTCAACCATTTATATTAGTAGGAGCCTTGTAACACTAGTGCGACCTCGTGTATTTTGAGTCGCCCATCACATTTCTGTCGCCTCGACTAGGGCACACAGCTTTAGAAACTTGTGAATGAACTGCTAGGCTGAATGAAGTGTTCAAATCCAAAGGGTGAAATAGTCTTTTAAACTCTGCAGAAATTCTTCATACGGCTTCTCTTTAAATGCCTGAATTAGGTCTTGTCTGAAAGAGATTATGAATGGAGCATATTATATTTAACCAAAACTACCAGCTGAACTGAACAACAGACTCTCACTATGACAGCCCTGCTGTTATCAAATACTTATAAAGACAGTACTAGTTACCAAGTACATGTACATTCTTATACTCCTCTCTTGAAAATAAATTAAGCGGGATATATAGTTAGCTCACACTGAATGACAATTTACTATAGCCAAACTTAATTATCGACCAACAACAGTGATCAGGTGGGCAGGAGTATTTAAGTTTAACTTTCTCAGAAAGATGCACAAGCTCAAGTCACAGTAGCTCTTCTGACACAGTATCATTACATATGCAGAGCTAATTATTTTAAATGATTTTGACTTGAATGAAATGCGCAAAAACTATAACAAGAATTGGGTCATTTAAATTAGGCTGTAATGTGACAAATTGTACAGTACCTTTAATTCCATGATGTGGTACGGTACATAGATGGACAATCTGTTACGCTCTACAACAAGGTATCCCCTCCTGGGCGACACCCCTGTAACCTGAACCTCTTCGCCTTTCATCAATATTTGTCCTCTTTCATCTTCAAAAACAAAGTTCCAATACCATGTTTGACAAGTTAAAACTTTTGCTTTCGTGCGAACCTTCCTGCACTCACATAAAATACCCACTGGGATGAATAATTTGTACTAAATTTGAGAACAGGACAAAAAACTGTAGTTTTGCCAACTGGACTGTGAAACACAACAGAGGAAATTATTACTTTGGAGCTGATGTAAAAACATGACTTTTACTGTACTTGGATATGCTTAGAATCACGAGTCTATATCCAAAATATTTCCATTTTTCAAAAAAAATTACTCAAATGTTTCGTACATAGGCGCATGCACCTAAGCTTCAGTTATAGGTGCAGACAGCTACCCCTTACGTATGTGCAAATTGTTTTAACTGGAATTCTGTGTATTTTTTGTTTTTTGGGCGTTCTTTTAACTCGCCATTTTATAGCTAGTTAATTTATATGTCAAGATCTGCCATTATGCAGCATGAAGACTAACTCACGTAATATTTAAAGACATAAGTTTTAATTGCGTCTAATTCACGATATAGACGGTGGGAAAAAGAAATTTCATCCACCAAAATATTGCACAGACCCAGAATTAATTATACTAATCCCTTTGACCTTAGAATGTTTGATACAAATGCTAAGGTATCGTCTCCCAAGAACACAATCTGCAAAAGAATGTTTTGCATTGTCTATCACTCACGACAACACCATCCAAACACAAACCTGAAAAGTTCTCTTTCATTACTCGAGTCTGTGGATAACCCACTTTGTAATTCCCCTTCACGGTGTATGGTCTGCGGCCAGGGATTGGAGGTGGTACGTCACTAGGAGGCAGCACAGTCTGTACTGGCGATGTCTGCTGACCAGGTGATCCATTATTTCGTACAGGTTGATGAGAATGCTGATTTGCAGGAGGTGAATACTTTGGATGAGATTTGTGTTTTGAATGCAGTGATGGTTTCTCCCGAGCCAGCTGGTCATGACCAAGAGCACTTGCTGCTTTTGTGGTCGTTTGACTTTGGTAAGGTACAGTGTGGTTTTGACCATGAGGAACCGACATTTTACTGACAGCACGTGGTCCGTCAAGAGTATATTTGGAATGTGGTGGTGATAAATCATGAGACAACCTGTCATGGTGATCAATTTCAGATACTTTAGAGTTCATCTGGCTTTGATAAGGCATCATGTGATTTTGATTTTGTGTACGATTTTCAGCTCGGTTAGTCGGCATTTTGCTGAGAGGATGCGACCTGTCTTTTTCGTTATTGTTATTATAAGAATGAGTGACATTGCGTGAATCACTGTTGTCTCTCACAGACTCGGAGCCAACGTGGATGTCATGAGAAGACAAACCAGCTGTAGGAGTGGTCTGCTTATCATACACATATGGGGGCACCTTGTGTTCGCTTTTAACATGCAGTGGCTGGGCAGGAAGATAGTCGGTGTGTGACATGGGCTTCACCTCCATGGCTGGTTTCTTTGGTGGCATGTTGGCAGGTTTCTGTGGCACTGGGGGAGGGGGAGGCCTTGTCTTCAAACTATTGTATAGTGTCTCACTCCTTGCCACTTCCGGATGAGATTCAGATCCTGGTTTAGAATTACTTTTCACAGGCTCAGGGATCACGGTCGTCTGTTGACCGACTAATGGCGATGACAGCTGAGAGGTTTTTGGCGACAATATACTTGAAGTTTGATCTGAGGTGATACTTTTTTCAGCAGAGCGCCTCAATGGGGACGGTGAACTTGTCAATTGTGCTGGGCTGTTTGAGCGCGAATTACGATGCATAAACTTTTCAATCTGCAAATAAAAATGTGCTGTAATCAGTTTGCCCCCCAACTCGCACTCTAAGCATTTTTTCAAGCTTTTCCATTGAGGGAATGGTAGGAAGATCTGATGTAAAAAGATCAGTAATAGAGAGTTATTGTATCTTGATCTGAGACTCATTAAATGGTAAACATATTCATGAGACACCAAAAATTCACCAGGGGGCACTACTGAATCCACTATTCACCTGCTCATGTGCATGCATTCATGAAGTCCTACGTATGAATTTCCCTATTCAAATAAACTGCTTTCAATTTTTAATCTGTTAACTAGAGAACAAAAACAGAACTTTTTTCTTAGGCACCATTTGGTGAACATCCAATCTGCCAAGCCATTTAGTTATCAAACTAATGAAAAAAATCTGAACAGATGAATTAAGCCAAGTTCGTTTTCCCTTGCACAACAGACTGTAAAAGATGCACGTGACTCAAAATATTTTATTCGCAATCTAACAAAAGAACTTTTATTACAATTGTGAAATGAAGTCTGTGTTTTTGCAACAAAATTGAGCACATCCCACCAACAAAAAGTAAAAAATAAAATTCATTTACTGAGCAACCTACTGACCTCAGAGAATGAGGACAGGTTAAAGGTGAAAAAAGTTAATACTTTTAATGATGGCCAAATCTACATACTTATATCATATGAAACAAACAGTAAGTCTATTGACAGACAAAGGTATGGTATCAGAGTCGCGTGCATGCCTTTTTTTCTACTCACCCCAACAGCTGGTTTGGGATAGACATGCTTGGGTGTAATCAGTTCAGTCACAGACTGACGTGGCTTTCTAGCATTCTCCAACCTGAAATTGAAAATCCATCCAGACCATTTACGCCAGACAGCATTATTCCAAGATAACTTAAAGCTAGATCAAAGTGCAAATGGAGATAACAGAGCAAGACAATAATTTTTTTTCATGATTTAAAGGAAATCCATACTTCCTTGCTTGAGATATTCTAAAAGTTAGAGATGAAAACGCAGAAGATTGCAGAAAAGTGAAAATTTCATTTTCTCAAATGATTGTCTGAATTTGTTCTTAAGAAAAACATAGTTCTCATTAATCAACAGGTTTTTCATAATAATCCTCACCAAACATGTTAGAATTTTCACTTTAAGGGACATGTAGCCAGCTTTTGATACAAATGAAAAATGTCATTTTGGATAATCACTTGTGTGTGAAAACAACTGATTAAATATAATTAAAATTCGACAAATCCCAGAATAATACTCTTCTTTCATTACCTTCGCACTTGTTTGGCTTTCATCTGTGACTTTAAAGTTGGCCATTGACACACTGCCACAAACCGACGCCAACATGTCTGTATTCTGGTGGCGGCCATGAACCGCCACTCACCTCTCAAGTGTTCAAACTGTTGACGGGCATTTTCACTGTAGAATGAGGAGAGCATATTAAAGTGGGACATGCACACTAGTTCCTTATCTCAGCAATTTCTTGGTCAAAGTAGTTGTGAATATAAAGTAGGTTGAAAATTGCCAAATATTTTTAAGAACAAGTTTTGTGTTGAAAATGATCCGTCGTAAATCACTTAACCGTGTCCAGTAAGTATCGTGATGTGGTGTTGGGGAATAACACTGCATGATGTGGGCTAAGTGAGCGCCCAAGGTACATCATTAGTGCAAAGGTCACCTGTTCAAACTCGAACTTATTGCTTTAATATTGGGTTTACAAACTGTGAACTAAGGGCAATAAATTATCTACTTAAGTTATTGTGTACTCGAGCATAGAATAATCGACACTTATCTTGAGTTCGCCTAAAAGTACTAGAGTAGAAAATGCCAAACCTAATTTCGAGTTCCATTTCGAGTAAAAAGATTGGAGACCGGGCCCTGTTCTTTGGTCACACCCAAAGTACTAACAAAAAGCAACAAATAAAACAATGGTACCCATTACGAAAAGTTTTCTTTTTTAGGTACTTCACCACTATGCATACCTGAGGAAGATGTATTTTCGACCTAAAGCCCAGGTGGCACTGCTGTACGGCAAACTGTTTTCATCCATCAGACGGAGAAATTGTTCCAAAATGGTCTAAAAAGCACAAGAACATGCATAAAACGACTTTCTCTAATATAACCCTGCAGTTGATCTAGTTTACAGAGTACATTTTCCATTTAAAGAACTTTTAAGAAAGTACATACCAAGGCCTCTTGAATATGCCATATTTTAAAATTGCTGGCTAGACAGGAGCTCAGCTGCCAATAACTGGGACCAATGAAATTTTTACAAAGACTTAAGTAAACTTGATAAGCAAAACTACAGTAACAGTAGGATCCTGTTCTCTGAGTTAAAGTTGTAACCCACCATACATTCCTCCTGGGCACGGTCACCTGGTCTTAACAGACCAATAGAAAGGAAGTTGTAGCGGTTGTTGAATGTCTTGTAGCGCATCCTGTGGGGGAAACCTGAAAACATGTTGACCAATGGTGAGATAAGAGAATTTTTCTTTCACTGGAATTCCTATTGGCAAGAGCAAATGTCATTAGAAACACATCATTTAGCCTTTTTAAATTTATAAGTTATGGCTGCCTGTAAACATAGACAGGCTGTTTCTTATTAAGTCAATTCTGACATAAAAAAGCAATTTAAAATGTAGAACATTTCTACACAAGTAAAAAAATTCCATTTTTTGGACATCATTTAAAGATCAAGTCAAAAACCCCAACTGGTAGAATAAATAAAGTTGCAGTGACAAATGTAGCTATCATAAGAAGAAACCATTACAATCAGTTCATCTCATAGTTGTATATAATAGTATCAAACACCAACATGCCATACCAAAAAAGTTCAGTTTACAAAACATACAGTCCAGATAAAAATGGCAATTTAAGTTGCTTAAAAGGAATGCCTCCATAGTAAAACTAAAAAAATGTGATTAAGAAAGTTATATATTATGTGAATGATGAAACTCTTTAGGCTAGCAACAGAGCTGTACTACAATGCATAATATAACAACCAACCACAGCAGATGCTGTAAGTTAAGCATGTGCATGGCGATCCAGTCATCTCTTTAATCAACTTTTGGATGACGATGAAGGACATATTTGTTATCTGCAGCGAGTTCTGGTGTTGATCTGTGGATTCACCTACCTCCAGCCATTAGCTGAACTGTATTAGACAGTTGGAGGGACCGCACCTGTCTAAGAACAGTGTCACGGTCAAACACTACTGACTGACCACCAGTGTTGGGACGGATGCAACGGACGAAGTGAGGCTTGGACTGCACCAGAGTCTTCAATAGAACATCAAGACGTGAGTGAAAGTCTTGGCAAAAGGTGGAGCGACCGTCTTTAGACCTGTAATAACGGACACAGATATTGCATTCATTGGTTTGAACTTCATCCTAACAAAGCGTTCTTAACATGGCTTTGACGCAAAAATTAATCACATGTTTTACATGAACTTTGAGGGAGAAATTGTATAGTCCTCAGGAATTCAGTGTTTATTTAAATAAATGAGAAATATATTTTAAGTTTCAAAGCAGCTATTCAAATTACAAGGAATGTGTTCTTAATATAACATAATTCTAGGTTCGACGTTCATTAGCACAACATAGCCTTATGGACTTACAGTACAAAAAAACTTACCCACTATTCACATGGCCAGTTGCAGGAAACATTCTGTAGTGAATGCCTTGAGGAGAAACACCACCATCTGTATAATATAAATTGAGTATTAAACAAATTTATGTAAAATTAAAAAATGTTCAATAAAATAAGTTGTTCATGGAAGTAATGATATTCATTATAGTATCTTAGTAAAAATGACATATCATAGTTTTTAAAACTAGCTGTGATGTTTAAAAATGGCACAAAATCAGCCATAGACAAAAAGAACACTTTGAAAAATGGCAAATATTTGGGGAAGAAAATTTCCAATAGAACAATATTTTGTAGTTAGATGTACCATTCATTGACTTCAACTCTGAGGCGAAGAGGTGAGAAACAAATCCGAAGTTACAGGTTTTCTTGGAAAAGATATTGATCACATCATCGCCGATCTCGTCTTTGTTGGTCTCTATGAAGTCTGCAGTGTTGTAATCAACACTTGTCCCATGGTGTTTGATGGTGAAGCTAGCAGCATCCGCACCACTAGACAGCAAGAAACTGAAACAAAATTACAACACGATTTTACCATTTAAGTAAAAGATTAAAACAAATTTAAGGTAAAAAGAAACATGTTAAAGAACTGAAATTCTGTCAATTTCGAAGATTTTTCAAACATGGACAAAATCTTGTAACACGAATCAGATTTTTCAAAGGTGTAATTAGAGATAAGAAATACTAATGGCAAAATTTACTGCTTAAAGGGACAAGATCAGTTTCAGGCTCAAAAAATGTGGATTTTTGAAATTATTGTTGGGTAGGAAAGACTTCTTGAAGTTATTAGCTTTGACCAGTCTTATAAAACAACAAGAAATTGTGTTTCTGTGATTTTATAAGAAATTGACAACTTGCAACCATTCAGTAGAATTAACTGAAAGCAAAGCTGGTGACCTTTTCACCTGAATACACACAAAATATTCAGCTACATGCGACATTGGCTTTTAGCACTATCGGCAAAGTGCTAGACAGCAACCGCCGAAGTTGTGGGTTCAAATCTCTCTTGAGGCTGATCTTAAACATACAACATTGTCGCTAATACTTCCACTTTAAATTAATAAATGAAAGGTACTATAATATTCTGTGAGTATACTTGCCGAGCATCTACCAATGAAAAAATTTTTTGACTAATAATCATTGGCATTTAACGCAAACAAGGTGACGACTGCACAGATAAAGAACTCTCACCTGGGATTATCAGCATGCTGAGTGCAGACCCTCTCAAGGTAGAGCTCCGAGCTACTGCCCATCTGTTGGCTTTCACTCTCCAAGAGGCTCAAGATACCAGAATACTGAAGAAAAATGAGGGAAAAAATAATTAAAAATCATTTTATTAAAAAAATCTCAAAAGTGCATATTCAACGTACACATATCATCTTATTCCTTTATATCAAAGCCAGTCTTTGTTTTGAAATACATTTCAGAGCATTTTGATAAAGCAAGTTGGCATTGATCATTTTACACAAATGTACTTTACAATTCATTGTAACTTGATTTGAATATTGTTATGTGGTACTTTCAAAGCTTGTCCATGGGCGGCGCAGTACTAAAATACGTGGGGGCTATAGACCAACCCACCCCCTATGGTGCGCCTCCAATGTTGTCATAGGAATAGCTAAGAATGAATTTAACTTGCAATTCAAGCAATTTCCACGCTATGCGGAATACAAGTCACAAAATGACATGTGCAAGCTATAGAAAATTAGAATCCCTATAGAAAATATTCATTAATTACTTGAATGATAAAAATAACACTACATTTTCCAAAGCATTCAGAATGAATTAAACTGTGTAATGCGCACCACGATGTCAGTCTCAAGCGCAAGTTTTTGTAGTGCAAAAGACAACAAAAATTGATATCGTGTTAGGTTTTCAAAAAACATAATAAACTGTTACTTAGCAACAAACCTGCGCAGATATCAGTTCGATGATGGCCGAGTTATCAGTATATTCCACGTCAGTGTCACACTGGACGTCATCCTCTTGATAGGACTCCATGATACTCTTGAACACATGAGCATTGTAGAAGTGTTGCATCGTCTCTGCACAAAGGTTGGTGCATACCTGCTCAAGACGATTTACCTGTAACAAGGTAGCACAAGGAAATGTGAGCAGGTAAACCAGCCAAAACCTTGACACATAAAAATATCATGGAGTGTAAGGAGCATACTGTTTGTGCCACATACCAAAACTACAAAAATTAAACACAACTACACTATTATGCATATGTCCGAAAGTATTGCAACTTTAAGAAAACAAAAAATTAACTTGTCCTCCAAAGATCACAAAGAATTGCAAACAACACCTTTAAAAACGTTAAGTGAGACTGGTGTCACTTGTATTTTGTTATAATCCTAAGACACAGCATAATCCTACGACAGAGCTTAAAAGCCTACATCCCACATAAGGTATCAGTAAAATCCAACATTTTCAGCTGCTGCTCTTCATAACAAAGTGCGTCAGATTCGTAAAAAAACATTGGTTTACTTTTTATGCGTAGTAATAGCTTTTGACATCTGCCTAATATATGAACCCGCTTACCTTGCAGTTTTCAAAGCCAAACATGTCCACAATTCCAATCAGCCCTTCTTTGAGGATCGGCAGACAAGAAGAGTCCTTGCGTGAGGCCAGGTAATCACGACTAAAGTAAGTATCTAAATGAAGATATGTATGCAAAGTCATCAAAGTTATAAACAAATTTACATCAATTTATGCAACTTTTTGAGTTTTTTAATGGAAATCATTAAAGTCCTATTTTTAACAACCCCTCGTGCGAAAGCGGAAAATTTTAGAAACAACAAAGCATAAAGTATAGTGTGTGAAAGTTCCGTATGAATTCTATGTCATTTCTGATGTTCCAAAGATAGCCAAATCTGGGGTCCTTCATAACCTTAAGTAGTTAACAAAACAAACCTTCAGAGTCATTACTTCCATGCTTGAAATGACTAGGGACCTTCTTTAAGTTATTTGCCCTCTTAGTAATTGCATTGACAGTCCGACAGTACAGGGCTCGTACAAGGGCATCACGACTTTTGCTCGCCTGAAAAATGGAAAATCAACATTCACTAGAATGTGTATAATCAATCTCAACTCAAGAAAGGCTTCAAACTAAAAGCAACATAAATGTCAACCTGATTTCTTATAATTGCCTCAACTGCGTTTATGTATTAAATGATCTTATTAGGCCAAAACGATGTATTCATTTGTATATCAATAAATCTGACATATAATTCCTGGCAGTAAAACCATACCCACAATGCATCACCATGATTTCGCACAGTTTGAGATTTCAACTGTTGAGTTTGACAAGTCAGACCACGGTAAAGGGAGACACCAGATACACCAAGAAGGGCGGCAACTGACTTGATTTCTGCAAATTAAATAAATTGGTGTAAACTAAACTGCAAACCAGAAAACATATTAAAAACACACAGTGGGAATAATGCCAATATAACATCAAAATATCAGTTGAAACCTATTGCCATCTACAATAAATACAAACTAGATACCAGAAACTTTTATAGTTAAATTCAAATAAAACAGGCATTTGGGATCTGGAAAATTAGAATTGAGAATGAAGAGCAGGTATTTCGCAACGCAGCCATCAGGTAGAAAAGTGAAGTTTTATTTTTTAAAATTAAAAACTAATGAGCTAAAACAAGTAAACTCTACCTCATCAATAATGTATTTGAATTAAGGCAGCCATTAATGAACAACATAACTAAAGTATTACTACACAATGGGCGGATGCATCCTTCTGCTGCATCTGTGGCAGATTGTCACCCACCTTTACAGTGCAACATGTTATATAACTTTTGTAATTACTGATATCTGTAGTAGTTTAGTTTGTCATAATATATATATGACCTTTTATCTCAACTACACGTGTTGTTTCACTGTAAACTAGCTTCGGTATCGCTTCGCAGTTAGCGCATATAAAAAAAACAAAACAAAATAACACCAGTGCTCTTTTTGATATCTGATGTCTGCCAATGGAGGACTTCACAAGCGCAGACTAGACAATCTTCAGTTTCTGATCAAACTGAAAAACAACTTCATATTCCTCTTAAGTCATTTCATGCAACAAAAGAAGCAAAAATTTCTTTAGCTTTCAAAGGAACACTAACAAGAAATACTTAGAAATGGAAGGCACCATTAAGGGAAAGTTAGGACTAAACTCACTTACCGGTATTACCGATAACTTCGATGTCACCCACATCACTCTCTGAGAATTGGATATTACCCAGGAGTAAAACAGCGGCTAGGACTCGAAGCACGTCTGAGAATGGTATACCCAGAGTGGTCAATGCAGTCTGTGATAATAAACAATGTAATAATAATGATAAAAATAATCAATTAAAACTATAATTTTAATTTGTTCATTAGATATTTGTTTCTTGCAATGGACAGTATGGTTGTAAAAGATCAATTTCAGTTCTTCAGAAAGTGAATATTTCTCGTCTTAGTTTGCGATTACATTGGATTAAATGAGCATTTTGATCCTTACACCTATTCATATAATTTGCAAAAAAATCTAATACAGTTTATAGACATAGATAGCAATTACCACACAACAACTAATTTGGAACATAATGACTGTGCCTAGTGCAGGCTCAAATTGGCACAACAGCCCAAATTGATAGAAGTCTTGAATCTGCCAACTTTGGTCAGAACTTCCGGCCCAAACTGACACAACAAATTTGGCATGTGTCAATTTGAGCCGACTATGCTGACTCAAACTGACACAAAGCAGAAGCTGCATCAACTTGGGCCGCTGTGGAAATTTGAGCCAGCACAATGCCAAATATGTGTCAATGGAAAATCTCATTACCTTGTTCCTGCATCTTCATAAACATTTACACAAAACACCCACAATGCAATGTCAAAGGCTATCATGCGCTCAAAATGTTCACGTGTAGTGTTACAAGCCCCACCTTCCAACTTTGGAACCTTTCAGCATCGTGGTCAACATTCCTCTTCAACTGGTTACGGTTCAAGTAGATCAGACTTTCAGGAGAATATGGCTGCAGATGAAACTTCACTAAAAAAATTAAGACGAAGTTTCAGCGATTTAAAGCAATCGCCTTTGTCAGGTGGGAGATTTACTGCTACTCGCATAGAACTCGTAACATCAACACGATAGGCAAAGCATCTACAGAGAGTAAAACATCATGTATGCTAGAGATTTTGCAGCAACAGAACATCAGAACTTAATCAAGTCCCATCCAAAATAGAGTGCTCAGCACTTGAAAAGTATTACAAAATCTATTCGGTTGACTTTGTTTCACAGCTCATTAATGAGCCAGGCAACATTTCAATAGTTCAATTTTACAATTTTTTGGGAGTTGATTATTTTATAGAATCACATCGAACTGACATTAAAATAATAAAAACAGACCAAAGCCATAATTTCCAAGAACCACTTTGCAGTGCTGATATGGCAACATCATTTCTTACATCTTTCTGGCCACTTACACCAACCCAATTACATTTGGCGCAGCATTTTGATTAGTCACCAATAACCTTGAAAATAAATCCGAAACTAAAAGAGGTGATCCAGATCCTCTAAAGGATACACTTGTGTGTCGAAAAGTAGAATAAATATATGTAAATAAAACAACAAAAATGACCAATTTTTGCTGTTTTATTTAAGTATATTGATTAGTCACAATGAATGTAACAGATATCCATTCTCCTTTTTTTAAGAAAGCTGTTACATAAAAATAAAGGAAAGTAAGTCTCAAATTGCACCAAATAAATACACAAATTAGAAGCCTTTGTGCGCGAGATTCTCAAGGCATGGGCAATCTAATCACACTGAAGTCAAATTTCACCAGCTAAAGTGCAAATTGCACCTGAAGATGGCTGGAGAAATGACTGACCGAAACATCGTGCCAATGTGAAGAGATCAAAGCCAGGTCTCCTGTGAATTTATTCAGCAAACTATAATGTACAAGTGTTATTACTCAATATTGTTTTAATTCATAAGTATAATGAACACCCTTTGTACAATATTGATACCTTTTTCCTCCGTTGTCAAACCAGCTAGCATTTCATAAAATATTTGAAAGTTGGACCCAATACACTGCGGCCGAATTACTCGATTCTGAAACATCAAGCCAAAAATAAGTTATGAATGATAGGTAAGCAACATTCAAATCGTTGTGACAACAACTACTAAACGGCTACTGAGCATGCCAACTAATTGAAATAAAACAATACAACAAGCTATCACCATCAGTATATATTGAATAAGGTGGTTCCGAATAGAAATCTCCTTGGTCCTCCTTGGCCTTGAGGTTGGAAAACGTATTAAATAGTACGTAAAACATTTTTACTTTTTGCTGATGGAGCTAAAAGATACAGCCCAGTAGTAAATCTTCGCTGGCATTGGAAGCTACAGTACAGATAAATCAGATCAGAAAACTTGACAAAAGCAAAGCACTAACAAATGACACGAGAAATTCCAATGATGTGAAAAAGACGCCAGACGGATTCTGCAGCATTGTGGGTAAATGCCATGAAAATCAAGTGTCGCTGTGTAATCCAGGACCGTCCTATTCAGTTGCATGAAGGAAATTCATAATGTTGAGCTAATACTTATATACATTTAAATGAAAGGAAAAACGTTGTATTTGATGCTCCATGCAGTGCATTTTTGTGTTTTTATTGACCCGATTGTTTGCATAGTGTGCTAAATACGTCTGCACGATTGAAACACCAAAACAAAAGGTCACAAAGTGGAAAAACACTTTCAACAAAATTTTCTAGTGCAACATTTGTTTGTTATAACTGAAACTTTTTTCACGTTTTTAATAATAACGCACGCTCATCAATTTAGTTGTTCTAGAGACAAAATGTTTCAATAATCAGATACTCCACAGCAATATCAATTCATTTCTGAATCAGTTCAAATTTCAACAAGCATGACATGCTGAATAAGCTCCATTGTCAACACTCCATAACTAAATGACAAAATTAACGTACCTGATCAATGAAATAGTACTGCGTCTTTGCTCTGTGTATTACTCCGCCAGATAGGTAGACTTCAATATAACTGCCCTACAAGAAATCACGCAACTGTTTCCATAAAGAAAAAATCTGACTGTCAAAAGTTCAAGCCACTACGAACCATGATGTCAAAAATCAACTTCCTTCGTCTCGCAAAGCACCTTCGTAACATTCTCATCTTTTGTTTGAATTAAAGTTGTTAAAAACATATCCATTGGAATTACATTGGACGGTCATACAGCCTTGGTTATTGAAACTAACTAGCGGTGACAAGCAACTTACTGGACCTGGTCTGAAGTAATAATGATCTTTCACTTTTCTCAAGTTTAAAAATTGTTTTTAATTAAGTAAGGAAAAAGACAAGACCAATTTTATAAAAGTAAGTGGTCCATACCTTTTTTTTCAGCACAAGTTAAGTTTGTTGTCACTTTTATTTATTAATAGTTACATGTTTAATCAACCTTACAATCTTGAGAAAATGTTAAACAAATGCTAATTTAGTGTGCTTGGTGGTTTACCATAATTTTGCACTGAAAACAAAATGCAGTCTCATTTCTCATAAAGCAATGACTTTACATTGCCTAAGACTCAATGCATTCTCAAATTTGCACATAAAACCAATGGGATTAAAAATCAAAACAAGATCCCTTTGACTTTGAATAGTACATAAGCAACCAAAAGTTGCACATTCTAATTTCCAGTGCAAAAATCTTAATTTACAGGCCTGGAGGTTAATGGACAGAACATCTAACATCTGGAGACAGACAACAAGCAAAAAAAATCAGGTAATCATCAGAGCATCACGTAGCTGAAGTTCCTACCATTCGACTAGACTCCACATTTCCGTTGACTGCTGCATGACTAAGAGATCGCAGTACCGTCATAGATGCCGAGACATGCTTAAATGTGTCCGTTGCCAAGCCTCCCCCAGCCATCTCAAAGACTTGACGCAGCAATATCCTGGCATTTGTCGTCTTTCCGCTCCCAGATTCACCACTGTTTGCAAAAACATTAGAGAAACTGAATCATACTATAGCAAATGGCTTTACGATATACTGAGAGATTATAGGATCAGTAAATCTAAAAAAGATTCTCTAACCACTGCATGGAAGTTGAAGCAGAAAGATGCCAAATAGATCAAGAATTGTTTACCTCATAACAATAACTTGAGAATAGCCTGCCTCGTGCAGCTGGTCCAATGCTCTTTGGACTATATTCTGTAAGTAGGGGTGGCAGGGTGGACATTTCTCCAGGCTAACATTGGTCGTGAAGGGAGCCTGCGGGTTGACGGACACCACAATGGGGCCCACGTTTGTCTGAAATGCGATAACAGGTGTTTTTGACCAGAAAATGTTCATAATCCTAATGAAAACTTGCCAAACATCACAACAGGATCACATTTGATCTTTCGAATATCATAAAAAGTGAAAAAAGGACAGAAAAATAAGTTTACCGCCTATCCATGTATTTAGGCCATGTGCCTATTGGTACTGTAAAGCAGTGTCTATTAAGGAATTTACTGCAAAAGCCTATATGTGAAACACACCAGTAAACAAAGAGGCAAAATTTTTAAACAGGATGCCACTGGAGCTTGACTTACGTATTACAAAACAATGCACGAATGTTCCAATTGAAAATACAAAATACTGGACATTTTTTTAAACTTAATTTGTTTATTTTATAGGCACAAGTGCCAGTGGCATGTCGGGCAGAAGAAAGAATTGTCCGTAATTTATCTCTAGTCAAAATTGTTGTATACAAATCCAGTCTGTAACTTTGTTCTCTCCATGGGAGAGCAATTTGTTTTGTAAAACACTTAAGCAAATTATATTAGTTAGTAGCCAACAATGAAACTTGTGTAAATATTTGTGCATTCGTTCTCACATCAATATGAAATAGTCTCCAGAAAGACATTAGTGAGTAGATTATAGGAAATCTATTCAATGACAGAAGGGGTTTCCTCACATGGAGAGAGAAATCAATCAATCTCATTTCATTCACAAAACCTGAACCAGACATTCTTCTCGACCCATACAAATAGATATTGAAATAAATAAATGTTAGACAAACCAGTCAGTAACAAACTGATAATTCCTAAACATCTTCTCGTTGAAATTAATCTGAAAATGAATAAAACAATATTGTACGTTTCCTCCCACTTACATAGTAGTTTCCAGTTGTGAATCTGTTTTGAAGTACTTTGCGAATAGCATCATCAGTCATGGGTCCGACCATCTGAGACAGATCGTCATAATCATCAGAGTACGTAGTCTTCTGCTCAATCAGGGATAGTCGTCTTCGAGGCATACTTGGTAGATTAGCTAAAAAAAGGATTACGACTTAAATTCTAGTCACACGGGCATTACGACTGCAAATATCAACCCTGCGCAAGTCTGTACTCAGTTACCCGTAGTATGACATCATCTCACTAGAACACATTACGTCTGCATCAAATGCAAGGTGTTATTCTGCACTCAGTCCCATCCAAGTCACAGCTGAAAATTGTAAAACATGCTTTTGTCCTCAAAGAAAACATTGCTAATGATACCTGATGCAAAGATCACGACACATTTAAGAGAAACTAACTAGTTTCTTGATTTAGCGCGTAAACTTGAATTTAAACTCCAGCTTGAGACAGCTTTAAACCCGTGGTGGTCTTCTACAATCCACGTCCAAGTATTTACACAAGTTCAAATTCAGAAAGAGGAGGGAAGAAAGGACCCTTTGAGTAAAGATGACAGAAGTCCTGAATAAACAGCTACAATCTAAATAAATCCAATAACAATTTTCCAAATGGATCAGCCGACACAGTTTCATGTCATTCACCCTTCTTCTGATAAAGTTAAGAAAATAAACAAATTCAAGGTGTTGCACTTGAGCCAAAGCACTTTTGTTGAGATCAGTAACAGAAATTAGGGAGATCGCTGGTACTGCATTCATTTTCCATTATTCCTTTTCAAGAGTATATAATTTTCCTTCGCAAATTCTACGGTTCATTTTTCTAACAAAAGGTAGACATGTAACTAATTAGCCACATTTTCCAAGCACACGTATAACTGAGTGTCATGAGCTCATGCCAAGATTTGCTCATGAGTTTTGCCCTTTTCCATTTTTCCATGACTTTACAGTCGCTAATTTATTGACATAGTTGAAGTCTTTGAGCATGCAAGTCTAAATTGACAGTTCAGGTTTAAATATTATAGGAGATATCTATCGTACAAAATTTGTCAAGAAGTGATGAACAGTTTTGATACCACTACAAACTAAAAATTAAAAAGTTCCTAATTTGCCAATCGAAAAGAAAGGTTTGAGAAAAATCTGGAAGCTCAGGTTGGTATTAATTATAATAAACCGTTTTTCAATATGGCATTAGGTTAAAAAGCAAGGTTTCGCTCTCAATTTCAAAATAACAATGTTTGAACGCAGCTGCAAAGCACTTCCAAGCTAGTTTACAGTGAAATAAGAAAAATGGAAGAGAAATTAAAGGCCATACATTATGACAAATGAAAACAGTACATGAGTAAAAGTATGCCAAAATTTAAGAAAATTTCAAGTTTTACACGGAGAATTAATTGCTGTACTTTGAAATGATACTAGTAAGTAGACAATTAACAACATCTCAAACCTTATTCCCAAAAATTGGCTGTTTTAACAATATTTCACATATGTGTTGCAAAATTCCCTATCTTCGACGACTGCTTCCACCAGCACTAACTGCATACAATGACATTGTTCACACATGACAATACTAACTAGCAAGTTATTCCATCAAAACACTTAGCAGGTCAAACATTTGTTAACCCCACGCTCTAAATTAAGCAATAAACAAGGAACTCGAAAAAGGCTTCTGTCCACAATCCTACCCTTCCTTCTACAAACGACCACCAAAACACACAATAGTTTGCTAATAGAGAAACAATTCTGATCCCATTTAGTCTATTAACATTATAAATAGGACATACAGGATATCCCAAAATTGAGTTACCACCTGTAGATATTGACGTTCCTTTGTTTAGCCAATAGCGTGTTATTAGATATTGACAAATAGTGAGTAATATTACTTGATAGGAGTGACCAGACATCAAAGAGCAAGACTGCTCTGGGGGTATTCTCTGTGACACATTGTGTTTGATTTGTGGCTAGAAAAAATGTGGCTACCCAGTAGCAACCCATTGTTAGCGTAAAACAACACAAACAGAGCGACCACGTAAAACACAAAACTAACATAAATATTTTGCATTTGCATATATTAACACCGTTTAGCGAAATCTATACCTGGGGTTCGGTCCAAGAAGCCTGGCAGTGTTTTGCTAGAGATAAATCTGTCACCTGTTATTTTGAAAGCTTTCCCCTGACCAAGCACAAATTAATGTATTAGATTTTGTGAAATATGGAACCAAAATATTCTTGTTGTGCACAAATATGATTTCCACGATGAATCTACGCAAAGCAATTAACATTTAGATTTTTCACCTGAAATAATGCCTTAAGACTTCGTGAAACAAAAGAACAAAATATGCTTGCAGTAAACGTTACTTCCCTAACAAACCTACATGAAGCAGCCATTACATTGACAGCTAGTAACCCATTAAAAGATTTGTAACAAAATACAACAAATGCATGAATTCGAGATTTTAACAATATACTCACCTGCAAACTATTTACTAAACAACACAATCAAAATTATCCATTAACAGGGTCATATTTTCCACAAACATTTCCAACAGGTAGACATGAAAGCCAGTCAAACTATGAGAGACGCTGTCTGGAAATGCTATAAATAAATATCCCAGTGAGGGTAAACACAGATTTACTCATACTAAGCCGACCCAACAATAGCGCAAGCTATAGAAATCCATTTCTAAAATAATAATGATAATAAAAGCATGTGTATTATATAAAGCTTTGCAGTATTGATGACTATTGAATTTTCTGATTGTGGTATTTTGCTCTTTGACCATAGGTTAAATGGCTGCTATAGCTCTAAATGGAAAGCCAGGTGACACTCAAGGAAAATTGGAAGATGATGTCATCCAAAGCTGTTACTGGCCCAACAAAAGAAACAACAGTGATGGCAGAGGAGAATTTGTGACAAGCAGTTTGTCATAGACCTTACAGTTGCACATTGTCACATTACAAAGGATTGAGGGATGCCAGTCATCCACTTGAGAATAAAACCAACCAATGAAAGCAGAGAATCTACACCTGTATGTTCAGTCAACAAGTGGCCTGGATAACTGTTACAGATATTCCACACATCTCAATGAAAATAAGACACTGACAGCTAACTTCAGAACATCACAGAAATGATTGATCAGAATCAAAATGAACTCAGATATTAAGATTTATGAATACTTTTTCGAACACAAATAATTATCAAGATTTTTAATGCTTCATTTTGGGTTAGAATTCCTACAGTTTTGAATGTCATACATGCTTTGAACTATTTTTAAATGGTGCAATCGGGGACGAATGCTGTTTTCTTTGACATTGCAGAACCCTTGAAAACCTGAGTAATCGCACTGGCTGAATGACAAGTAGTAAAGTATAGATTCTGGCAATGAAACTCTTTTTTTAAGTAACAGACTCATTTGCAATGTTTGCATTTCTCGTATTTTGTTTTCACCAATATTTTGAGTAAAACTTTAACACTTGAACCTGTGTGTGTATTGCAAATGTGACGTTCATTACTGCCAATCGCTTATCTGATTCTTAACACTATATATCTGTTTATCTGTTTCAAATCTTTTTCTTATCAGCTCCAATGACCGAAATGTGAAAGTATCATTTGAAACCTACGACATGAATATATTTCTCAACTTTTTAGTTTCTGTAATTTGAATGTAAATTGTCAAAAATATGCAAATCACCCATTGATATCAGTGGCTTTATTTATCAGAGTGACTCAATAATGAATACAAGGTAAATAAGGTTGACTACTGTAAAATTTCACTAATTTAGAACACAATATGGCAGACAAGGAAAATTTTATTTTGGGGCTTTTCATAAAAATACGTAGCAACAAAATAATGCTACCAAAAATAATATAATTTTAAAAAAGTGTGGCCACTCAAAACAATGTCAAAAGACCTTGAAGAATCCAAAAGGGCAATTCTGGTGATTATTTTGTCCAAAATTGATCATATTTTTTACCGTAGAGCTGTAGAGCTCTAAAATTCCACTTAAGTCATTTTTAGCAAGTTTAAATTAAGAAAAAGAAGACTGAGCTCAGCAAGAGAATTTTCATTTATTCGAAAAGATAGGGTAAAATATGGTATAGCCAGTCCATTGTCAACAGCACAGATCTGTATTTTTCAGAAACACATGTACCACAACTGTTCTTGGTTGGAACCATGGGATACTATGCTTTGAAAGAAACCCCATAAAATACCATCCTAGCTATCATTACATGAATCACACAACTATTCCATGATCTAAGCCAGAATTCCCCATTTCTACAAAATCCCATAATAATCCTGATAAAAAAAAGCGAATACACGAATACACAGGGTTTGGAATGACCAATGACAAAAAAGAGAAACATTTTCCAGGTGATGTATTGTTCCACAAATATATAGGCTTGTGTGATGAAAATATTTTTAGTGTAGTAAAATTTAACTGAAATAAATGTTTTTGCATGAATAAAGTCGAAATAATGATAAAAAGGAAACAAAGAAAACTGGAAATCAAATGAGAAAATCAAAACCAAAAAGAGGAAATCCTCTTAAAAAAGGAAAGTTCCAAGCCCTGATGACACTTACCCAACATTTGAACTGCTTTACTGAGGTTACCAACAGGCCTATACCATCCATCGCCATCAACAAATCGGAATAATCCTTTACTTTCATGTCTGGGTGTCCGCTGTTGGGGTATGGGTATTTCTGGTAATTTTCGATGAATGCGACCACCCTTTCGTGGCTTAGTTTTGCAACTCATAATATTCAGTTAGTCCTACTTGCTGGAATTAGAAAGCAATAAAATATCCTTTTATTTTCAGATGAAAATTCAAAGTCTAAAGAACAATACAGCAATTACTCACCTTTTAGTCTATTACAAGCATAGTTTGCGTTGTGTGGACATTCTTTTAAACATCCACACACAGCAAACCATGTTTTAAAAACAGCATTTGCTTAAGTTCCCATTATTTCCAAAAAAGGTAACCAGCCATTGAAAAATGGAAAATTACCATTTTGGCAATTATTTTTGTGCAAGGCACACACCAGGAATGGTAAGCTTGGTAGCATTAGCCTGTACATTAGGTACAATGTATTACAGTCAACAGTTTACACGTGCTTTCCAAATTCTGACATTTACTTCACATTCCAAAACATTATTAGAATTCTTTTTAATTAATTTTCAATTGATTTCCGTTTGTTTACAGAAGCTAGCGATTTGAAATTTGCCCAGAATGATTGATTATGGTAAAATCTAACTAATTTAGAACACAACATGGCAGGCAGGGGAAATTTTATTTTCCCTCTTTTTTGGTAATTGGTACACAGTACCAGAATGACGCTTGCTATACTCAACTTCTATACCATATCTACCAACAGATAATATCTTGAGAAATTGTGGGCATTCATTAGAAGCCCTTGAAAAATAAAGAGGTGCAAAATTTGAACTGTTTTTTTTTGAAAATCGGTGAGATTTTACCATGTTTTATAAGAATGAACTAATTCTTCAACGATACTACCTCACTCAACACATCTTTCCATATCTCATCAGTCTATATAAGTTGTCACCTTGCCTTCAGTCCTGACTTCATGCTCATCACCAAAAAATGTTACGTATACATAAGTCGTCACACGAACAAGTCATCACTTTTAAGAAAATTGATCAATTTTTTTATTCATTTGCCATATTGAAAAACGTGACATCAGACTGCAAGTGGCGACTTCAGCTGGAATCTCACTTGCCAATTAAACCCAACTTCAAATTTTCCTCGCTCAACTCGCCTGAAACACCCTGCCTCAAGTTCAGAGATTTTCTAGAACTTTCTAACTTTAAAAGTCTTCCCACAATCTAGTTGAACTTTTGCCACCTATTTAACCACTTTTACATTTTTGTGAAATGAGGTCACAGGGGTCAATGTACAGACAATATACATATTCGGTCCATTCAGAATCCGGTAAATCAAATTTAAATTTATTGTTCTTGAACATGCACAACACAAAAATAAATATTGTCANTTTTTTTTTGAAAATCGGTGAGATTTTACTATGTTTTATAAGAATGAACTAATTCTTCAACGATACTACCTCACTCAACACATCTTTCCATATCTCATCAGTCTATATAAGTTGTCACCTTGCCTTCAGTCCTGTCTTCTTATCACCAAAACTTTTTACGTATACATAAGTCATCACACGAACAAGTCATCACTTTTAAGAAAATTGATCATTTTTTTATTCATTTGCCATATTGAAAAACGTGACCTCAGACTGCAAGTGGCGACTTCAGCTGGAATCTCACTTGCCAATTAAACCCAACTTCAAATTTTCCTCGCTCAACTCGCCAAACACCCTGCCTCAAGTTCAGAGATTTTCTAGAACTTTCTAACTTTAAAAGTCTTCCCACAAACTAGTTGAACTTTTCCCACCTATTCAACCACTTTTACATTTTTGTGAAATGAGGTCACAGGGGTCAATGTACAGACAATATACATATTCGGTCCATTCAGAATCCGGTAAATCAAATTTAAATTTATTGTTCTTGAACATGCACAACACAAAAATAAATATTGTCATAAGTAAATAATTTCATAAAAAATCGACGTTCCCTGTTGACTATTATTATTATTATTATCATTATTTGGAGGCAGTCAGACATACCCAGGATGTACGCCACTCAAGTCAAAAGAGCATTGTGCTCACATTAAAAAACGTACTACCTTGGTTTGATAATCAAAGGATTCATGAAATTTCCAAGGCCAGACAATCACACACCAACACAATAATCCTTAAACTGAGCATGCAAGAAATATGTCCAATGTTCCAAAAACGAAACTAACACTGAACAGAAATGAAAACAAGATAATACCCATTTGCTCCCTCCCTAACAACCCCTCCTATGGGTGAGCACTACTGCCCAACCAAGCTGTAAAAGTTAAAGAGGCATGGACCATGAAAGATCGAGAAAAATTTTATATCTTTTAAACAATTCCTGGTGAAAGTACCATCTCGCAACGTCTAGTACAAAGTAATTCACTTTCCCCTGTGAGGAATTAAAAACCGGACGATCACCGCACAAATGAAGAAGTGAGGAAATTTCCAGAAAAAAATCACAAAATTCACGATTTTTGAAATACACGCAAAGAGAAAACTCTGTGGTTACCACAGAGTTTCTAATCTGATATTTCCTTCCCACTTAAGAGTCGGTTGCTTGAAGTCTCTTGAGGTCAAAGGTCACATTTTTCATACAAGGGAAATGTGCTATGTCTATGTCTTAATGCCATACCATAAGAAGATGTGCTTTGCTTTGTCACTTGTGGGACGAAAATCGACGAAGTGGTGAGCAATTGACAATTTTTTTTTAAATTTGAAACTAAAAGAAAATGCTTTTGATATCAACAGAAATTAAAAATCTTTATGAACAAACCGTAAAAAACCTGGTGAGCAGCTTGTATTCTGTTTCAGTGCCAGAAAACCACTTCCAATTGCAATTTAGTCAGGCTGTTTTTCGTGTTCCACGCCGTCTTAATGATAAGCGACTGGGTGTCAACTTTCACAAGAACTCAGTTATGCCAATATTGGTTCCCAAGTTATGCACACATTAAAAAACATTACATTGATATAGCATCCCACGGCTACAGTCAGCCAACCTGATTTCATCCCGGCACACTTAATTGTGTGTCCTTCAGCTTTAATTCACTCACTCAGACACTCACCGACAGCCTAACACCATTGAACACTACACTGTAGTACACTAACACTAGTAAATTGTACAGTGTACATCGACTACATCTACACTGAACAGGGCAACACAGCCAGTGTGTCGATGATTATATGAGAGTATGATAAATGATCATACTGTTATTTGAAATGACAATGTGTTTCACGGCTTGAGTTACAAATTGAATCAAAAGCCCCACACCAAGGCGGTTCATTAATTTAATGAGCACCTATCGAACGAAGTAGAACATTCCAAATATATCACTTGACTCCACGATTCTTTTGAAAGGAAAGCAAACATACTTTGATTGCACAAAAGATAATTCAGAAATCGCGGCGCATGGTCATGTGATTTCACAGGAAGTACTCTAGAAAAGGAGATCGATAAATGGCATATGGTAAACAACGTGACGATAGGTGAGTTGGAACAATTCTCGTTTGTATACCCGGTTTACCAGTATTTCTGTGAAACTTAACATGCGTTAACAAGTCTTTTGGGCATACTTATTAACTGAACTGTACAATGTGTTCTTTTTGGTATTCGTGAATCAATTTCAATAAATTGGCTGACACCCCTCCGATCTCCTCGGCCCAGGAGTCCTGTCCTGACTTGAACCTGGGTTTTTTTACACGTAACACGTCTGCCTGGAATGAGAACCTGTTAAACCACAAACAAAGACGTAGGCCGTTTTATGAGAATAAAAGGCCTAACCCAATTTACGTGAGCTACAAAGGTATGGCTCTGCTTAAATTCATTCTGATAGATCATAAGAACGAAATGTCCGAATGAAAATGCTTATGTCGTACTTTAGGTCTTTAGGTAAAGAATGACGTCCTCAAGTTGCAGTATCTTGCAAAGAATAGACACAGAATACAGTGCAGACTCCATTGAGTGGTGTCCTGTTGAAGGATTCCAAAATGTTGTTGTGTGTGGAACGTACCAACTGGCAGCAGAAGAGAGGCAAAGAGTTAGTTAACTTTTTGAATTCATAACTATATAAATGGCACGGTGTCATTTTGAAGTCAGGGGCGGATCTACGTTTTCAGTAAGGGGGGGGTTTAGGATTCCCGCAAAGGTCGAATCCGAGGCACGTGGCGCCGAGAGGGGGGAGGTCGGGAGGGGGGTTTCCCCCCTCCG
>NMRA01000035.1:839252-958466 GCA_002633005.1 Phoronis australis | reverse complement strand
AAAAGGCTTCTCTTTTTTACCATAAATTAAGTTGCTTCTATCAATTAAATATGGAAATACACTTTTATTTGTTGTGTACATTATTTCAGGAAGATAATGAAGCAGATGAAACTACGTGTCCACAAACTAAAAGACTTGGACGATACCTGGTATACTCTTTGGAGGATGAGGAAAACAAGCTGGCTTTATGTCAACAGTCAGATGCTCCAGCCATCCTGGATATGAAATGGTGTCATAATGCTTTACTAGATAATGCTGCCCTAGGTAATTGTAGGTCAGAGTTCATGTATGAGTGAGGTTAGAGGTCATGTATGAACGAGGTCACAGTTTATGTGTGAGCTTGCACTTTAGAACAGTTGTTGCAAAATAAGGTTTGATGATTCCGACCCAATTTTCATATTGTTGAAGGTGGCTGTAAATCCATGTTTAATCCAAGAAGAAAAAAATTGATTTGAACCGCTTGCCACTATAAATTTCCTTACTCATATGGGAAGTGATTTCTGGGTTTGCAAAGAACTTACAGTTCATTATTCCGTGACAACGTGTTCCGCACATAGCATGACACGCCGTGCCAATCAAACTGTAGAGCCTGGTCTCAAGCAATAACAAATTGCCAGGTCTTTCAAAGACTTGAAATCATCGCAAGTTTGATCGAGCAACAATTTGAGAGTGAAACAAAATTTTGCTTTAACGGAATTGTTTTACTTTCATACAGAACCTGGTAACAATTCTCAAGTACTGAATTCATGGAACTGCATGATGTGTTGGAAGTAACAGCATTTTCAGCATTTTGCATTATTTCTCCAGGTATCGCTGATGCTTCAGGGAAGTTAAGCTTGAAGGCACTTAAGCCTGATGCAGGCGCTCATTTGGTTGACCTGACAGATTTGTGTGTGTCGGAAGGTGGTCTGATATTATCATTAGACTGGTCCACAGGGCTGTGTGCAAGGTAAGCTGTTAACTTGGAAGGTTAAATATAATGGCTGTATTGAACGAGTTGTTTGCTGTTTTTTATGGCAATCATCATTGATATCTTCCAGAGGAGTTATCTCAAATTTAATACTGTCACACTTTGAAAAGACTGATAGAATAGACAGTAGACCTTGAAAAATGAGTATTGAGACAATGCCAAGTAAAGAAAAACTTCCTTAGATAATGAGTGCCCAAGTTCAACGTAATGTTCATTTGCCAGTTTGTACTGCTGGGACTTAGTAAATTATCCCATGAATGTCCATCTGCAAGGAGTTACAGCTCCCAAAATGCTCTCAATACTTACTTACCTGTGACTAACTAAATAGACTTTTCACATTTAGGCAATGCTTTATCTGTTTCCTGTATGTGCCGTAGCCGACAAAAATGTAGCCCTAGAGGTGTTCTGTAGACACAAATTTTGCGAGTAAAGCTATCATGATAACCTGCTTTGCTTGCAATGCATGATGATATATTGTAGCCTTGCTTTTTTTCGCCAAGTTTCTTGGGTCTACAGAACGTATCCCTCTGTGACTTTTTGAATCGACCATAAGCTCCTGGCACACACAACTATTAAAAAGTTTCTGGTTTTCATAGTAGACACGAAAAATAATCAAACAAAATTTCCTGGAATTCCCCAGGCTGAGCGTACGCGAGTTCACTCGTCATGAAGGCTGACTAAGCAGAATTCACCATCAGAGCAGCTAGAAGTCTCCGTCATGTCAGAACAATATTTAGTGTTTAGTCCGATTACTTTTGGCATGTATTGTTTAAGCCTATGCTTTATTTAAAGTCGACCCTCAAATCTTGTTTCTCTGTTTAAACAACCCAAGCATTGTATTCTTGTGGCTTTGTTATAGTGCACATGATGAAAGCATTGTCTACTTTTTAGTCAAACTCCCCAAATCACCGTCAGTGATTCAAAAGGCAAGATCAGTGTTATTTCTGTCAGTAACAGCGACACAGAGTTGGTAAACCAGTGGAAGGCTCACGATTACGAAAGCTGGATTGCAGCTTTTGACTATTGGAACACAAATATTGTTTATTCTGGTAAGAGGCTTATTTTCCAATGTTCTAGTGTTTTTTTGGAGCAAATGTTGCCCACTGTGTTTCCAAGAAAATTTATTTTTTCAATATATTGCAGACGCAATTTTCTGGTTGTCCGTGGATGAGCATATAGATTCTAATCATTAAAGTATTTTACTTACCTTGAATTTGGCCGTTTATAATATTGGCTGGTAAGATGGCATACAAGTAGCCTTTAAAATTATTTTCTGCATGATTTCAGGTTTTTATGTATGTTGTGCCTACATTCTTTCCATTTATCTTTGTTTCTTCTTCTACAGTACATTTTGAACTAAAAATTGTTGTTGAGTTTAAGCAATTGACATGCTTTAAATTTTACGTTTCCATCAAAGGTGGTGAT
Source organism: Phoronis australis (assembly GCA_002633005.1). Taxonomy (NCBI): domain Eukaryota; kingdom Metazoa; phylum Phoronida; family Phoronidae; genus Phoronis; species Phoronis australis. The sequence continues at coordinate 956,071 of NMRA01000035.1, read as the reverse complement.
GATTCAAAGTTCAAAGGTTGGGATGTTCGATGTCAGCTACCTACGTTTTGCAGCAAAAGGTTCGTTTTAATTACTTAATTTTGAAGGCGCATGAAGCATTACTAATAAATTTTACAATTTCTTCAATTACAGTTGACCATTTTTTATTTTGTTGATAATTTTTTTATTACTGTCGAGTTAAATTAACATAATTATAAGTTCATATTGAAAATGATCTTGGATGTGTAGTTTTGGGCAGTTGGCTGGCTTCTGTGATGTCACCAGATTTAAAATGTTAATTTATCTCAGAGAAAAAAATATTTCTTACTAAATGTCTTACAGGCACAGTGCTGGTGTTTGTAGCATCCAGAAAAATAGCAAAGAAGAAAACATTTTGGCTACTGGCAGGTAACTCTCATGACATTTCATCGATATCACGCATTCTGTTAATAGAGAATACCACTCAACAAAAGCTCCATAGTCGAAGGAATGAGAGTTTGTACAGACCCTTAAAAAGCATTTACAAACTACATGGTGAACTGCATGCCTTGTGCCTTTTGAGTCATTTGTAACTGTTGTGTTTGGATGAAACATTCAACATAAATTGATGACTAGCGATGGATGAAGGGGAATTAACAGGGAAGTTAGTGAGGAGACTAAGCCATTCGGTAATTAGAACTTTACCACCCTAGCAGTTATTACCAGTCATTTTGTTGTTGACAGAATTAGCGGTCATGACGGGCAAATGGAATGTTTATTTTCCAGTTATGATGAGCATGTTTTCCTGTGGGACATAAGACGTATGGCGTCACCACTTTGTGAGACGCATGTAGGGGGAGGTGTTTGGAGACTCAAGTGGCACCCCGACTGTAAAGACCTGCTGCTGGCTGCATGTATGCACAATGGCTTCCATGTCATAGACTGTCAGGATATTACAGGTATCGTCTCACCTTTGCATCAAACCAACTTATAAATCTTTGTCGTAGAAACAGTGTGACACCTGGTGGATTTAGGATGTTGTAAGGGGAGGTGAGTGAACCTCAATTTTCTCAGGAACATGTACATTTGTACAAAGTTTGTATATAACTAGCTAGAGCTCTTTGATATAGCACTACAGACAGTGTAATAGACCAATAAGCAAATCCAGCCAATGACTAATGTAATTTGCTGGCGCACCAGCCCCTGACCAATATCCCGACGCACCAGCCACTGACCAATGTCCCGGCGCACCAGCCACTGACCAATGTCTCGGCGCACCAGCCACTGGCTAATGTCTCTGCGCACCAGCCACTGACTAATGTCTCGGCGTACCAGCCACTGACCAATGACTCGGTAGTAGTGATGATGTGTCAATTTGTTTGGCTGATATCTGTTGTATTAGCTGCAAAGCAGAAAATTTTATTTATTTGTTCACATGATATCGTAATTTGGCCAGGACTGATTCTTTTGGTTCTAAGTGTATATTATCCGTCATGAGTAGGGGAGTCAATGATAAACTGCTCTTAACTGTTTGTTCCAGATGATGGAAGTGCCAAGGTCATAGCCTCGTATATGGAGCATGAGTCACTAGCTTATGGTGTCGACTGGTGCCGCAAGTCTTGCCAGCGTGGGTCCAATAATGAGCAAACTTTTTCTGAACCTACGGATGGAAAACTTGCCGAAAAATTGGACTGTGTGAAACTGAATGGCGAACATTATCTTATAGCTAGCTGCTCGTTTTATGATCACACAATGCAATTGTGGGAATGGACAAGGTAGCATTGGTTGGATACAGCACTATATTAAAATTGTTACTGATATTGTCTGGTGATGTGTGACTACAATCGTTTCACATTTCAATGAACACTCTTTGGACCTATCCGACAAGATTTTGTACCCAAAGTTCGCTGTAATCAAATTGTGTTGTATGCAATATAGTTTACTTGTGGACTTGCGGAATAGAACATTATAAGCGAGAAAAGTTAAAAATCTGATTCATTACAACGCAGTTTGACTAAAGTAATTCTGCACTTTATTTCGCACAAAAACAATTGCCAATATTATCATTTTCCTATTTTTCAAAAGGCTGATTGCTACAAATAGCGAAATCTTTGCCAGTGATGTGTTATGACATCTACACCTTATACCGGACTAGTAATAAATTAAGATTTTTCGTATTAATCTTTATTTTTCTGAAGAAATTTGACGAAATAGAATTTCACTTGTCGACCATATTGTTCTAAATAAGTGAAGAATTATTAGCGGGGTATATATTTCAGTTACTGGAATGCAAGGAATGCAATTTTCAGATTTTATCCTAATTGGGCAAAATTTGACTCATCTGAAAAAACAAGTGCAGAGACTTAAAAAAAGTACATTGAGCACGACTATACGAGTTAAGCTCAGATCCGTTTTATGCATGTCCAATATTTGAGTTTTGTTACTATTCTGTAACATATAAATGTTTCACTTTTTTAAAGTCGAGACACCTTTGACAAAGGGCTTATCCATAACATGTGTCTAGTCATTTTAAACAAAATAACAAAACCTATTACGGCTACAACGGCTTGTGTTTATTTCACTCCATTTCTAAAATTTTATTCATAATGATGTTCACTGATATATCANCAGAACTCCCACATGCAAATTTGATATGCAAATGAGGGAGTACTTGACTACTGCGCCATCTATACATCGACGGAAAAGCTTAAATACCCGTGACTGCGTGTGGGAAGTTGCGATTGAGTGCTCTGAAGTCGATATTTTTAAAGTACAATTACACCACTGTTTAAGGTTGCAAAGTGATTTTTTTGATATCTTTCTATAGAGAAAGCTTTAATCTCTCTGATAAAATCATCTGTTTCCTTTTAAACGAAACTTAAGTCCTGAAATTAGACCGGGGAAGGAGGCCAAAAACGGCGGTTTAGCTAGTTGTCCCTTCCTGGTTATCTCTTCCTGGTTTTATGCATGTCCAATATTTGAGTTTTGTTACTATTCTGTAACATATAAATGTTTCACTTTTTTAAAGTCGAGACACCTTTGACAAAGGGCTTATCCATAACGTGTCTAGTCATTTTAAACAAAATAACAAAACCTATTACGGCTACAACGGCTTGTGTTTATTTCACTCCATTTCTAAAATTTTATTCATAATGATGTTCACTGATATATCAGCAAGGTCAACACCAACTGCAGACATTCACAGGGCTGTCAACCCATTACTCACATAATCTGTAACCATCTTAAAAATGCAAATTTTGCCAGCAAAAATTTGCACAATTTCCAACATTTTCAGGAAGTTTAAATTTCAATCGCAAAACGGATTGACACGCACTAAAACAACGACTTTCAATTTCAAATCGTGTTGAATTAAAAAAGCAACATTACGTAATAACTCAGCTCGTCGCATTCATGTTTTTCGGCTTTTCCTGTCGGCACGGTCGATTTCTTCCCACACTACTACGGCCCCACAAATCTCTATATATCTCATAATTCCTGATCCATAAAGGTGTTGTAGATGTCGAAGTTCTCAGTGTTGAAGACTGCATGATTAAACACAATAACATTCTTGTTATCTAAATGTAATCTAATTCATCAGTATACTCATCTCCGAAATTTTGCTCTCTAGACATCTTAACATTTTTCCAAAGCATATGATATCCCATAATGCAAAACCATGTATTAAAGTGCATTTTTCATTGGCCAGCCCTTCGCAAAAATGCAATTGATTACAAAAGATGAATTTCGTATTGCATTCTACACTATGGTACTTGGGATACATCTTATTGGTCGGAACCTGCATTCTCAACAATTTCCATCACTTTCCTGTACTTCCTGCCCCAATCTCTGCCAAGGTGGTGATTCAAAACACTGACAAGGTTAAAGATAATTTTAATTTTTATCAGATTTTTTAAGAGAAATAAGTGTTTAAATGCGTAACATTTGAAGATCCATACGTAGTGATTTTTAGGTCTTAAAGTATGGACTAGATTATGGATAAATCCGTAACAGTTGGCAGCCCTGCATTCAATATAGCAATGAGTAGTTTACAAGGCAAGGTTTGAAGCTGGCCCTAGAATGACCAAAGACAAAAAGAGGAAAATTTTCCTGGTGATGCAGCGTTCCACAACGAAATAGGTTTGTGTGGCAGAAATAATTTTGTGTTGTGAAATTTTACTGAAATAAATGTTCTTGCATGAATGAAGTCAAAATAATGATAAAACAGGCGAGAAAAGAGGAAACTGGAAGTAAAGAGGAAATCAAAACCAACAAAGAGGAAATCCTTTTGGGTTGAATATTGGCCTCATTCCCCTCTGAAAAAATGCTTAAAAATCCTGCAAAATTCACGCCCTATGATTTTCTGAAGCACTCATTGACATATCAATACAAAAAATGTTTCTTGTGACAATGGCTTCTGAAAATGGCAAAACTAATTTCTTTCAAGACAGCTGCTACAAGGATTTGTGGCCTAGTGTTGATTGTTTTATAGGACAGCTTGACAAAAGGAAATGCAGCTTTAAATTCTAGTATTGTTGAGATTTTAATAGCACCAAATACTTATTGCGAGATATCACACCATTAAGATAACACAGCATATTTTCTAAGTCACTTCTGTGACACCCTTCAATCACATTACGACCGGAACCAAAGAAACTTTTCAGATAACCAGACCTCAGTGTGCTTTCGAGCAACTGAAACATGTCCTTAAACCTGTCTGCTAAATCAACTTCTCTCCATACGGCTTGTCTGTAATTTAGCATGAACAGAACAGTGATGAACACTTCAAAATCCACCACTTGCAGCGCAGGGTTATTCAAGTAAACCCCTCTGCAAATTTTCAAGCACTTTACTCGACAACCAGAATCCTCTTTGTCCATGTCACAAATTGCTCTGTTCTCACAGTCATGGTAAGACTGCATCCACAGATTTTCAAACGATACGTTAGTTGCCACACGTGGATGAGGCTTGGCAACAATGCAGACATTATCAGTAACAACCAAGGGTAACAATTCTATGTATAGTTTCTTACTGTCGCCATACTCCACCAGAGCTGTTGTGTTGGATCCTTGACCCCACAGTGAAAATGACATCTGATATTTGGCAGTCCAGTCTATGAGAGCTTTCTGCAATGCACTACGGAGAGCTCTTCTCACTTTAACTGGTGAGAGATAGTCACCAACGCAGCAGTCATCCCACAAGCAATTGCCCACTTCGAAGAATTCTGTGTTGATTCTTTTCACAAGCCAAAACTCTGGTGTATTGTGTAGTGTATAGGCACCATCCACAACAGTCCATATGTCCTTGTCCAGAAATAAAGGCAGCATAAGAGTGTATCGGTCAGCTTCTACTGCGTGTAACTCTTGTGAACTGCCCTTGTAGATTTGATGAAATCGTAACTTAGGACAGTGATTTTTTAAAAACAATGTCAAAATCTCTGTGAATGTCTCAACAACGGTGTCCGCATCTTCAACATCTTGTGTAGAAACATCAACGTAATCGTTATAATACCTGAGGAGAGCATCGCCAAGATTTTCCTCCTTTTCATATGTTTCAAGCTTTTTACCAGTTTTACCTCCATGCTTTGAGCATGTGCGGAACGACTCAATTTCACTCTCCACATTATTGGAATCTTTGTTGTTATCGTATCCAAACTGGGTTTTGATAAGTTTATAAGCCCCGTAGAGTGCAGCTGCACCTATAGCCAATCCTCCAGCAAATCCCAGAAAACTCGAACCTTTCGCTCCACTTTCTTTTCTATCTTTAGACGTTGCCATGCTCAATTACATCTGCAAAGTCACATGAACACTATCAAATCAATAAGCTTGACACTCGTTCAACTGAAGTGTATAATGTCAGCTAAATAAAAATGTTATTCTAGAAGGTGATGATCGTGTCAGGTTGCAAACAGGAGTATTAATGCAACATGTTTAAACAAGTGAAGCTACATGATGACGGTGATGCCTACAGTAGTCCAATCCCTTAAAAATATGATTTTGCCATCTCATCTATGAACTTGAAAACGTTCCCAAACATCCATCAAACCCTTTACTGCTAGTGTTACTTAGTAGAGAAGGGGACATCTGATGATGGACGGGACAAAAACATGAGAATGACCAGTCAGCAGGTCAGACTCAGAGCCAGTGGCAGTGATGCCGTTGTGGGAGTTCTAAATCAATTACTCTGAGCACGACACAGGCACTCTTGATAGTCGTTTGATACACTACCGTTATAAAGAGGCTGTCTCTTTATTATAGTAAACCATCGAGCGGCTGATTAAAAGTGCCCGTCACAGCCATACGTGTGATGTCCACAAGTACTAAGTCTAAGTGACCGTGCAGCTGAGCGGACCTCTGAGGATGAGATTCCATTTGTTGAACAAGGATTATAAATGGAAATTTAGACTAAGTAGACCAGAGAAATATATCACACAAAACTATGGTACTAACAGGATTTGAAAAGAAGTGTTCCCAATAGCGTCGAAGCAAAATGGACACAGTGACAGTGTCACAGTAGAGAGGGACTGTCCAGATCAATCACCACTTCCTTCTTCACTTTGAAAATAAAAATAGATAGTCAGGTCCTGTTATATGGTTCTCACTTCAATGTAGTTCAAAATTAGACCTCAAAACAAATATTTTTAGCAAAATAAGCATACTTTCATGATTAATTACATTTTTATTTATTATTTTTAGTTATTTTTCTTTTTTTTTACATAGCTTAAGTAATTTATAACAATTAAAGTATTAACTTTTGAAGACTGTTTTCTTAAATTACCCACAATACACCGGAAGCAATGGCTTCCACGGGTGTACTTCCGTTTGTTCGGGGAATAGATTTGACAAGAAATGAGTTTGAAGTAAGTCTCAGTTGACGCTTAATGAGCGTTTCTCACTTTTTCCCACGTCCTTATATAATATATCTATTGTTTTTCTTATTTTTTTTTTGTAAACAAAAAATGTCCGACCCAACCCACCGCGGGCGTTGCTGTGTTGAAAACTTGTTGTTGGTTGTCATTTCCATTCATTGTAATCATTCGTATGTATCAAGATTATTTGGCAGTAATAAGCACGATCTTTGAAACTGTAGTAGTAGTCGAGATTACCCAACCCAGGAAGTGAACCAACCACCCTGATGAAACCGCTGAGCATGCTAACCATTCAGCAATTGCCTGTTTTAGTGTTTAGTTGTGCCTTGTCGTGTAGGCGAGTGGCTAACATAGGCTCATATGATTCACTGGAATCACATCTACAATATTCCCCCTTTTCCAATGGAGCAAGTGCGCCACCACGAAGGTGAACACCAGGTTGTCTCTCATTCAGGTCATCAACTTCACTCGGTACATTTAGCAGCTCAACACACATGAACACATAGACAGTGACCACCCCGTCTCTAGCAGACTAGAGACGGTGGAGCTCCTATAAGAGTTTCATACGCTGGAAGCTTTTCGGCGAATTGTGCCTCACACTGACTAAAACATTAAAGTCACGTTATAAATACCTTTTGCACATAGAGGGACACCTTAGGAGGCCGTTGATGTATTCAATTCCATCCAACTCGAAGCAATACTTCCATTATCAAACTTTTTCTTCAAGCAATTCCTCGTTCAGTTCCCAAAATTGGTAACTGGCCATTCTTATACTGAGCACGCCAACAGATATGATGTTATACCTCTTGCCATACGCAGTGTTAAAAGTTGTAGACATTGACCCTGACTGCCAATTTGGGTTAGTAAGTATTGACCAGAGAATAGGTTAATAAAAAGTAGACAGAATGTAGACAATGTGTTGCTTGTGCAACATGAATTATCACAAATGCTAACAAGTAACTAGTAGTCCCAGCAACTGTATAAATTATGGGAGCACGTGTAACCGAGTATTAACATTTAAATATAGAAATTTAGAAAGGGGTGGGTCTTATGATGAATATGAAGTTTCATTGGGAGAATACAAATAGAAATTCATTTGTGATTGTAAGTATAATCGAACCTTATCAAGGCTCTTGACAAACAGTCAACGTTGAATATCTGTTTGTTTTCAGGACAGCTTCCCCACCCAGGTGGGTGATATGACTGGGCTTAGATGGCTAAGGCTGAACAGGGTCAATCTTGGCGAGTTGCCGTGTGAGCTGGGAAGTTTGAAAAAGCTGGTAGGAATTGTGTGGAACTGTGTCGTTTTGACAGACGTGATCATTTTGGCTGTTTTGTTCTATTTCAAGTTCTGCATTCGCGCTGTTGATGTTCAATAAGCATTGAGTTTAGTGAGAATACTATAGAATGCATGCAGTGGGATGGGCTTTTTTTAATCATCCCACAGAAATGTTTATGAGTTTAATGCTGTTATAAAATTTTGAAATTGTATTTGTTTACGCTGATCCAATGAAGTGCGATATATGGTCTCGTGTTGTTTCTGGGTATCTATATGTCTTATAAATTCATTCACAGGAGCACATCTCAATGGTCCGCAATGACCTGAAAAGTATCTACGGTGATCTGTCAACACTTCCCAATCTCCGTAGCATAAACTGTCGCTATAACAACATCAAGAACTGCGGAGTCCCCAACGACATCTTTTCATTAGAGGACCTCTGTGAACTGGTCAGTGGTTGCCTCAATGATTGCAATTTCTGCAGTGTATTAATTTTTAATAACCAAATTTCTTCGGGACATCTGGTGACACGAAAATGGTGACACCTTTCTCTAGGGCCGAGTAAAGATAAATGCATAAGTTTTAGGTTGTATCAAATAACGGACAATTGTGCCTGTAGATAATTTCAGAAAAATTTTCGCTCGATTGTGTAACGGTAAAATTTGACATCATTTTATTTATTTTCTCACGCAAGAAATTTTTCACCTTTATCCTATCCATGTTTTAGTCCAGAATTATGAAAAATATATTGCTTATTTGTAGCTATTGAATCCAGTGTTGCACACTTTCTAAGCAATTTTAAGGCTATAGTATAAATAAGCATAAAATGTTTTCAATGCTTTCTAGTACACTGTTGACTGATGCACGTCACTGCTTTCAGGATCTAAGTCACAATGAGTTGACTGCTATCCCCGAAGACCTGGAGAATGCAAAGTCGTTGCTGGTGCTCAATCTCAGTCATAACTCGTTAGTATAACAGGAATATTCCTCTCTTCTTAGAACTTGGAATGTGTCCTTATAATGATAAAAGATCATGGGCATTTGTATATTTAAGAAAAAGGTCTTGGAGTTTGTGGATTGTTGAGTTATCTTGAGATTAAAATACGCCATTTTGAAATGAAGTTGAATGCCAGTCAGTGAATTTTGTTAATTTTTTCAGAATTGATAGCATACCTAACCAGCTGTTTGTCAACTTGACGGATTTGCTTTTCTTGGACCTAAGTGATAATAAATTAGGTAAGATTGGGTTGCTATTGTTGGAAAATTTAGATCAGTTGTATGCCATACCTTTCAGGACGTTTGTCACATAATCGACTGTTATGACAATAATGAAGATTTGCTCAGGATCTTGTCTGTGAAAATAGTTTTCTGTGGAATTGACAGTTTAATCAAATTTTACGGAACGCTGCCTCTTCAGTCATTTAAAGAAACATCTGTTATTCGGCCAAAAACGCATTTTCCAGATAATTGTTGGATGAAATAGATTTCTTGAGGTTATTGGCTTCGATCAGAATTATAAAACAACAAAATTCGTTGTGTTTTTTGTACGGCGTATTTCCAATTCTCATCGCTGTCTGCCAGACATTCACTGAAATCAAGGCCAGCCACTTTGCCCGTTAAATACACTTAAAACACTCGGCCATTTATCAAGTGGGATTCAGCTCTGCCTGCTGAGCATTAGATTGTCTCAGCAGTTGCTGGATCAGTTCCGCGCTGAGACTTATCTCAGGAAATCACATTTTCCCCCAATAATGCTGCTTGGAACTAGTGCTTTGGAAACTAGTATTTGATTGTCTATTTGCTGTGTTTTTTCAGAAACGTTGCCTCCGCAAATGAGACGACTGGTCAACATTGAAACTCTGATCCTGAACAATAATCCTATGTTACATGCTCAGTTACGGTGCGTCCATTCACAAGAAAGTCGTACTTGAGCAGCTGGGTTGCGTATTAACAGTGCCCGGTTATTACTTTATGATCACTAGAACCACATTATGAAATAACGGTGTCTAAGGTCTTTAGTTATGTACTAAGTTAATGAAATATTTTGGGTAGTTATCCACCCGGGCAGGGTTGCATAAAACTTAAAATTATCCGCTGGATAAGTTTGATTGTTGCATGACGTCAGGTGCATTGTTTAACAAGAACATCGTGGTGCATGATAGTGCGATGTCATTGTTGCTATGCAGCGTATAACTTTGGGCCCTGGTGTTCCATTTACTTCAGTAAAACAGGTTAAGATGGGGAAAGTTATTGCTGCTATTTAGCCTGTTGTACATGTGAACTAGCGTCACTGACGTATTTGGTGATTTGTGTTGTAAACGCTATTCAGTACTGAGACTAAGTTTGTTTTTGTGATTAATAAGATGGTTTTATTGCATCTACGTTCATTGTCAACTTCAAAGCTTGAATAGTAATTTGTCTGAGTACATGGTCCTGAAGTACGTGCTTGTCATTTCAGCCAACTTCCTGCTTTGACGTCACTGCAAACACTTAACATGAGAAACACCCAGAGGACTGTGGGTAATTTTCCTGCTGGCCTGGACACACTGACAAGTCTATCTGGTGGGTAGAAATTGATAAGCTTGATATGTATTATAGACTGACATAAACAAATTGGAATCTGAGAACGTATTTGTCGCTATTTATTGTAAAGACTATTTGGTTGAGGACACAGCATGACAAACAAGTGGGGTCTTATTCTATACAATTGAGAAATTTTTAGTCTATTTGCATGATTTACATGTGGCAGTTGGCTCCAAATGTTGTTAAGTAAAGTTGTGACCTTATCTAATATTGCTGCAAGCCATTGAAAATAAGAATGACAACTGCAATTTATTCTGTCCCATATTGATGAATTTTTGCTGTCATAAGGTATCTAGGGCTCGTTGCATTGTTGTTTGTAAGTTAAGAATTTGTACAAGATGGATTCCAGTGGTCAAAATTTGTACAGGATTGTAGACACATCATTTTAATTCTTCAAATGATTAATGTTTGTTATTTTAGTTCATTAGTTAGACACGAAGTTGTGGAATTGGAATTTGTTTACAGAAGTTCAAATATCCCTGCATTTGTTCCTTTCCCATTTCAGATTGATTTTTTTAAGATCTTGCCCTGTTCTTTATTGAAGCCGCTCTCATTTATTGCTTGTTCATCCTTAGATCTTGACCTGTCATACAATGACCTACCCCGGGTGCCAGAGGCTCTGTATCAGCTGAAGTCCTTGAAAAGACTTAACCTGAGTGACAACTGTATCACAGAGTTGTCATTAGTAATAGGTAAGTTTACGGAGACACATCAGATCAGTTATTGTAACTAAATGTGTTAATAGTTGCATAATGTGTAAATTTCAAGTACACATTGACGGAATGAGAAGGGTTCTATAATAGTCATCAACTATTCCTTGTCTTGTGTTTAATGCATTGCTGCTTTCCTTAGAGGCAAGATCATTGGCTCTTCCTTCATTCCAGATCACTGGACTTGCCTTGAGACGCTGAATATATCGCGTAACAAACTGACAGCCTTTCCCGTAAGTGTTCTTATGAATGTTTGTCCTACATCCATGTTATAGACACTACTCAAAGTGAGAGGACTTCTGAGTTGACAACTAGTGGCATTATTTGAAGCACACACTGTTTTAATTTTCTTGCAACTTAAAGATTATAAGACTGAAGTTACAGTGCTGATTTTTTACTAACCATAGGCATTTACACATTTCTGACAGTAAATCTTGCTCTGGAACTTCATTTAAACGTGGTTACTGAATATCCATTGATTTTGTAGCCATCCTTGAGTAAGTTGTCCAACTTGAAGAGGATCTATGCCAACTGTAACCAGCTGGACTTTGAGGGTATTCCAGCCAGCATCGGCAAGTTGGGCAACCTGGAGGTGTTTAGTGCAGCCAACAACAACTTGGAGATGGTTCCTGAGGGACTCTGCAGGTCTGTAACTAGCTGTTTGCGCATTCCAGAACCAGCACTACCCCCCATTTATTTGCCATGTAGATAGTGATGGTCGGTTTTTGTACAATAGTTTCTGAAATGAATTAGGTCAAATTGTGGCATTCTCTCTGAAACTTGAATGAACTTCTTGCCGGAATTATTTGGCAGTGGGACGGAAATTTTTCCGCAATAAAATAGCATGTTTTTTTAAACTCTCTCCTTAGTACATGATTGAAGGTGTCACAAAAATCTATTCATTTTGAATAGTAAAATGAGCCTTGAGCCAATCGGAAGAATGCACTCTTTATTTCGAATTGTCACTGAAAAGAGTTCAAGCAGGGGTGTAGATTTCTGTTTTAATTTTTGTACCATAAACTGTTTTATCAGACGAGTGCTGACACACCAATCCTTTTAGTGATGTGAGCCCTTTATATGCTGTGGGGCAATTGTTGTTTGATATAAGCACAATAATTGTTCTAAATATTGTTCAACTGCTGTCTGTTACCATGTTGCCTCATCTTGTATTTACTGTCAAGCAAACTGTTGTGTGTTACTCATTGTTGTTTCTGCTTCAGGTGTGGTAAACTAAAGAAGCTGATACTCAACTGTAACAGACTCATCACTCTACCTGATGCTTACCACTACCTGACTGAACTAGAGGTACGGTATTAATGTTACATTTCACGCTTTGCATCCACAGATAAATTGCAAAAAAAATACTAGAAATTTTCGGCTTCTCAGGTATGGCTGAAGCCTTCATCAGTGTAATGTTTTGCCACTAGGTGTCGCTGGACATAATTTATCTGTGGCTGGAAGGCATGAAATGTATTGACTCATGTATTGGACATCCTGATGAATCTATTTAGACACATTTTGTTATTCCTTTTTGCGAATAGCGAGAGATATCATATACACAAAAGGTTGCGGGATAGTGATTATATACAGCAGGGCCTGGAGATGGAGATGTACATTCTGTAGAGCATTTCATTTCAGCAGTAGTTCAGATTATCGCAGATGTGAGTAGACTGGTTTCACCTCTCTGAAATCAAATATCAGCTTACTTAGCATACAATTTCCTGTATTGCATGTAGTCGATTCGGGTGCAGAAAACTCTTACTCCGTAAATATATATATATATATATATCCTGGGTTGTGCATGATTTTCACTTTCGTTGACATGTCATTGAGATAACTAATGTGTAGGCACTGACCTAACGCTGGAATGGTTCGTAGCATGCTTAGTAGTGATAAATTGGTGGCCTCCATAATTTATGAATATTCCTCATGACACACAGTAATGATTGTGAGTAATGAGTAGGCAAGGAAATGAGTAAAAAATGTAAAAGCAAATTCAGAAGTGAATAATATTGGGAAATTTATTTGTCAAGGTTTTTCATGGCAGTTTTGTGTGATTGAAAAGTCTGATAGAATGTTGGATTGTTGAAATCCAAAAAGTTTTTTGTGCTTTCTATTAGTTTGAAATAAAACACAATATTACGAGAATGAGAATTTTCTTTAAAATATATCTGTTTCTATGTACAGTGTAGTAAAGTTTGATACCTTATTTGTGTGTCATGGTTCAGCGGTGAACTAACTGCTTCCCCGTCCCTAACCTGCCCTCTGTGTACCAGGTGCTGGACGTTCGCTACAACCCCGACATCGAGATGCCTCCCAAACCCCCAGAGCTGCAGGTGGGGGCCGGCAAGGAGTTCTACAACATCGACTTCTCCCTCAACAACCAGCTCAAGTTGGCTGGCGCTGCACCAGCTAGCCTTGATGATCACAGTGCTGGTGGGTATTGTGCTAATTGTGGAGCTTCTAAAATTTGCTAAGGGTACCTCACCACCATCGCTACTTTCACCCATTGGGAGTCTTTCAATAACCTTTTGTGTCCACATTTTGAGAACCAGTTTGATGCCCATTATTCAATGGAGAAAATATGTTCTCAAAATAGTTACCCATGTTCCCTAATGCAAGGCACTTGCTAGACACTTGCGAATCTTGGCTAATGATATGGAAATTTCTTGTTAACGTACAGTTTTCTGCCACCATTCAACCTTGCTATGATGTCAATGCATGCCTTGTTACTGATCTGACAAAAGGATGATATAATTGAAATAGAACCTTCTGCAGACTGGTTTTGGACTGAATTGAAACTCATTTTAACCCAGAGGGCAATTTTTATTGTTTAATTGGAATCTTCTGACCCAGTCGTGGACATATTTTGTGACTTCAAAATACTCTTAATAGAAATTCGAGGCATCGAGGGTGTTGTTCTATCTATGACTTCGGTCCTGTTTTCCAACCAAAAGTGACCTTGTTGTTTTGATCTCTAAGTTGACTTGTGTGCCCGTGCTGTTTCAGCTCCAAAAGACAAAGAAGCTCGTCTGCGGAGGTTTCATCGACGACATAACTCAGAAGTTGGAGATGACAGCGATAAAGTGTTGAAGGTAGTGTCATTTTTGTCATGGCGTATTGTTCGTATAAGTAATGAATTTTTGCAGTAGTTCAATGTCTTTTGAAAACCTGTTTTGAGTGGTGTAGTAGTTTTTACATGACTGATTGTTTTTAGGGTATGAAAAAGATTGCTACAGAAAAAGACAAAGGTCTGACTCCTGACACCTATGAAGAACAACACCCCATGAGGTGAGAGCTGCGCTTTGAAAATGTATTGTTCTGTGAGTTTCATCAGTTCCTAACGAGCTTTTTCAATGTATGATTTGGGGAATAGCTAAACAGTCTCCCTAGTGTAAATTTAACTTCTTTTCAAACATTCATTAAAAATACAAACTCTAAATGAATTATGGTATAAGGTGTATGGTCTTGTAGCGCCTGAGCTGATGCCATGGTGGCAATTGCACATAAGGCCAAGACTAGGGGAAATAGCCTTTCGTTTTTGGATTTGGGCTACTTTAATACTAAAAGTGACTTGTAAGAACAGTAGATTTAAATAAATTCTCTCTGATGTTTCTTGTTACTTCACTGTCAGTGCTGTGGTGTGTATGCCGTGTGTTATCAACTTGACCCATTCCATGACACCTTGTACTTTGACAATAGATTTCTACAAGAACCGCTGGCGTCATCAATACGATAAAATATCAACAATTTCGTACAAAAGTAATGGTCGGCGTTGCATTTTCTCATTTTTAAAGGGGTTCTACCATTGTTTGGAAAGCCCATAATTTTTTCAAGATATTGTAATTTGGTACACAACTTGGATATGGTAAAGCACTATTTTAGTATAAGTTGTTTATGAAGAAATGAGACAGTAAAATTTCACTGCTCCGCCATATTGTTCCCTAAATTGGTGAGACTTTACCGATTGATCTATGCATTTGGAAATGGTTGTTGTCTGGAGTTAAAACTAATCAAGAGATGTTCGTTATGTATCAGTTCTGAGAAACCGAACAACTGGTTGCATCAGAATTTGAATTTCGGGGTTCATTTTTATAACCCGGTATTCCTCTCACTTGTTGTAGGCCCAAGCGTTGGGATGAAGTGCTCAAGAGACCAGATCTCGATTACACGGACATATTTGACGACGATGTGGGACAAATCCCAGGCATCACAGTCTGGGAAATTGAAAACTTTGTGCCCAATGAAATTGACCCTAGTAAGTGACTGGAGCAGAGTCAACAGAGCTTATGCTGGTTAAATAGAGAAGCAACAAATTTTTGATGTTAAGTTTGCTAACAATGCACATCCCTGGTTATTTTGGGGAGACATGTCTCTCCAGCATAACTAGTGATCAGTATTTTATGCTCCTACAGATACATTATTGTGTGGGTGCAGACTGCCATCATTATTAAAGGTAACACCATGTATAGTTGCTCTCCTTTTTTAAAATCTTGTTGCTTTTTCTCCTGAAAAAATGTCACTTTTAATTTTAATGTTTAGCCGGGTCTTTATGTCACATGGCCGCAAAATTTGGTCATTTGATGCTCAACAATAGCTTCGTCATTTTCATCCTTGACAGAGAAGTATGTGTCCCCTTAGAAAGCTTAGGAAAAGAGTTTGTAGCTGTAAGTAACAGAATATTTAGTTTCCTACTGAAATATAAGAAACTCGTTATTATCAATAACAGTATGCTTATTTAGATCTGGTGAAGACCGTGGAAATTTTAATTAGCTTGACCTCATTTTGTTTTTCAGTGATGCACGGCAAATTCTATGAAGGTGACTGCTACATCATATTGAAGACGTACATCGACGAAACAAACAGCTTGAATTGGGAGATTTACTTTTGGATTGGTGAAAATGCCACTGTAAGTTGTTCGCACTTGAATGAACTGTTTTGTTTTGTTGTAATATTCAGAAGTGATACCACATTCAAGAGGTCTAGTGTACAAACTGTAGATGACTTGGAAGTTAAACAACCTAATGTTAACAGTATTTTTAGTGAAGCATGAGAATTTACCATTAATAGAATAACAGGCATCATACTGGGTCTCAAAGTCTGGGACTACTGTAAGTGACTATTGGTCAGCACTGTTTAGAGGAGCTAAATTGCCTTAGCAAATCAAAGTTGATGGAAACTATGTTGCTAATTTTTTCAGAGCAGAAGATGAGACGTAATAAATCAACAGTATTACGGTTATAATTGGTATGAATGCTGCTTCGTATGATTTGAATAATGCAATATTGCTGATGAATACTACCATTACTATATTTCTATATTCTAGCTGGATAAGAAAGCGTGTTCTGCCATTCACGCCGTGAACCTGCGCAATCTGCTCGGCGCCGAGGGACGGACGATACGCGAAGAGATGAATGATGAAAGCGATGAGTTTCTGCTGCTGTTTGAGAACGAGATTGCTTACATCGAGGGTGAGCACACAGCTACTGGCTTCTTCACCGTCGAGGAGCAGGTAATTGTGAACATGGGGACTGAAGATGTATTCAAATTACAACGGTAGCACGGTCTGCGTACGTCGTGAAAAATCTAGAGAATGTTAACATCTTATGGAAATCAATTATTAACATTTGTAATTTTAAAAATCATTTTTCACGCCATGTTACAAAGTCATATACTCCGTTGTGTTTGGCTAAAGTTGTTTACTAAAGATTATGGTAAAGACAAAAATATGTAAAATAAGAATTGTGACCTAAAACCATAGGGAAAATGAAAAGGAACTTGAGAGGAAGGCATGCCTCAGTAACCATTTTGTAAAAAAAAACACTTTTTAAAATGTGACATTTAAAACATTGCACTTTTGCATAATTTTATTACTAAACTGGTGGTAATGTCTTTTGAAGAGCTCACTTACTTTGATTTGTTCTTGTGTGTTTTTCAGGAAGTTGAACCTCGTTTGTACAGGTGTTCTGGGACTCATTATGTACATCTGGAGCCAGTAAGTGGTGTTCAAACTTGCCTGTAGTTCACAACTCATGATGTGATGCACATTTACATGAAAACACTGGACATTTTGTAAAATGGGATTTTCCAAGAAAATAGTCATATTTGTCGAAGCAGTGCTCAACGTAGCTCTTAAGTTTATCCCCTACTATGCTAATCTTGTCAGAATTCAGCCTTCCGTTTAAGTGTAAGCAAAGCCAGTGATGAAAAGTCTGTGCCACTCATACAGATGATAGTGTAGTAATTAAAGCATTAAGTAGGCCTACACAGTCATAAGAGTAAGTTTTCTGTCTTGAAAGGTAATTTGTCAGTTTCCTCTCTGCTGTATGTGAAAGATTTCATTTTGTTGTAGTTCGTAGAGAGCTGTCCCTCATGGAAATTGCCAGATTTGTTATCAATTCGAAATGACATTGTCTTCTTTGATTGACACCTACATGTTGTTTGACAGCAACCCGTGAACAAGGATTCCCTGGATCCTCGCTTTGTCTTTCTGCTCGACTGTGGTAAAGTCATGTTCATATGGATGGGCAGGAATGCAAAGCTTATGACCAAGTCAAAAACAAGGTATGTTGCAGGAAGTGTTGTATTTGTTTCTGCATTCTCTTGTGTTCAAATGATTGCCTCTTTTCATTTCGAAGTGCTGGTGATTTTTCAAGGTCAGGATTTGGTTGCATAGAGGCAATGTCATGGAGTTCATATCAAGTGACTTCATGTTTCTTTTCACGCAACGTGATTCATGAGGAGTGAATGGAAACATTTGAGAATGCCTGAATGATCTAATTGGTATGTTCGTCAGTGACTTAAGCTTAATTTTACAATGAATGCATCGTGGAACTGGACGCCACAGTGTTCGTCAATACATTTTTTCGTGAACCAAATCTGCTGTTAATTATATTCCTTTTCTCATTCATCACATTTCTTTATGAACACGTCTAAGATAAGAACATTTTCATGTAAGTCTGAAAATTTGTTCCTTCAGTTCTGACCGATTCATTTGACTCACAGGCTCATAGCTGACAAGCTGAACAAGGTTGATCGTAAGAACAAGTCGAATATCGTCATGTTGGTGCAGGGAGCCGAGGGTGAGGACTTCTGGAAATACATGGGTGGCAACACTGAAAACCTTATTGTGGTGAGATTTATTTTTTGTGGTTTACTTAACTAGTTTAAAGTATAGTCCTGGATTTTTCTTTCCTGTTTAAGTGGGGTGCTTGCGGATAAAGTTCTAAGAAAATGGCATATTGTCCATGTTTATTCCCTCCACAGGAAGTAAGTCCCAAGGATTGTGGGAAATCATAACATACATGAGAGTTGAGTCATACAATGAAGCAACAGGTAAATGGCAATAGATGGCGCCAATGGTAAATCGAATTACATTACAAGTAAACTTCTTCAACACCATCCTTAATGTATCCATGTTTATGAAACTTGGAGTGGTGTCACAACACAAACGAAGCTAACCCTAAGGTTTTCTATGGTTGTGTATGATCCATTTTGGTCATTTGAATGTGCTTATTCTGAATCAAATGTTGGTGTTTTTCATGTAAAACACCAAAATTGATGCTGAGAACGGGTGTTTGTGCTTTAACATAAATGATCATAAAATTTTGAGTATTAAGGAGTTGTGTGCTTATAAGTGATCATTAAACAGAATGAACATCCTAGTTATTAAAAATGGTCTGAAAGTTTAGCGTGTTCTACTTCATTCCCCAGGCACACGTACCTGATGATTTCAAGCCTAAAGTGCCAAAGTTGTACAAGGTTGGCCTGGGTATGGGCTACTTGGAATTACCACAAGGTAAACAACAAATTTGTTGAAGATTTGGTTAAAATATTTCAAAATTTTCACTTTTTACATAATTTCCTTCCATACATTGAAATTAGTTGAATAATTTAAATTCAAATTTTAAATAGTCAGGTGTAAACTTGTTTTATTTTTGGTGGACGTGTAAATATTTAAAAAGAGAGCAACCACACTGTTATCTAGAAATATGGTCCGCATAAATACAGATCTTTGGAAATGGTGACTTATATGCCCAAGTTGTGGCTGGGTAGCAATTGCTACAAGTCACTAAAATAAATGATTGATTGATTGATTGATTAAATGATTGATTGATTGATTGACCGACCGACTGACCGACCGATTGATTGATTGCAGATATACAAAAACATGAAAAATGATTTGTAACAAGGGAGCACTCAAAATATTAAGCACAAGTGTGTTGTGATGTTTTGGCATTTAGAGAAGCAAATAAATTAAAGATTTGTAAGTTTCAAAGCTGCTGTTAGTTCTTTTTTATGCTGTTGTTTTTTTAATCACAGCATTTTATGCTGTGTCATATTCTAATGTATTATTGAAATGTTGTAGTCGAGTTGCCTGAGCGCAAATTCACCCCGAAGTTACTGCAGTCCAAGAATGTCTACATTATGGATTGTTATGGTGACGTGTTTGTTTGGTGAGTACAGGGGAGGCAATTCCAAGGTGGCTAAGTTGTTGTAATTGTGCTCGTCATACCCTTTCAAAAGCCTTGTAGTTTTAAAGGTGCGGTCACTAGGTTTGCTTCGTGTTTTGTAAAATCTACTCACATTAACTTTAAAGGTGACGTGTTAAAGCGGCTGTAAAATCACCTTCCCAAAATTAAGCTTTGATTTAGACTGCTATTCATTTATATTACTTGTCTCAGATTTTTCCTTAGTCTAGTTTAAGGTGATTACTGTGCTTGGAAAAGACTGGCTGGTTAGTAATTGCTTGAGAGAGAGAGAAACTTTATTTTTTGAATCGTATAAAAACCTACATTGTTATATAACTGGGTGGCCAGCAAAGGCACTGGCCGCTAGTTCGCTGACCTCCGAATAACAGTAAATTAAATAGATCATAACTAAAAGAATATGATGATGATACCTGGCTTTACAAGTGAGCTTGTCATGGCACATTATTTTATGCACCGAGCATAGTCTTGAACAGTAATTCAATCTGCTAGTTTACTCCAAGCCCAAAAACCAGTTGTCATCTAAGTTGGGAATGCGATGAGATCAAGTTTATGGCGTTGAGTGGTGTTAATAAAAAATTTATTACTTTGACGGAATTTTGGTTCGCATCCAATAGTTGTGCTATATTTTGAAGTGTTTATGCTAGCCTTCGCAGGAAAAACGAACATTTTCTTTTTGTGTATCAAATTTAGTATTTACCCATTGCTTAGGAACTATTAGCAATTTGCAAAAAAAACATGACTGACAATCACTAATTTGTTTTTATTAACCCTAAAATCAACTTGCGTCTCCCAAAGTCAATTAAATAAAATGCATCACACAAAAAAAAACAAAATGACCCACAGTTCTCTTTATGTCTGCTTAGTGCAGGTGGAATTTATCTTCATGATGGCTGATCCCTGGTGGAATTCGCTCTCGTGACGGTGAGGTACAAGCAGAATTCACACCTGGAGTAACAATATTCTGTCGATTTAATGTTGTCTAAACGGTGAAGACTATAACTAAGGTAAACATTAGATAATTACAGTCAAAACTGTTTCATTTTGCATACATTGTACCCTCTTTCTGTCGCATTTCAGGATCGGCCGCAAGTCCACGCGATTGGTGCGTGCCGCCGCCCTAAAGTTGTGTCAGGAACTCAACAATATGATTGACAGGCCTTCTTACTCCTTGGTAACCAGGTGTATGGAGGGGTAGGTTGAATAGTGACGTGTGCTTACTCTTTAGTGGCCAGGTGTATGGAGGGGTCGGTAGAATAGTGACGTGTGCTTACTCCTTGGTGGCCAGGTGTATGGAGGGGTAGGTTGAATAGTGACGTGTGCTTACTCCTTGGTGACCAGGTGTATGGAGGGGTAGGTTGAATAGTGACATGTGCTTACTCCTTAGTGTCCAGGTGTATGGAGGGGTAGGTTGAATGGTGACGCGTGCTTACTCCTTAGTGTCCAGGTGTATGGAGGGGTAGGTTGAATAGTGACGCGTGCTTACTCCTTAGTGGCCAGGTGTATGGAGGGGTAGGTTGAATGGTGACGCGTGCTTACTCCTTAGTGTCCAGTTGTATGGAGGGGTAGGTTGAATAGTGACATGTGGTTGCTCTTTAGTGGCCAGGTGTATGGAGGGGTTGGTAGAATAGTGACGTGTGCTTAATCCTTAGTGGCCAGGTGTATGCAGGGGTAGGTTGAATAGTGACGTGTGCTTACTCCTTAGTGGCCAGGTGTATGGAGAGGTAGGTTGAATGGTGACTCGTGCTCACTACAGTTGGAGTAGGATATTCAGATAAAAATATATTTTGTGCGTAAAACAGGGATCCCGGATTTTGCGAATCAGTTTGATGCCTGTTATTTAGTGGAGAAAACTGGTTCTCAAAATCCAGGGCTTACCCATTTTCAGCCACATTTTTCACCTGTTGAACAGTCACGTAGCAGGAGATTGTTGTTTTCATGGTATATAGTCGACTCAACTTTGTTGCAATCTGTTGCAGTGCTGAAAGTGCAATATTTAAAACTAAGTTCATGGGTTGGGACGACGTGATTGCAGTTGACTTCACTAGGACATCAGAGTCAGTACAGAGGCGTGGGGCAGACATTAAGGTCAGTTGACTGGGCTCTGCTCAGGTGGGGATAATTATTTTTTCACTAATCCTTTTCAATGTTGCATATTTTCCTCAACAAAGTTATTCAAAAGTATATAAGTATCTTTAAAAACATTTTTATTTTATCAGTATTTGTATGAACACAACTGTGTTGTAAATTGTTATCTGATGACTACCATACCTTTTAAAATGTTTTCATTTTCTTATCAATTTTGTTATTTCCTTGTGTTCCTTAATATACCTTGAAATTACCTGAAAGCATATCCGTACAACATTTTGAAAATGTTGGGTTTTTATACCCCAAGCTGCTTTGTGGTACCTGATTGGTGGTTACTTAACAATTTAAGTGATTCTAGAAGCAGTCATACCAGAAATTATTTGTACATCGCAAAACAAAATATTTGGTAACTCATTGTCATTGTCTTTTCAGCAAATCATGGAGCGCGATAAGCTGAAGACAGATCTATCAGCCTTGTTTATGCCTCGCCAACCACCAATGTCTAGAGATGAAGCTGTAAGTTTGGTTAATGAATATGAGATTCTGTCTACTGTTGTTGAATATTTGTGAATTGATGGACTAGAAATCTTCATAGTTTGGATTTGAGTTCAGAGTGTTTAAAATGTCATAGCATAGATTTAGGTATGCATTATAGCCATTTGATGAGCTAGGCACCCTTCAAAAACACATTGCATTGTTTTACTATGATATGGCATAATTCTCGTTTTCATTAGCATTATGTTGCATTATTATCATATTAGAGATTTGTATTAGTATTGAGTGCCTATTGTATTAATGTTGTATTTTTATGGTATTGTATTGCATTGTATTGTTGTATTATTGTTTTATTGTGTTTTACTATATTGTATTGCTACATCTTAGGAACAACTAATGCAAGAGTGGAATGAAGACCTGGATAGTATGGAGCCATTTGTGCTGGAGAATAAGAAGTTTGTGCGTTTGCCAGAGAAGGAATTAGGTATATGGTATTACCTTTATCAGAAACTCGTCAAATAGTCAGGTGGACCTTATGGCGAGTGTAATCAAACGAGGACGTTTAAAGGTGACCTTCTTGAAATTTCAGCGGTGTGCATTTATACAAATGTAAGCATTGAGCNTGACTTAGAACATAGGTCTTGTATTTCCGTATTTTACTACATTTAGAAGGAAGACTGGATTAAGATTAAAAAATTATTTTTATTATGTTGACTATATAAACATCAGCCATGCATTGAAGACTGTGATCTGATCATGTAAATATGAGTGTGTCTGATTTTCTGTTACCATCTCAACACAAATTATGAAATAAATGCAAAACATATTGTGTAGAAAATTTTTAACATAATTCAGTATTTTTTTCTCTATGTAATAATGACTTTCATTTGAAAATGAAACATTTAGACTGTATTTATTTTTCGTTTATTGTGTTTTTACACAGTGATCCAGATAATCAGTCTGACAAGTATAACCCCTCACTGCATAGAATGTTCTGTAAGTGACATAACTGTTAAGTAAAGGTACTAATGAATTAGATGATTAGTAACATGTTAAGCGCACCTTAAATCTGGTGGTTATTGATCTTGTAGGTACGTTCTATTCTGGCGACTGCTATGTGTTCTTGTGTCGCTACTGGGTACCTGTGGAGTTGCCTGAGGGGGAGGAGGAGGATGATGAAGACAGTGAGCCCCCCGAGGACGACATTAGGTGCACGGTCTACTTCTGGCAGGGTCGTGAGGCTAGTAACATGGGCTGGTTGACCTTCACCTTCAGGTGTGTTACTGTGCAATAGCGATTGTAACAATGTAGCATTGGTCAGTGTTTGCTGAACAGTAATTCTTCCATTAATAAAACATTTTTAAGAATTATTTTTTCCGCAAACCTGTTCTGTGTTAATTATCTGAATATTTTTGTGGAGTTGCAATCTATTAAAATATCAATCGAGGTGTTCCAAAATTTCTCCTTCATTGGGACGTATTTAATTGGATTGGTTGAATTAATGTACATGATCACCTGCATCATCAGAGTCAGATGCAGTCTAGTGGCTGAAAACGGTCTATATAAGATAGCGATACATCGTTCGCCAACATGTAATACCTTTTCACACTTGTCTTACTTTCCCTTTCTAATTAGTTGCTTCTGGCTCCAGCAATTTAATGACTGATTGCGTACACATAACGTGACATTTCTAAATCACCTATCTTTTCACTCTGCTTGATCGCACTTTACAATGATCGCTTCTCGTAATTTGTACACTCGGAACGTACAAGCCAGCTGTCTTGTATTAAGTTTACGAGTTAACGTGAATACTGCCATGAAACCATTGTTGTGAACTTGGCACTAATAGAAGGTGTCTGTTAGAGTAGTTTGCCATCTCAATGGTTTTCATGTGAGAGTTCGTATGCAAAGTTTTTGGAGTTAGTTACTATTTGTTTCTGCCATCGGACTTATTAGTTTCACTATTAGAATTTTTACATGTATTCGATCTTGATATACTATAATTAAATCGATTCTATTTATCCGCCACCTGTTTTAGTGGTATCTGAGTACAGAGTTGTTGCTTTCATCAAGTAACTCTGTTCGTCTCGTTGTCAGCCTGCAGAAGAAGTTTGAATCTCTCTTTGGTGACAAGCTGGATGTGGTGCGTACTCACCAGCAGCAGGAGAACCTCAAGTTTCTCTCGCACTTCAAGCGCCACTTTGTCATCCGCCAGGGCAAGCGCAAGGCAGAGCTGCCCCCTGGTGAAAGCTCTCCCGTGGAGATGTTCCACCTGCGTTCTAATGGCAGTATGTTGTCAACGAGATGTGTACAGATACCGGCCACGGCATCCAATCTCAACCCAGCTTTCTGGTAAATGTGGTACTTTGCTTATTGCACTAAGCACATTGTAAACATTTGGCCTACTAGGTAGAGGAGGGTTTTGCCAGGCATCTTGAGATACATCTGTATTTCTGTAATTGTTTTACATAATTAGTTGCTTCAGTTTTTTCAACATTTGTTTCACTTTATAAAAACAGGAGTATAAATAAAAGTTACTCAGCGCTTAGAAATTTTGAAGTCCACGCATCAAGGCTACATTACAACTAACGGTAGGGAAAGGTTTTATTAAATGTTTGTGCTTTAGTCTTGTGTTCAAGATCATGATTAAAAACTTACTAACTTGGCATCGGTAGTAGTTCTACTTAGTTGGCTCAAATTAATGCACTTGGAAATCTGTTGTAATTTGACACCACCAGCTGCTCGGGATCACTTCATTTATGAGAATGACCCATTTCAGCTACATACTCAAGGTTCCATTTGACAGTGAAGACAGCAGTGGTATTGTGTACGTCTGGTTGGGAGATCGATGTGACCCTGACGAGGCCAAGCTGGCGGAAGACATTGCGAACAACCTCTATGATGTATGTTGAAATTCTGCTACAGCAGGTGTAGTGCTTCTCAGTTGGTGAATGATGTATGAAGTTAGCATACTGATGTTGGAAATTTTCTCGTCTTTGGTAGTCTATGTCAGAGTTAAAATTTGGTTGAGAAAATCATGGGCCTGAGGTCTCATTGTATGGAAAATGTGTAACATTCAAGTATAATGTGATAAATCTGTCAAAGGGTTAGTTAGGCTTACCTTTTTGCATACTTTTTTGAGAAGTCTATTACATAAATTCCAAATACAGAAATAGTAACTCAGATAAACTCATTAAGTTGTACTGGACTCAACAATAAAATACATACTTACTCTGCAAAAAATGACCGTCTTGTCTGGAAACATTCATGTTTCAATGGCTTCTTTTATGTTGCAATACTCTCAAACTTCACGCAAGAATAATAGGAAATTGGGATAGAGTGTCAAGTTGGTTTCTAAGTTTTTGAGAGTTCACAGTGATTTCAGAGCATTACTTAATTTAAACATAGCTATTGTTTCATTTTAGCTCTTAGTTAGGTTTAATAGTATTTTAAGTTTTGTTTGAAATTTTAGATTAATTGGTTTAATTTGTAGGTCATAGCTCTTATGTTGGATTTTGCATGTGAGGGAATATCACAGGATTTAGTACTATTGTACTGTTGGTTTTACACAGGACTCCTACACAATACAGATAGTGTGCGAGGGTGAAGAACCAGAGAACTTTTTCTGGGTTGGCATCGGTGGTAAGAAGCCGTACGAAAAGAATGCCGAGTTCATGAAGCATGTTCGACTCTTTAGGTGCTCTAACGAGAAGGGTTACTTTACCGTCTCCGAGAAGTGTTCAGATTTCTGCCAGGTATATTTAAATTTGAACCTTTGTCCACATAATTGCAGTCTTAAGTACTCGGTGGCCTAGGGTTTAGAGTAACAACCATGAGGTCGTGTGTTCTTATCCCGGTATGGATCTGTTGTTCCTTAGCTCCGTGGTAGAAATTTTCAGTTCTCCTTGGAAGCATTCTTTCCACACTGAGGTTGGTCCTGATCTCAGGAGGGAGGGAATGTCCAGAGAGTAACCAGGCGCTGAATCAGTTGCCAGCTTTGAAACATGGGCATGTTGATATTGAAGTGCACGGTTTGAAATAGTTTTTGTATAGTGTTTTGATAGTTAGTGCTATATGAAAAAGAGTGCAGGTCTGATACAGGTTGCACCAAACATGTGCAGGTCACTTAGTCGGGTCCCCCTCCACCAAACACCTGAAACCTTTTTTGTTTGTTAAATACACATATAGAGACATAAACACTAATTAAGACTGAGCTAATTAGCTAGAGACCTGTCTCGATGGTCTAGCAGTGTGGTTTAGTGGGATTTGAACCTATGGCCCATTAGGCCACACTCCCTTGTGCTATGTAGACACTGAGATGAATATATTTGAAGTAAGTTAAAAGGCCAAGCTGTGCGTTATCCAATGGTTTAGGCCTGGTATTGCCATAGGACCTGTATCACTTGTAATAATTCTACAGTTATGTGTTCACTTTTGAGTAGTGTTTTTGGACTAATAGTTTTTTAAAAATTAGCATTTCTATGATTTTTTGACTTCTTGCGTCATGCCTATGCAACAACAATTTGTGCTAAAACACGAAGTATGGAAGGGTTATGTTTGATGACAATGTGATGCGTTTTTGTGTTTTTTTTGCGTAATAAAAATTATCTGCATCATCTTTAATTTTCAGGACGATTTGGCGGATGACGACGTCATGATCTTAGACAATGGTTCGTCAGTCTACTTGTGGATTGGCAGGAAGCCAAGTGATGTGGAAATTAAGTTGGCCTTTAAGAGTGCACAGGTAAGCACTTCTGTTTGTTGTTACTGGAGCAAAGGGATGTTAGGGTGAGTAAAAATTGGTAAATTTTGATTAAACACCGTTTTTTTTTTACCAAATATAGAATAGGTGAATTTTCCTGAAAATTATATGCGGTTGTATTGCATTGTGTAGTTATTAGATTTTGTTGGACTCTAAAGTGGACATTTTTGATTGAAACGTCCTGTTTCATGAAACTGGTGTGCTTACATTCAAATTTAGGAAACGTGTCTCATGGGACTGTCGCACAAACTACCATTAGCACGTCACAATAGTAAATTGTATGTGAAGGTTGAAGTGATCTTTGACAAAGGTGGAGGGGATGAAGCTTTGCACTGTTGGGTAGACTATTTAAATTTTTTCTTCTTCTGTTCAGCTGTCGGGGAGGACAAGCAAATTCAAAACCAGGTCAATTGACCCTACAAATTGGGTCTCGAAATTTTCTTTTCAACTGTAGGACTTTGTTTCTGTTGCCACAAAGGGCTTCTTGGTTCTTTAGTAGTCAGAAAAGCTTCAAAAACCCATAGAGCTGGTCAGCTTTAATTTGCTTCTATGTTATTTGTCAGTTCTAATGTGAAAGCCAATGCTTTGTAACAAGGAAATGTTTTAAGTCCAGTTAGATAGCCTTAATTAGTATATTTCATAAGTTCGTTTGAAGGAAGTAAGTGGAGATGAAATGTCGATTTAACTGCTTATCAACTAGTAAAATGACATCTTTTTGGTTATAAAAAGACTCTTTGTTAAGCGTTTAAACGTGTGGCACTGAAACTTACCACTTAAGTGTTGTTATTCAATTTTTATTTTGTGTTGGTGAACCGAAATGAAGTAAAATAAGTTTCTAAATACAATTTAGGACATATTTGTTGACAAGCATCTTATAAAATGCGAACATAATTAATGCTGTTAATCTGCACAATTATAAAACTGTTAAGGCATGAATAAAATTTACGAAACCAATTGCTTAGTAACAGGAAACAATAGTAAATTCAACAGACCTAAACTTGCGTCGACATAACCCCATTTGTTTTTTATGAACAGATCTAGACTTAGAATATGCAACTAAAATTTGCATGCTACATAGCTTATACTGTTAAGCATGAAGAATGTGAAGAATTTTTGTTTGGTGATGGTGTAATTTATCTGCTGCAACACTCTTTGCTAAACCTATTCGTAAATGTTCATGAAATGTGTTGTACACAATTTTTTTTTCAACTATTCTCATCAGGGGACAGTACTACCTGTATCACAAGACGCCGGACCTGTTTAGATAGCTTGCTTCCCATTTGTAGGTATACGTACAACACCTGCGCAACAAACAGCCCGATCGACCCCGTAAGTTGGTGCTGGCTCTGAAGATGAAGGAGAACAGAAACTTCACGAAATGTTTCCACGGCTGGGGCAAGCATATCGTGCCACTAGAATAGCACCGCTCTATGGTTCTCTGCTGTTGTGATAATGGAGACCTGCATGTCGACTTATGGAAAAGTACATCTTATTTTTTCCAAGTAGTATTTTGGATAACAGAGCTGTCTAAATTCGTCTCAAAGTGGTAAAGTTTTTAAATGTGAAAGTGTATTTAAGATAACTGGCCGTTGAAGCCATATTTGATTTCAAAACACTTTTGAATTGTTCCTTAGGTACATTAAAAGTCATTTCAGGGCTTGAAGAGGAAAAACTAACTACTGGTTACTTGTAAAAACTGAACTCTATCAGTTGAGCTTTGTAGGCTGAAATTTTTGTACGGAAAGTGATATTGCTGTTGATTGATTTTTTAATGGCAGGCACTAGATGGAGCTGCTCAGTACAGTGCTACTTCTACTTAGTCTGTGGTCTTTCTTATGTATTGGACTTTGCCAATGATGCCAGACATGTGTTGTATTGGTTGAGTATTGGAACATACTGGAGATGAGCTTTCTGTCTCACAAATCTTATTGCCTTGTGAAACAAATGTGATGAGATAGATGGTGAGTCATCTCTTTGCAGACGAGAGTCAGTTGAACTTCCAGTGCTAGGACACACACTTAAAGACTGTTAGATCCATGACATTTTTTTCACTGTTAGCTTAGCTTCATCTTCGTACACCATTTTAGAAACAAATTCTGGAAGTTGTTGCAATTTTACAAATAGCAATGCATCACAGTTGAAAATACTGGCAGTGCGGTCCATTGTCTTTCTAGAATATGGTATTTTACATGTTTACATAGTCGGTGGAGGAGGCTTAGTTCTTCCTTAGAGTGGCAACTGTATAACTTGGTGCCGTTTAGTCAGACCAGTGTCTTGAATTGACATGCTAGCGATCTATTTTGTGTGCTTTATTTATTATTAACGTGCTGTGTAAAACATTAGAGTAGACTTACCTTTTGTAAGAGTTACCTATACGCACTTATCCATAACAGAAAACTGTGCTGAGTTTATAAGTTGACTGTAGTGACAATATAGTACTCCGTAATAGGTTGGTATTATTGAAATTACTTACTAGTGCTTAAGCTTGTTTAATGATGGCACATACATAACCGATTCATTAGTTTGTTCAAGTGAATACATATGTCAAAGTAGCGTGTAACGTTCAAGTTAGTCCAAAATTTAGGTTTTTCTAATGTATTTGTCTTAGAGCTGTTTTGTGTACGAGTTTCTTCCACGTTGTTATGATCCCTGATCAATACACCCCCTATGTTGGCTTGAAGAGTTGATTGATTTTTACCCTGTGATTGCAATTATTGTTCACTTGTTTTCAAGTGGAATAAAAATTGTTGAATATTTAGCAATGATGTGTTATTTTTTGTAAACACTTCTTTTAGAGGTGTAATTGTCTGTCAGAGCTAAGACTGCATGCTACGTGTTCTATATGAGCCATAGTGTCAGAATAGTCATTTATCTCATACACTAAATATTCATTGATTGCCCTTAATAGTTTTTGTCAATGGTTAAATTTGTCTATCAAACATGCTTTCAGTCTTCGGAGAGTTAAGTTAAAAGAGTGAGCTCCAACTGAAACTTAGACAAAGTCAAAGAGCACTTAATTTCTATTTATTAGCTATGACATCATAAATGCCTTATTGTCGGCTCTTCCAACCATGCTTTGGTATTGAAAGGAGTATGTCCTTCTTATCCATTACGCAAATTATAAACTTCATTCACGGTATTAACCCATGCTGTATGGCTTTAATTTCTCCTTGCAATGATAAATTCCCACATTTTTCTGGATAAAAGCCACCCGTTTTTATAGAAAAGAAGCGCTATTGCAATTGTCTGTGAGATGAAGCAAGAAATGAAAAGGCATGAAAAATGTACATCAAGAGACAGGTAAGAAAAGTAGCTCTGGAGGAAAAGGAGAGAATGTTAATTTGGTGGAATTTAGATGCTCCAATATGAGTACTACAGGTGGAGGTCCAGCAGAAACCTGACAATTTTGTTTTGACATCTGTGTAATTTATCCGTCTTTGCTTTAGACAGTTCCGATTACCATGAGCAAAAGCATAGTGGAAGTGACAGAAGGCCGAAATTAGCATGCTTTTAATAACACTTTACAAATCATTACAAAAATTTAAGTCTGGAGTAGAATGAATGTAGTTAGCCTTGTTCAGAATATTTTCCCTATTGTTTCACCAGAGAGAGGCTATTCAACAACAATTCAAATTATTTGGTTGATGATATGGACTTAATTATCTCTCCCTTACGCATAATGAATGTATCTAAGTTTGCAGACCTGTGATTTAAGTCAAACCAATGCAGTAGTTAAATGGTCACATCATTTAGGACACTACTAGCATTTTCTTTACTACGATCGCCATGTATATTTGTATTCTCATCTGCATAATTGTTCAAATTGCACTTGTCATGCAAAGCATAAAAAGTACTGTTTATAAACACACAGAGCAACAGATACCTTAATACTTTGCCTTGAGGAACCCCTTTTCAAACAGGATATCACTCTGAAAAGGCACTGCCAATCTCTCATATCATTATGACAGGTTTGTGTATAACAAAGAACGTGCTATTTGAGAGCAACGATAGGGCTACGATTTAGAAATTAAAAAAGACAGCGAGAGGTGATCAAGCGCTTTTGATAAGTCAATTAGCAAACAACCGGTACACAAATGCTAACTAGAGCAGATTTCAAGTCTTCAGTGAGTCTAATATTTCTTGATACGAATATCCTCTCAGAAAAGCAGACAAGTAGTTGTTAGAATTTCAACAAAATAAACATTCAGTTGTCTGCAGACGAGTCTTTCAAAAACCTGAATTTTTGGGTTCGTGTGTATTATCTGATAGTCTATCAGTAAAACTCGAAGTTTCTACATTCCGAAGTTTTTGTAGTCCGAAGTTTCTATACTCCGAAGATTGTATGATTCTATAGAACCTTCGAACTATCCATGGGACCTTCGCCGGGACCAATGAACCTTCGGACTCTACAGACGATCCCGATTCGATGTCTCCTGTTTTAAACACTGGGGTAACTTGGCTTCTCTTCAAGAAAAGAGAAGTGAACAATGTCAACGTCATGCAATTATAATAAATTTGTGCAAGCGATATAGCCAGAGCATCAGCATTAGTTTTATACAACATGGCAAAAGACTTTCATATCCCATAGCCTGTTGAGAATTGAGCGCCTTCAATTTACACAGAACATTAGTTAAGACATTGTTGTTAACATTTAACTTGAAGCCAACACTCTGTATCGAGTCTTATACAAAATGCTTGACAGTTTCATAGCGATCTGCGATTATCTTGCTCACAGCTCGATTGGAAGCGCAACTCAATAATTTTCGGTTGATGGCAATGCCGAGATTTCGCTGCCTCCTGTGTGTGTGTCCCTGTAGCTAAAAGATGGGAATCTATTGTAATTTCTCCTGAGCATTGCTTTATAATAACAACATTTCTTGATTTTCCAGTCATATACGTAAGCTCAGTGCTCTCATAAAAATGATCACTTAAAACAGTGTCGAAATTAAAAGTTTCCTAATGTGTAAAGCCCCAGCTGTTGAACACTCGACGTGCCTTTTAAGAAGACGGATCCGCGATTGCATAAGAAAGGCTATTTGCAGTAATTCAGTTAGCACATTTGAAGATTTAATTTAGAGCATCAACCTTCAGGTTAGCCAGCCACCAAGCTGTATGAAGACTGTCGTCAAAATATTTATATACAGCTTTGTACCAAGGCTACCTTCAGGTCAGCATGAAACAAAGTCACCTCAACTAGGCGGTGGTCACCGTCCACTAAGTCGACTGCTTGCCAGTTGAGCTCACCGTACATTTTCTGTAAAGTATTTAACAGATATGATAGGTGTATATAGATGACCATTTTTCTTTGGGTACAGATACTTTCAAGACAATATATTCAACACCTTGATTTTCTACTTCCAAGTAAATAACACTCTCCTTTTGGATAATGACCAGAGATGTGTGGGCGTGACGTGTTTTGTTTTGATGGTCTATTTCTGGAAATCACATGTGACCTACTTATCACAATCTGTCTGTTCGTCTAGCGGCTTGGGCAAAGTTTGGGGAAGTGGTTTTATTTTGCGTTTTGGAGCTTAATCAGTATTTTAATGCTTTAATCGGTTACGAACTTCGTGCGATTTTGCCCGTCTTCATTCTCTGCTAGTAGGAAGGCCCTTCTGCGGTAAGTTGATTTCATATCTTTTCTTAAATCACTGAGGGAAATTGAAAGGAAAACGGAATCGGACAGAGAATGAATGGTATGTCGGTATAACGGACTATAACTGTAGACCTATATCGTCGACTGATTAAAGGTGGCTGTGGTCCGTTTGAGACATTTGACATCTTCGTGTTATTGAAAAGCATTGTGGTCTGTTTGAGACATTTGAAATCTTCTTCATGTTGTTGAAAGCTGACTAAATGTTTCATACTGGTAAAATTTCTAGTGGCCCCAATATCTGAAACCACCCCCCCCCCACTGAAAAACAGGAAACTAGTGAAGTTACTCTTAAATTCATAGTGTGTGACAATCAGTCATCAACCAGTGTCATTTTAGTTAAAGCAAAGAGTGTAGTACAATGGGAGAGTTCACTTGTGAGTTTGCTGCTATCGCTACTACTAGCACCACCAAGTGGTGGATAAGCAACGATTAAGTAGGAAGTGCAAGAAACAATGGGGAAGGGTGCATTTTATTTTAGCAGTGCGATAAATTGCACTATTTCATCAATGAAAATCCTAGACGTGTCATTTTTTATGTTTCCTAGGGATCAAGAAAGACGAGGTTTATTTGTTGTTTAATAATATGTTACAATGTCTTTCATTTTGTGTGTTCTGTTCTCGGTTGGAAGACAACTCAATCACAGTCCTGGTGCCGCTGTCGTCTGCTGTGTAGGATACTGTGCGGGCTATGCTCTGCCTTCTGTAGATATTCTTTGTTGTCAATGTACGTCTACTAAAATTATATGTGAGGGAGCATCAGAATGGAATACAGTGTTATGGTAGTGATGAATTGTCTTGCTTTCTCCTTCTTACTTGTATTACACATACTGTCCAAACCAATTGTCTGCACTGATAGCAGCCTGGTGTATTCAAGAAGGAACACATTCAAAATTGTTGAGTGGATTATAACTAACGTCCATTACCCATTTTCAATCACACAGCAATGTTATTACTCGTCGACGTCATTAAAGTATGAATTTATTAGTGTTTACATGGTTTGGATTGCGCCATTAAATAAGTATTGCTTATTCGCCGCTTGGGGTGCTAGTTTTTCGACTGATAACCATTGCAGCGAATAGAAAGATGGCGGAATGAACTCTCCTATTCAACATGCACTCCTTGGTTGAACTACAGGCAGTGAAGCTCCTATAGGCACTTCATATGCCTCAAGCTTTTCAACGAATTATACCTCACACTGACTGAAAAATCAAAGTCACATTGTTACAGTGCCTTTGGCACATAGAGGGACACCTTAGGAGTCCGTCGATGTCTTTAATTCCTTCCATCTCGAAAAAATACTCTCGTTATCAAACTTTTTCTTCAAGCAGTTCTTCGTTCAGTTTCCCAAATCAGCAACTGGGCATTTTTACACTACACACGCCAGCGGATATGACATCATAACTCATGGCACACGCAGTGTAAACAATTTTCTTAGATTCTGAAGATTGGGACACTGTCGGTTTTGGCGTTCATTGTTTTCCTCAAATTTTGCACACTCCATTTTGCATCAACATTGTCCAAAATAGTTAAAAATAGCTGCTGATGCATCCTAGTAGCGTGAAACATCGAAATAAATGAGTCATCAAGTGTAATTCTTGTATTTGAAATAGTAAATATTGGTTATTTCTAAAATTTGGTACAAACTCTGTCCTTGAGCAAAATAATTAATTTTTCACATTTCCAAACTAGGACCTTTTTATAGTACTAGCCATTTTTATTGAGATAGTCGGCCATTCCATTCCTGTTAAAAGGGCGATTTGGCTTAGAAAGTCTCACACGGATGTCAAATAACATTGAGAATAATTTTTTGAGGGTGATCTTTTATGCTAGTATTTGTGTCATCTTGTGTCTTGAATGAATTGCGAGCAAAGGGTTACCTGCGCATATCTGGTACAACATGTACCAGACTGCCTACATTTATTTGTATTTTAACTATAGTCATTTGTTCTAAACCTTATGCAGATTTTTTGATGACCTGAGTAGTGGAAAATGGAGCGTGACCGTGCCAGCAGTAACCTCAGTCTGCTAGGGCTTAGTACAAGTGGCTTTGAAGACAGCCTAGATCAGTCATTGGCTGATGACAGCGACGTCGGTGCCCATCACTTTCTGTTATATTCCTGTCGCCATGGCGACCTCACAGCAGTCACTGAATTGGTGAAGGCCAGAGACGATGGAACAATAGAGTTAGATGTAAACTGTAAAGGTTGGTGTGAAGTCCGTATACCTGAAACGAAAAGTCAATGAAACAAAATTCACTTGTTAGTTGTTTTTGTTGAGAAATTATAGATAAAACTTCACATATTTTGTTTTGAATTGATGGAGCTTTATTGTGTACTTCCCTAAGTCAAATTCTCTCGGTGTTATTCTCATTAAGTTTTCATAACTTCCTGCCTTCAATCTACCTTGAAATGAGACAACAACTGGAGTCCATTCTTGACGTTCTAGGTACGACCAAATCCAACAGGGGATGGACACCTTTACATCTTGCAAGCTACTTCGGACACTTGGACGTAGTCGTATTTCTCTTGGAGGTTTGTAGTGAATCCTGTGTTTTATCTTTGTGTCTCACCTGTTATGCCTGCATTTACTAAACTAGATTATTTTATATAGATGTGCTTACTGTTGTTTTGTTTCAAGCCTATTTCCGAGGATGTTCAAATGGTACATCTAAGCGTATGCTGCAAAACCGTTACATGAATACGTGTGTGCTGTTAGTGGCTAGATTGTGTTAGCTGGCAGTTGTCTGTATGTTAAGCTCTGAGATGTTGAACCTTCAACAAGGAATAACTGAAATGATTGACATTAAGACGTGACCTACTCTTTTTAGCTCAAACCCCTCGGGTTTCTTTTACTTTCTACGAAGCAATTTAGCTTAATTTGTGATGAGGTGTTTTCATTGGTTGAATTGTTGATTATTCCAGGAATGCACCAATTGAAGTGTTTTTTTTTGTTTCTTTGTGGTTTCATTTGCTACAGGCATTTTCACTTTCATTTCCATTGTTATTAATTTATTTTTTTTCTATTCACGTGTTATCAGGGTTAACTACTTTTCCTTGTTGACTTGAATAGATTGGATCACGTGTAAGGAAGTCTTGCTTTTGGCTAATTTCAAAACTACTAATAACTCTGTGTTATTACATCAAAGAAACAAAAACTTTGATTAGATGACTTACAGCTATAAAACTGGCTCCAGCTTGGTGTTCACTCACTACTCGCACGAGAATTCATTTCTATGCTTGGAAAGAACTGACCTTCTATAATTGCTTGAGACCATTTCTTAGCAGATATAATGACCCTCTGTGACAAGCTATCTTCATGATCCTGTCTCAAGCATTAGCAATATATGTCAGTTCTTTCCAAACCCGGAAATCATTTCAGGTGATAAATAAATGTATAATAGTTGTATACACTCTGGAGTTCAAAGGCCAAATGCCCACTGATTGGATTTCTGTATTCAACGGCTGGTCGCTATGGTTCAGTGGACTAGAGTGTCTGCACGGTTAGCAGAAGGTCCCTAGTCTGAGTCCTAATTTGAACAGAAATCTTTTCAGACTTAGGTCACATGATGTGGCCACGGATGATGTGCTGACCAGGTTGCGATGAAAGTTGTCTTACTTAAATGTTATTTCGTGTTTCGACTCCCGTGTAGTGCAGGCGTGAATATTTTAATGCAAGAATTTTTAACAGTTTCCATGTTCAACAGTTTATGTTCTGTTACGCTTGAGTTCAAGCCCACACTCTGATTTTCAATTTTGATGCATTTCATAGTATTCGTTTGGTAACGGAGGTGACATTTTGACTTTTTAATCCTTTATGAAAAGCAAGCTAAATGCAAGAAGAAATTTATTTTTGTATTAGCATATAGCTCCTGACCATAAAAGTGCTTTTGGAAAGTGAAAGTTAGAATTATTTATATAATTAGGAATAGCGATCTTCTTAACTGCGGTAACAGATGTGACCAAAATGGCAGGTCAGTAATTTTCAAATCTGGTCAAAAGTCTGCTCTCCCTGTAAGTGTTTGAATTGAAATGCATTTTTTGAAAACATACTGTTTCATATTCTTATGGAGTTTTAAAGTGAAGTTTTCGTAAAAATTCTCAAATTGATAAAACATGGCTTTTTAAAAAAATTAGTATGGTAACGAATGTGACGTTAATGGATGTGAGATTTTGTCCCATTGTTACATGAGCATACCTGTGGCATATAAATGTGAGCACAAAGTATGTTAAACATCACAGTGAGCACAAAATGTTGAAAGTGCCATTCTGTAGCTTTCCCTGTTTTCAGAACGGTGCAGACGTGAACATGTTGACAAACAACACAGGTGACACACCGCTACACAAGGCGGCCTACACGGGTAGAGAGGTGGGTGGCATGGTTGTATTCTGCTGCTTTATTACTAAGGACCAAGTTTCTTAAATAACTTTTTTAAGTATTAAACTTGGACC
Source organism: Phoronis australis (assembly GCA_002633005.1). Lineage (NCBI taxonomy): Eukaryota > Metazoa > Phoronida > Phoronidae > Phoronis > Phoronis australis. The sequence goes on along the minus strand of NMRA01000035.1, from coordinate 918,739 downwards.
CATAAGGTATTACATTTTTAAAATCCCAGGTCACAGATGCTTATAATCATTTGACAGCACTTTTTCTAAAAGGTCTTGATTGTTCTCAGAGAACACTGTAATTTTTACAAGCGTTAACTTTTTTGCCTGCAAAGAATTCGTGTTCGAGGAAAATATGGTGATCTCCGTGAAAAATCACTATTGATGAAAAAATAACATAATGTGATTATGAGTACCGAGGGATTGCTTTTGTGCACATGAAAAGATTCTGTGAGGATCTAGCATTTTAAAAACATGTAGTTTTAAAGGTAGATAATATTTTAATGCTTAAATTTTTTTTTAAAATTCAATCCTGGGTAACAAAGGTAGCTTACTACCTTAATGGTATTTTGGTGTGTTAAAAATGTGAACTTTAAAGTCTAGCTATCCATAAGAAAACAGATCAGTTCAGCATGGACATCGTCACCTTTTGAGGCACGTTAAGTAAACTGCTGATTATTCATGACGTTCATGTAGTATAGCTAAATATACAGTTATCTGACTTCGGTTCAATTTTTCCTAATTCACACTATATAAGCTTTAAAGTCAGTTAAGTTAATTACTGACAAATTTTAAAAATGATGTGAAGCGCAGCATCAAGTATGGGCAGTTTTCAGTGTCTGACGATTTAGATCAGAATCATTCATTTCATACACTCGCTGAAAATTATTGGGAACACCAACTCTAACATTAATATTTGCTTCTTGGTTTTGAGGAATGTTCGTGTATTGGCCGAATACCAGTTGGTTCTGATGTCTACCGCTGACTTATTTTGAAACCTGCATGTCACAATCGAAAGAAAAAAAGTGGCCACACACCAATATCTGCCATGGTCTTGAAATTATGTTTTGAAAAGTTTCACAAATGTACAGTTTTTGGTTATACAGAATTTGTTTAACGCACAACACTTTTCATTGTTCACAGTCTTTATTGCGTTGCGTTCATACTTTCGGAACAAAACTCTACTCTCAACTGAACATAGATACAGTAACTGACCTAGTGACATAATTAAAAGACACACGATATTTCGAAACATACTTGTTTCATTCTCAAGTGAAGATAAAATGTGAACAATGAAAAAGTGTCGTGCGTTTACCAAATTCTGTATAACCGAAAACTTGCTCCCGAAGTACAGTCAAATGTACAGTTGCGAGGTTTTGAGCGCCTTGACTTGACAAGTGAGACATAAGAGTCGACTGGTTTCTTCTACAGGGAAGAGAAGTGGGACAAATTCGACACCTTGTTTCATAACCACTCATAATAGCTTTTCATATGGTAAACCACCATGAGGTCTTACGATTTCAGACGGTTCCAGTTACAGATTAGCTTCATGGCTTGCAAGTAGTGGGACAAAAATCCACATTGCTTCGCATTTTGCTAAAAGTCTATTGCTGCCCAGATGTACTGTTTTCTAGCACTTTCTGGGCTTAACTCTTGTTACTGTATCTTCTAGTTTTTTAATAAAAGTTTATTACCAATTGATGCGCTGCCTTGCATGCATGAGTGTCAGCTGCCCCTCTCCCACCATTTGATGAGCAATAGCATCACTGCAGCATTAAAACTGGTTGAGTCGTGTAAAAGCAAGACCTGCATTCATTTTTGGGCTATAGTCACTTACATGGGTCCCGGATTTTGAGAACCAGTTTGATGCCTGCTATTGAAGGGAGAAAACTGGTTCTCAAAATGCAGGACCCCTTTAAGTGACTATTACCCTTTTTTGCTCATTTCATATGTATTTTTTTAGAAAATGGGTTACTAAAAATAGTACCGCATCACATTCCAAAAAAAGAAAGACCAGATAACCAATTGCTTTTTAGCTATGTGCAATTTTTTAAGTGGATGGTACTGTTGACCAGGACTAGAGAAGCAGCGACGTGGAAGATGGCACATACGGCGATGTTGTAACATGAACAAATATTTTAAAAATACACTTGAAAGGCTATGAGCCTAATTTATGTACATCCAATTGCACTTTACATGTTTTATTTTGCAAATTTCTGCTATTTTTACAGGATATTGTGGGTATTCTGTTGAAGAATAACGCTGACATCAGCGTTGTAAATGCTGAAGGCAACTATGCGAAGAATGTCACAAAGAGTAAAGAAATCAAGGACATGATTGATGGTGTGTTTAGTAGTACATGCACTGTATATTGTACTATCACTGATAAAGGGTCTTTGAGGTAAAATCTCACCAATTTTGGACAAGAATAATGGCCAAAATTAATTGTAACGTTATAAATGTCTGCAGTTTCCCAGAACATCGTCTAGTAGGTATGATATAGTACTTACAAATGACGGAAAATTTGTTGCTACTTATGTTGATGGCTGAAGAGGGGGTCACGTCACGGTTTAGTCTAGTTCGTGATTCACAACAGCATTTTTGCTAGTTGCACATATCAGATTTGACCAAAGCAAATGATGGAACTGTTAGTAATGCGAGAGAAATTAACCAACTTCATGTTGGATTACATCACATTTTGTGTTAGTGATTGCAGCTATCAAAAGGGAAGCAATAAACTCATCAGTTCCGTGTTGTAATCATTTAAAACAAGATTCTATTTCCTTCTGTTTTCATTAGTTTAATGCTCTGAATTAGTTTTATGAATCGAGAAATGTTGCTAGACTATAATTATTTCGTAAATGACAGTCCTTCAATTCTTTTGCTATCATTAGTTCGAAGTTCTCTTATAGAAGTGAAGTTCAGCATCTTTTAATTGAGGCGGCCATTTTGTTGCTGCACGACCAGAAATTTCAAAACTAGTGATTCAGTGTTGGAACTTTCTTTATGTTGACAAATAATGTCAAGTTGAAAGCGCATCTTTTAGGAATAGGATTTGCTAATTTAATTTGGGTTAAACCTCGTTTCATGAAGTTATAATTGAAGTGAAGATGAAAGGTATTCTTAATTGTATACCAGACAAAATAGAGCTTATTTTAGGATGGTGGTTTATGAGGCTACTTGTTCTGAATTGTAGGAGCGTGCTCATAAGCTAAAGTTTGACTACTTTGATAATAAGCTTATTAAATGAATGTTTTTTATTGTAGCTGCTGAAAAGTTTGAGTCCCGCTCTTTAGAACATGCACTGTTAGTAGCGTCCAGAGATGGAGATATGGAGACACTATCTTCACTTGTAAGTTGATGTAATATAACATCATTTTGCTTTTTGTTTGATAATAACAATGGGGGTATACTTGCTGTTTCTACCACATAAATGACTGTCTTGCTGGTTCCCTACGTGTAGAGATCACAGGTGGGTATCATTCAGTAGCATGCGCTTTATAACTGGTTGATGTAACCACGGCAGTCATGGGTTAGCTTTACAACAAAGAGAGAAAATAGCAGACTATGAATGATTTTTAACCTTGTCATGCAACTATTTTGTTTCAATAACCGGTGTGTTATACATACTGTATGAATACAGTACAGCAACGTAAACAAAAGTCAGCGACAGTAGAAAGGTGCACTCCGAAAAGGCGCAACCACAATTTTCTGGGATTGACATTTCTTGAACATGAATTTTAAGCACCGATTTTTCTGTACAACAGATCATATTTACACTTCCTCCATCAGTCATGCCAGTTTGTTTGCGTAAAGCGCTACCTGTTTGAAAATTCGACCAGCCAATCAGAAACGCTGGGAACCAGCGAGATACCACTGTGTGTTTAAGAAATCAAGGTAACTATGATAGTCCAAATCATCGTGTTGTTGCTTTAAATATATAAGCCACATCATGCGATAAGATTGTTTTTATCAATGCCTGCTCATAGCGTACATTTTGTTAAGTCATTGCACAAAAATAGTCATGCTGAAATTAGGTCACCTGCCAGCTTTGATTTACTGATCTGATGGTATGGTACCTATTGCCTTTGCATTGATTTCACAGCTGAAGAAACCCAAACCGCCCAACATCAACTGCACAGACATATTCGGCAACACTGCGGTCCACCTGGCGGCCAGTAGAAATCAGAAAGAGGTTGTGGTGCTGCTGCTACAGCACGGTGCAGATCCTCTAGTCAAGAACATGCGAGGTGAGAGACGGGTAGAGCCATGGCGTGTTTTATTTCGGGGTATTGTCTGGACAATTTCTTTTCTGTGTAGCCGTCAGGGCATTAATGTTGTTTCCCTCGTTTGTTTTCCTTTGTTTGTTGCATGTGTAATGCATGCATGTGAGGTATATTGTATGTTGTGGAAGAAGTATTTGGTGATCCTCAAGAGATGTTGATCAACAGTCGATCATATCAAAGAAAGGGAACCAAGTAACCCCAGTAGTTGGATGGTACCTTGCGCGATAAATCTGTGAATAGATATTTACTACAGGATAGTAGTTTTGTTAATGCAAAATTGTGTCGTCACCCAAACCCCATTATGCTTGGTGCCAGTCAGTGGTGCAAACGGAAAGTAGTACATGTGTTGTGGCTATATGTTGTTCTTTTTTGTTGTTAGATGAGTCTCCCCTAGACCTGTGTCGTACAGTCCATATGAGGCACTTGCTGGATGTTGAACCCCTTCAGGAACTGAAGAAGAGTGTACAGAGATTCGAGGGTGTCTTGTTAAAGGTACTGTATTTGTCCCTATTTGCTAGTTCAGTGTGACATTATTTTAACATTTTGAATCTAGACAAAAAATAAAAATGTTATTGTCAAGATTAAAAATAATTTTAATAATTAAGGCCATATTTATGTAGCAGTGTAAATTAATAAACTTTTCAAAACTTTTTACCTGGCTATGGACCTGGTCAATTTTAATCCTTCTCAACTCCCCTGGAGCATACAATAGATGGAACTGTTGTCGGAGTAAACTGATTAATCCACAGGCATAATTTTGTAATCGCAAAAAAATGCAAGACTGCAAAATTTTTGAAAATGTGACATGACTGCATTTTCATTCATATTTGTGGTCCAGATACGTCTTCATTGAACGCCCGAATACTGACAACGTTATTGTGCTATTGGGGGTGTTTGACGATAAGGCTTGAATTCACCCTTTAACTTTTTAGAAGTTTCTGTTTGTCGAGGTTTTCGTCATAAATATCCCGTACCCACTTATAGATATGTTGCAAAGAGCCATCTGTTGGAAAGTGGAAGTAACATTTTGATATCGTTCAATGCGTTAGATCAGTAACTGGAAATTCATCTTGAATCTCGTAATGAGCAATGCCATGCAGAGTTAAAGCTTTATCAGGTTGTCGAATCTTTGCTGTTTTAATACTTCCAATGTGTGATTCGTAACTTTATTGTTCCAAAATTATGATTGTGTGATACCGCGTGGTCTTCCTGTGGACGACTATTTGAAGTAATAGTGAAATTAAATGGAAACTGCTTTTGGAACGGTTTAGATAGTATCTTATTGCAAATTACTGGGAACTGAAAAACTGGTAAATAATAGTGTCATTTGTGACCGCCTCGAGTTACGTTTGCCTCATAATTGCAGAAGTCCCGACTGTTTGGGTGGAAGCCATTTTGGGTTGTTCTGGAGCGAGGAGTGCTAAGTTACTTCAGTAACAGGTAGGACAGTTTGAATCTGATATCGTCTCAACCTTATTCAACTTGAATGAAATTCTTTTCGGTTCATGATGATATGCGGAGATATTTTTTAAGTAAAGGATAGATTATCTTAATAAGATCATCTGCATGGTTTTAAAAATTTTCACGCACTCTAGTTGCAAAATAAAATTCCCTTGTTGGCACATTTCAAAATAAAACTCCCTTCTCAAGTTGTTAACACATTTTACAGTACTTCAGTGTGAAGTATACTAAATACAGTTGTTAACACGCTCTCATCTGTGCAACATGGATACTTTTGTGCTTCCTCTTGTGACGTCACCTGGTCCTGCGACATTGTAGGATGGCGTCGGGTCATTTACCATGGGTTTACGGTAGTGGTCGTACATGTACGTATTTCAGCTTAGTGTTTTACAACCGCAACTTCTTTATAACTTCTGAGAGTTTGTTGTAAAAGAGCATAATTACACTTATTACATTCGGGTATTTTTGTTACATGTTAGAATTCTTATACTATGTTCTTCAAAGTCAGCAATTTTTGAAAGGTAGGTTGTGCTTTTGTTTGAAAAGGGTGACGGTGGTTTCGAATGAGGGTTTTTTATAAGTGGTTTCATGCTATTGCTGGAGTTTTAATATTCTATTGTTTGACAAACGTCTAGTTTATTGTATTTAGAAAACCAGCACTGGCTCAACTTTCCTGGCAAAAACAGTTTTAATTGTCGTATTTTGGCTTCCTTCAGATACATGCGCCTCAATAGGAAACAATTGTAATGGGTAACCAGACCTCTGAGCTGCAGCCCATGTCCACATATACAAGTTGCAAATACAAAGGTGTATTTAACATTGAAAGGAGATGTATATGTAAATCTTAAACCGGTGTGGAAGTATAGATCACAAACATTGTTAAGTCTGGTCAGCACGCCACCTATTGGCCACATCACGTGACCTAATGAACATTTCATGAAGATCTCTGTCCTCGATCTGGACTCAAACACAAGACCTTTTGTTAACCATGCAGTCACTCTAGCCACTGAGCCATCAGGACCACCAGTCAAACACAAAAATCCAATCAGACTTAGCAGTGGGCATCCCGTGAGTGCAAATATATATGTAAATCATAAACCGGCATGGAAAAATAGATCACGAAATTTTTAAGTCTGGTCTGCACGCCACCTAATGGCCACATCATGTGACCTAGAGTGTCTGCACGGTTAGCAGAATGTCCCAGGTTCGAGTCCTGGTCGGGGGCAGAAATCTTTTCGGCCTTATGTTCATTAGGTTGCGTGATGTAGCCAATGGGTGGCGTGCAGACCATTCTTAAAAATGTTTGTGATCTATATTTCCATGCTGGTTTAAGATTTACATATTCATATACACTCACGAGTTGATGGGCGAATGCCCACTGCTAAGTCTGATTGGATTTCTGTGTTTGACTGGTGGTCCTGATGGCTCAGTGGCTAGCGTGTCTGCAAGGTTAGCAGAAGGTCCTGTGTTCGAGTCTCGGTCGGGGGCAGAAATCTTTTCGGACTTATATTCATTAGGTCAAGTGATGTGGCCAATAGGTGGCATGCAGACTAGACTTAAAAATGTTTTTGATTGGAAGGAGATGTGACATAACATAGGCAATAAAATTAACTATGTTTAATAAAAACTTGCTGTCAGAGTGGAGCAAACTAAGCTTAAAAAATTTCTGAAAAAGGCTGAGTTTCCATGAAAGACAACCTGACAAAAGTATGTGGAGCTCTGTTTTACTTCTTCACATAATGTTGTTAAGAGCTCAGTATAATTAAGCAAAAGTGTATTGGCAAAGGGGATTCTGAGAACTTACTGAAGTTACGAATTTACCAAGGATACCGAAACTTTGTGAAGTGATGTAAACACAACAATCACTGTTTTACTTGAGGTTTGGCGACGATCATAAGTCACGTTATTCTATAATGTATTTTAGCACAAGAACTGACAGTAATTGGGTTTTGCACCTTGAGGCATGGAGAATGATCTCTTGTTTGTAAACTGTCTACCTGTATTGTTTGGAAAGTAAGAACATTGGTGTATTCCATTTTTCCTGTGCCAGTGCCTTGGTCACTTATTGGACAATGTTTGATAGTTCCTGCTGATTGAGTTCTATTCTTATGCCTAGTATGATTCTGTGATTTTTATTCAGAAATTGGGATTTTGGAGCTTTGATGCTCATGCCTGTTCAGCGCTCCCGAAAATCTTGGTATAACTGCCCGGCTGAAGGCTAATATGAACACTTTCTTCTGCTGTAAACTCACCAGATTGGGCTCAGAAGCTTCATGTGACGGAGCCATTAAATAATGACAGGAATCTGTCAATCATATTATTCTAGCACATATAAAATCAAATCAATGTGCACAACTAAATTTTGCTTCAAAGGTCTATCACTTTGTTTAGTATGTTGTTACAGTAGTTCAATGAATTAATGAAATTTCAAAATCAGTCATGAACAGGCTAGGAAAGCCGTGAACCGTGGACTTGTTGCAAGTCGGAGAGCTTGCAATTTGCAAAAAAATTGAAGGCTTTGTATTCTTACATTTTTATTCTTTTTTCGTTTTACTTTTGTGTTGTAGTATGTGATACTTGCCCCAAGTAATTCAGTTTCACCGTAAGCTGCAGGAATTGTAAATTTTAGGTCCCATGTATGATGAGAGGAAATTGTGTAACAGAATGGCATGGGCCAAGCACATGCGACACTGAAGTGGGATTTACAAAGTGGTTATAAGCTGATCCAATGTTGCCAAGTCACTCCCTGTGAAATGACCTTTGCCAAAATGAATTATAGTCCTACCCACCAAAATCCAACTCACATTTATTGTTTGCAATTCAATCGCCGGTGTAAACTACCATTTCAAGAGCAAATGTTTTTAAAACCTCTTGAAAGGTGCCAGTAAAATTGGCAGAAACTTTCCTTTTGCCAATGTGTCGCTTGTCTCATAGTGTGAGATGATATTTGTACGTATCTTGTTTGTTTACCAAAGGCTTTTAAAGAAACTTACTCTTTTCGTCACAACACTTTAGCTACAATTTTTTTATCTACCAGTTTGGTAATACTCTCGTCTGTTTTAGTTTCAATTTTGTTACAAGTAATCGTCGAATTTTGTTTCGTCTTTCTTTGTTCATAGTAGTTGTTCTAGAATCATGTGCCGGTATGCTTTGTTACTATGGTTGTATTTGTTTATTCACTGTTGTGAGTTATTTATCGCATTGGAAAAACCCAGCTGGTTCTCAATCTCTCAATTTTATTAGTAAATGCTCTGCTAATGGAATAGGTCGCCTACAACTGACCATTGAGCCTGGATGACAAGTAGCCATGACCAGTTGTTTTCACTTGTTGTGAAATGAGGATAGTAAGGACTTGTCTGAGCTTGCAGATAACAGAGGTTTTAGCAGCTCACCATTGCAACACACGCATTGGGAATGCTCTCTGCATGCCAATGTATTGGCATGTCACTGAAATTCCATTGATACCATTTATTCTGGGTAATATCATGTTACATCATAGAGGGCTTAAGGCAAAACTAAGTTACCTGATACTTCACTGAGCTTCCCGTTTTCTTAGAGTTCATTTCGCACTACCTTGCTCATTCATTTATTTTTGTGCTGACTTTTTGCTTGTGTCTTTGACTGTTATTTTTGCTGTTCTTGTCTTATTTTCGGATTGTTTGTAACTGGTGGACTTTGGCATTACAGATTGAGGATATTGAACTAAATATTCTTTCCCCACAATAAGAATTTTGAACCTAATGGGAATGGTGATTTAGTCTGGACTGGTCTTGGGAAAGCAATAAGTTGAGATTGCATTGGGGTATTTTTTGGGAATTGTTTGAGTCAGTCGCCAGCGATCTGCCTGTCGATGTTGTTTGGATGTTGTATTTGCAATCGAAATGAAATTAGAAACCGTAACTGAAAGCTCAAGAATTCCATAACAACTCAGTCTTCAAAAATTTTGAAATTAGAGATTGCCAAAATCCCACCACCTGCATTGATCTTACTTCCAGGTGTTTTTGCTAGATAACATGCTGTTTTATATTGGTTGTTTTGAGCTGTTACCATTGTTCAAACTATGATCAGTATAGTTTCAAGTGAATGCCCATAGTCAAAAAATGAACTTTGAATATAACTATAGTTTGGGAGATTCTGCTGCTTGTCTGTTGGGAAGGCAGCTGTTTGTAATGGTGGGTTGGGTCCACTGTCCTGAGAATCTGAATTGTGTTCCGACTGCCTACCAGTGGGGACTAACTCATCATTTTGTGCTCAGGAGAGCTGCTTGCTGTGCTGCGCCTGTTACTTTTCAAATTTTTCAGCATGTGTCTGTAGTGTGTAGGAGGTTTAAATGAACCTTTATCTTGTGTCATGGCATTAGGTAACTCTGCCTGACTCAATGACCCATCTTTTGTCCCCTCAGGCTGAGCCCTCTCTGTCCCTTACTGAATGGTGTACCTCTATTGTTGGGCCATTCACTCCTTTGTAGAAGATAGACAACCTAGACCTGCATTGGACTAGTAATCAACCTGTCCTGTGTTACCAGGCTTGGATCATTACCTGGTCAGGTGCTTGGAATATATGGGCTCAAATTACTGGTGATACAGATGATTAGGTATGTTTTGCTACAGTGAATATATGGAGAATCTATTAAAAACTGCTGGTGTGACTGAACTCTGTCATATGAAGAAGAGAATGTAACTGGTTGGCCAACATTTCAGTTACCCTCCGGTGTGTAGATGATAGGCTTCAAATAAGTGACCGTTTTAAGATGGTGAGGCTCCAATGAGTGTCATCTACAGACTGCATGATGCTGTTGTGTGTTTTCCGTTGGAAGATTATGTCTATTTGGTTGAGCTGCTTCGTGCATCTCTGAGGAAAAAGAGGTACCTGCCAGAGCTGGTGGCAAAGGTGGTGCTTTGGTGGAGACAGTTTCAGCGGTGAATGTCTGTCTACTGTCTGTGTTTGTTTTGAGCATGTCCTAACACATGACTTTCTTAAATCATCTAGTATTTTACATATTCATGACTTTCATGGAAAAATCCAAAATGGCTCATACCATGCTGCTACTAGTCACGGTTATAATCACCCTTCTTATAGTGTTTAACGCACACCTTAGACATTTACATAGTTTCATTTTTAACCGCCTGTGCTCACTCACAATTTATACAATTTAGACTTCCTGAATTCCAATCTTCATGAATGTCAGTTTTGTGATAATTTGAATGCAACTTGCTTAACGTTTAGTAATGAACAGGTAAGGCAAAGCAGGCTGGAAAAACCCAATTATTCAACTGCTCATTGTATTGCCAAAAGTACACAAAATTTCATCATGTATTTGTTGATGACTACTGTATTAAATAAAGTTTTCAGATGATCAAGTAAAACTGCCTTCTTGTTTACTCTTGTTGAGAAAAATTGATAAATAAAATTTTACCGTTCCGTGTCTTCTAATTTGAAGAGACTTTACCATGTATGTTGTGTTCTTGCATCCCATTCTTTCTGCCTATTCTTCACAGAGACAGTAATATGCTGCATATTATTTACACTTGCTCAAGTATGTCACTAAAGTTTCTAAAATAACCAAGAAAAGCTCAGACATTGTTCTAGAGTTTAAACGTGTGTTAGACCTTTTCAAACATGGCTCAGGATTTTAATCATGGGTTAAACCGCTTTCCAGCGAACTAGACGATATCGAAGTTATCGCTAAGACAACAGATGTCGGATTTCATTGGTACTCTCAAATGAATATTGAGTAGTGGTTTCGAGGTTAATTGAAAATTATTCTCCTGCCATGTGCGAGTGTTTATGAAAATGATCAGTGTCATTCTTCATCACATATGCTTTCTTTTATGATTTATTTACGTGCGTCTGTTGAGAGCACGTCGGCTTCGCTACAATAACAAAGAACATGTTTTGCAAGTCTCACGTGATCCTATATCGTTGCCGCGACCTCTGCTTATAACTTTGGCGAAGTTTCGTTTCTGTTCCCACTACACTGAAGTTTCGGTGAATACGGAAGCTTCGCTTTTAAATCCTATTTTCAGCCAAGTTTCGCTTACAGGTTAACTACTGAAGTTAACCTTTCTCTCTTACCGAAACTTCAGTAAAAGCAAAGTTTTGCACCTAATAGGAAAGCGACTTTAGAAAGCGTCAAACATTATCGAGCACTATGTTTGATTACATATAGAGAAAATACTAACCAGAAAATACTAACCTCTTATGTGATGTATCATTGATAGGTTGATGTGTTGGTGCTGTAAATTGTATTATTGGTATAATAATGTTGGTGATTATGACAATGAGGTAACAATTGATGTGTTTGTGAAATGAATAGTAGGAAAATAATGAATGTAACTTAGCAACTCCTACGTCATATTTGGCTTATGTAGGTAATTAGGACGAGGAGAACGAAACAACATGGAGGGATACCCTCTCAGTTTCTTATTTCAGTAGGAATAACATCAGGTTGAGTGTATTAGGGGAAGGTTTTACTGTTAAGAGGGTTGTTGCGGTTAAGTTCATAACTTCATGATTATAAAATTTACGGTTATCAAAACGTCACTTCTTTGCTCTTTATTAAACATTTTGAGTGTTTTAATTTTTCTTAGTTACCTGAGAAAGTTGTAACTATGTTATACAACAAACTTTTCACCAAAACGACTACAAGACCCTTGTTAAAAAGGCATCAGATTGTTTGATGTAAATTTTGCTTCGTCACACATAAATTCCATTGAATAGTGCAGCATCTGCTCTTTTTCTGAAATTTGAATGTTTACATTGTTTGTCAAAATATGCTTTGTTGTCTTCGTGGCATTTTTGTGACGATCATGACTGTAAGATTTATTTATAACTTCTGGATCCTTTGACTAATAGTATATTTATAACAGATTATCCTATCAAAATTCAAGATTATACAATTATTTTGCGAGCTTGAAAAACACATTTCACCATGTTACATTGTGTGTCATTGTCCTCACGACACGCCAACTTTAAATTTGAACTTTTGCCTACGCCAATATTTCATACCATAATTATCTGCTTGTTTAGCATAAAAATAGTAGCCGAAATTGTCGTATATCCGTTTGTCAAAGACTTATTACTTTGCATCAAATTGTGGGCACTTCACTAAATGTTGTTTTATGATGTACTACCCTACACAGTACAAATAGTGCAAGGTAATAGATTAAAAATTTCTTAATCTTCATTTTTTGTGAGGAAATTTGATGAAATGGAATTTAACTCATCAGCCTTATCAGTGCTAAATAAGTGGAGAAACCGAAGGGAAAAGCCTTGTTCTACGTCCATAGTAGTAAAATGATATGGGCGGAGTCGAAACCTTTCAATATCATCATGGACACCACTTTCAATCATCAGATCCTGGCTAGAGCATTGAAGTCTTTCCATAGCACTGATACATGAGTGTGGCAAATTGGGTGCTAGGTGACTTAGGAGACGGAAATCACATATCATATGTAGACTTGTGGTAGAACTGGAAATTACATGTACAGGTCTATTTCAGAGCTGATGCCACGACTGGGGTGAAAAGGAAAGGCTTTAAATACCTGGACAATGCCTCATTAAAGGTGAGTCATTCTGGATAATTAGCAGTAATAGTCAACGTAATGTACCCTTATTTTGAGAACCTCTTTCTCTACTGAAGAAGGGTTGTCACATTGGTTGTCAAAGTGTGGGCACGGTGTATACAACTATTGCCCAATGAGCTACTTCTTTGGAGGTTGTAGTAGTTTTTATAATAATTGTTGATACGGCTAACACTTTACTCAGCAACATGAGATTTTCAAAAGGCTAGCGCTATGCTCCCTAGAGGGAATTTTAAGTTTATTACACTGTTGCGCTGCCCTTACTCCAGTTTTTTTTGCTCTTTGCATTGCGCAGGATAAGCAAGTGTCAAGGCTGCATTGCTCTTGTGAATTGATGTGTGGTGACTTTCATCTGGTATTAGTGAATTCTTTCAAATTTTCACCTTCTTTCTGATTTTGTGTTATTCAAATTTTGAATTGAAGTGTAATTTTACTGTTTTGAATTTTGTTTTGCTGCGGTACACTGTCTCTGACTTTTGATTTACAGAGTAACTCAAAAACTAATCCATAAAAGTTTTAATTAGTCCTACTTTTATTGATGTTCGTCAGATGTGGTAGACTCAACAGGCATTTCACCACTAGTTAGGTGCACTATTTGAATTCTTCAATGAAGCGCTTTGGAGTTAAAAAACATTATCACTCTCATTCGATCTTGAATTGTTGTCAAACGAGACGGCACCTCAAGTTGTATGCATTCGGTACAAGCGCCATTTTCAAATTTATAATATTAGGATTGGCCAACCCCCAATAAACTCTGAAGTGTTTTCTTGAGTCATCAATGGTTTCGATGTTCTTTTTGGCACTGGAAATAGTATCCTATCGGGGTGAGGAATATTATAATTTGATTCTTTTTAGCCAGGTAAACAAGGTGACATGCAGTGATTAACAGCAGTTGGTGGATGAGCTATCCATAGAGTTTTAACTTCATGAATCAGTTTGCATCAAATTATGTTGTTTCATATTAAACAATCGCAATTTCATGCAAAATTTTGTGGGTTCGTTTTGGGTCACTATGTAGTGTATCACCCTTATGCTGATATTGAGATTAAATCCTATCTTGAAGGGTACCAGTAAATTTGGTTCCTACAGTTAAGAGCATGCTCCGAGTCTATTATTGCCATAAATTGCCAAATGTAACGAACTGTTAGGCATATTGGCTTGCTTTTGTCTACGTCACAGCAAGAATCACCTTTTAATTCAAACAGCTGCGAATAACACCTGCACGCAATGGTGTACTATTCAGACCCCTATTCAATACAACTGTTGCCTTTTGTTGTTTGTGCTGGGATCTCGAGGTGATGCAACATGGCACGAAAAGGCAGCTTCACTTATCATTTGACAGGTTTAGATTTGTGCGATTGAAATCGCATTTTCTTATCTTTCTTAGGATTTGCTAGGACTATCTGGTTAGCCCAATACATCTAAAATAACAAAATTCCATTGAAGTTAGGCTTTAAGGTAGAAATTATCGAGGTGTCACTTCTAAGCTTTGCCCATGGGAAAATGTTGACGTGCGAGTATAGTCTGTATGAGAACCAAACATCGAATAGCTAAACAATTGCAAAAAATAATTGGGGTCATTTTTTCATTTTCTGTTCGAGACGTCGGCTTCCAAATTTTCGAAAGGATTTATGGAACTACTCTTGTGATTCGGTGAAATCATTTTGTGTTAGTCGTGTGCCATGCCCCCATTTATTGGAGGTGGTTCCCCATGGATCCTCCCCACCTATCCAGCTTGAAGCCCTCAGATGTCTCACTACCTGCATGACTTCTGCAACCTATTGCATATGCTGTACTCGTCATTCACTCATTGTCTCATGAGAACTCAGTACTCTCCGCTACGGCAGCTTGGTAAGACTATAGCTGATTGTCTGTCTCGTGTTGGCTGTTTCCTTTTACAGGAATTTCTAGGTTTTACCTAGTTGGGTTTCATATGTCGATGGTAGTTTCAGCATGAGGTGTGACTTCACTTCTGGTGTGAAAGGTCTAAGAATTCATGTCACGTGTCGTAATGCTGTTCTATGTCGTGTGGGGTTTAGTTTTTGACGTGTCATGGTTCAGTGGTTTCATCAGTAATGTTTGCCTAGCTTACACTTTATAATTTATGTCATTAAAGTATATAGAAGTGTGCTTCAGGAGTATAAATGTTAAGAGCTCATATTTAGTATGAAGCACTCAACATTTTATTATCAGGTTGCTGTGGCATTAGAAGATTGTGAAATATAAGTCTATAAAGTTGAAATGTGTGGAAGCCTGCAACTGCTATTAAATTAATCTGGAGTAGAAAAAGAAGTCGTGTTAAGTGTGAAGTTCTAGAGGTTCTATAACAGAAGGTATTAAAAAGCCATGGAACGCAAAAGCTGGTTAAAAATATCTTTTAAACAATTACTGACGATAGTACCATCTCGCAACGTCTAGTACAGAGTAATTGACTTTTTCCTGTGAGGAAATTTCCAGATAAAATCACAAAATCCACGATTTTTTAAATACACGTGAAGGTAAAACTCTGTGGTTACCACAGAGTTTCTAATGTCCCTTCCACTTATGATAAATGCGTGCATGCACCCACAGTTACTTGCTTGAAGTCGCTTGCGGTAAAAGATCGCGTATTACATATGAGGGAAATGTGTTAGGTCTATTTCTTGCCATATCAAATAAAGATACGGGCTTTACCTGGTGTGAGAAAAATCGACCAAGTGGCGAGCAGACAGATCGTTTTTTTTTTAATTTGAAACTAAAAGAAAATGTTTTGATATCAACAGAAATTAAAAATCTTTACGAGCAAACCCTAAAAATACCTGTCGAGCAGGTTGTATTCTGTTTCACTCGAAGAGAGCCACTTTCAGTATTGCAATTTAGCCTGTTACTTACACTGATTCCAGGTGGTCGTGCTTTATAGATTCTTACTCATTGTATTGAAGTATATATTATAATTTCATATTTCAGGAGCATAATGAGGAGCTCATATTTAGTGTGAAGTACTCGGACGACACCATGCATACGCTCAGCGTAGACTCTACTCCCATCAGTAGACAGGTAGGGTCCTTGTGGTCAAAACTGACATTAGTTTGATACCAGGAACCTGTTGAATGCTTTGAATTCCTAAATTGGCAGGGTTGAGAACTGCTGACGACAATTTAGAATGCAAGATTCTATTATTTGATAACTTTCATAAAACCGTTGTTAACTCGCATTTCATCACAAAAACAAATATTTTGATTTAGATCATTCAACATTCTAAAATTCTCAAATAGTTCCTCAGTCAGATTTGAGGGTATTTCTGGACCTGGAAAGAACTGACACTTGGTTATTGCTTGAGACCAAACTGTTCAAGTTGGCTTGTCATGGTGTGTTGTTTTATGGGCCAAGCATGGTCTCAAGGAATAACGAACTGTCAGTTCTTTGTAAACTCTGAAATCACTTCCTGTCTGAGTAAGTTGAGACCAATTTCATAGGGGTAAGAGGTGCAAATCAGAAGAGTTTGCTTCATGGACAGACCACAGATTTATAGTTGCTAATTGCCTTATCATGTGAGGTTTAAAATAATGTAATGTCTAGAGAATTATCTAGAAATAGTTGGTGTCCCACTTGTTTTTATCCAGTCTCTGACTCGATTGCAATGCTCAAATCATTCGTTACTAGTGGAAAGAGGTCGCCACACTACTTTGGGCTTATAGGTATATATTTCAATAAAGGAAGAATGTATCGTGATTTAAGGCTACATTTCGCCCTGTTTAGTTGGCTCATGAAAATCAAATTAGGCCTGTCACTCTCATAAAACTAGTCTCGTAAAATACTCCTCACTCTAATAGGATTCTATTGCCAACTGGTAATGAAAACAGAATACTTCCATTGTTTGGAATACTAATTTTTTTAGACTGCTGTACAGGGCAAAAGGCAGGTTTAACTGTGGTTGTTTTCAATTTTCTTTTTTTTCTGATGTATAGAGTCCCAGAAATTTATCTTGTGTACAGACAAAAAGAGAAATTATTGTTTTTATCAAAATTCTCAACAGAAATAACCATCAGTGTTAGCTTCGGTTAAGCTGTACATCTGTCACTAAACAATCTGTGCTGATTTTTTTAGAAATTGGCCCCTTGTCCCATGAAAGAGCAATCATTATGGTATTTTTGTCAAAATAGTTCACACAAAAATAAGTATTAGAGAACTTGTCCTTCGTTGTGAGTATGGATTGTTGTGTATGTACAAATGTTGAAGTTTTGACAAATGTTGCAGATTGTTGTCCTCCTTTGAAAAATGGGAAATTGGACAAACAAAATAACGCAACAATTCCTGCCCTGCTTTGTTACAGAAATGGATCGTAGCCCTGCGGGACCACGTCTCGTATAGCACCCACCATAGAAACCGTTTCCTTAACGTTGATGTGGATGAGGAGTGGGAGGACCTGATACCTCTGGGCTGTATGCAAGATGCACTACAGGTGAGCCGGCTGGTGCAGGGGGCTGTATGCAAGATGCACTACAGGTGAGCCGGCTGGTGCAGGGGCCTGACTTGAGAGGGTGTATGACTGTTATGAATTGTGTATATTCGATTGATGTGTTGAGGATCTTGAGTCAATGAATATGACGTGTGAATAGGGCCTGACATGAGAGGGTGCGAGATTGTTATGGATTGTGTATATTTGAGTGATGTGTAGGAGATCTTAAATCTATGCTTTTAGGTGAATAGGGCCTGACATTACAGGGCATGAGATTGGTATGGATTGTGTATATTTGAGTGTTGTGTAGATCTTAAGTCTATGAATATTAGGTGAGTAGGGCCTGATATGACATGAAGTGAGATTGTTATGGTTTGTGTATATTTGAGTGATGTGTAGATCTTAAGTCTATGAATATTAGGTGAGTAGGGCCTGACATGACAGGGAGTGAGATTGTTAAAGTTTATGTGTACTTGAGTGATTAGTAGTTGTTAGTGATGAGTAGAAGGCCGTGAAATCTGTACCCGTCAGGCATAGTTCAGGTTTGAATGCATTTTTGCGACTGCTACGAAATAGGGCCGTCCGGCCATAGAAAAAGCACATTTTGAAATCAAGCACATTTTCATGTCTCTCGTTGATGTCGGGAAGGCTAAGAATTTCAGATCACACATTTTGTGGTATTTGTTCGATTGATCAATCTTTCTCACATTGGAGTTGCAGCCCACAGAACAGCAATAATACTTCGTTGGCATTGGAAGGACAAATAGAATAATACAACCGAGAAAAACTTGTAAAGAATCAGAAAACAAGAAATAACACGTGAAACTCGAGTGGCACAAAAACAAGGCAGCAAATGTGCCTGATGGATGTTTATGGCATTGTTGGTAAATACAGCGAGATTCGAGTGTCGTGTAATCGGGGAAGGCCCTATTGAAGTTGGTTATTGTAACTGAATGTGGATGCAATATGAATTTGAAAAATATTTAAATCTAAATTGAGTACTCAGTTGAGTCGTGTTGATAAAAAGTAACGAGCAGAAAATGGTGGCGACATCAATAGTTGAATCAAGGGTATGGAAGAGATTCAATATTGACACATTTAATTGACGTATCGCCAGGAGTTTGAGTGATGGCTTAACTGACCAAGCGCAATGCAGCATTCTTGACACACCTTCTTTTCAGAGTCGCCATTTTACCCGACAAACAACAAACAACTCATTTGCCGGGTAAAATTTACTGTTTGTTTATCGACATTTCGCATGGAGGCGGAGCTTGCGATAGGTCAATTGAGAGAACATCTCAGAAAAAGATAATTTACCCTTAAAGAGACACAGTTACATGCATTTGTTGAGTCTTGAAGTAGAAATTTCTGAGAATTAAGGAAGAGACCAGCATGCAGTTGATTTAGTACTATTGATTTTCAGTAATAATTGTTGTTACATAATAGGCGTGAGGTTATGAAAATCCGATGCTGGATATCTTTTGTCAACAACCTAAGTGATGAGGGTTATTGACATGATATAATCGTCTGCAGTTGGATGCCCTGAATAATAGGAGCTTACCATAATGAAATGGCACAAACTTTTTAATTGGTGATGTGCAATTGGGTATCCAGTTTTGTCCATTCGTTCCAAAATTTCTAAACAGTTAAAATTTTCTGCTATTTGTACAATTTTGCACGGCTTCCCCAAGTGCGGACAACTTTTCTCTGAAGTACGACGTGCGGGATTATCATAACAGTTATGTTTCTACATTGTATAGTTTCGTCGATGACACGATTGTACTTTTTGTTTGACAACTTAATACAGATGAATATTGAAGAAAGAAGATTGTTAAGACACTACAGCGAGTCTGTATTAAGCTGTCAATTAAAAAGTAGAGGTGTGTCTTCAACGAAGTTTGCGTTCATGAAAGGCTGGTACCGAAATATACTGATTGTATAGTTTATGAAACTCTTGGATTACCATGGTGTTTGTCTGGTTATTTAGAGTTGTAGTTAAATCTGCAATAATCATTGACAATAGAATCTCACCCGTTTAGGACATTCTATGGTGAACGAGTTGAGTTGCATTTTGTATTTTTTTCCAAGACAAGTTGCAAAAAAATGCTTAATCATATTTTAAGTTCTGTACCATAGCTATCATTGAGAAATTGTGGACATTCACAGCAATGTCAGAGGCCTTTGAAAAATGGATAAGAATCAACTTTGGCAATTATTTTTGTTCAAAATTGGTTAGATTTTATCGACGGAATAGCAAAGCCTCATTCCCTGGGCCGTAGTTATGGCAAAAACTCGCCATCTTGGACGTAATATGGCAGACAAGTGAAATTTTATTTTCTCATTCTTTCCATGATGGGTATGTAGCGCCATGTTCAAAGACACAAAACAGTTTTTAGGTAGTGGAGTCAGGAACAGTAAACTTTCACTAATTTTGAACAAAAATAGTTGCCAAATTGATTTTTTCCTTCATTTTTCAGTGGCTGCTATCATTGTTGTGAATGTTCAAAATTTTTCAAAATATCTTTTAGCTATGGTGTTGCTACAGAACTTGAACACGTTACAGCATTGAAATTCTTGGGAAATGAATAAAGGGAAATTTGGCCATCATTTTTTACCAAAATTGGTGATTTACCACTGTCACGACTTCCAGAATATGTCTAGGCACAAAATACTGGACACGCTGGCGACTGAACATCTGGTATTCCATAAGTACGGACTAATTAACATTTTCAGTTTCGAGTGTTCACAACAACCGTTTACAATCTGTAGCGACCACATGTGATTCCACTGTGTAGAAACTGTTGCGTGTATCCGTACATTGCTTACCAAATGGGAATGTAGTCTGATTGTAGAGACAGCTTCTGTAGCATACTGGTAGGTAAATATGTTACAACTTTCCTTTGACATTAGTGGTGGCTGTTGTGCTGGTATATCATTCATAATTATGTTCATGGTTCAATGTTTGGCCACAAAGGGTGATTCTCCACTTATTTGGCACACAAATTATGTCAACAGTCGCATATAATGTGCCCATATTTTGAGAACCAGTTTGAGCCCTGTTATTCAGTGGAGAAACAGAGAATCCTACATGAGTTTCAGGTTTATTGTATGGGCAAAATCTCTTGGAAATTTCGTCAAAATCCCGAGGCTTGCCGAGGGATTTTGACAGAATTTCCAAGAGGTTTTGCCCATGTCATTAATCTGAGATGAGTGTAGGATTTGTTTTCTCACATGAACCGTAAAAACGATCTTTTTTGCTGAAAAACTCGACGTGTCTAAAACTTTCAACCACACGATGCAACTTTTGTAAAAACACGCTTGTGCAATGTAAAGTAATTCAGTTACTTTTTAATAGTTTTATTTTAAGCTTAACACTTGTAAATTGCATTCAATTTTCATAGCAAGACAAGTTAGAATCTAATAAATAGTCTTTGAAGTTGTAATATTAAAACTTAAAAGATATTTATAAATAACAGTCAGCAAGGCTTCCCCGCGCATGAGCACTGATTGACCTTGAGATAGCACAGCTAGATAGTCACGCCATGTTTCTTGAGTTGGGCTTGTCTCCGTTTGAATGAACGTGGATATGGAATTCGCGGCCGAAGATGGCTCGTTTAAGAAGTAGTTTGCAAGTCGTTCTGACTGGGAGTACGTACAGTTGCGTCACCGGATTTCTCAATCATAGCCTTGTCACCTCGGAATTCCGGCATTGTTGGGTTGGTTGTTTTAGTGTTTTGCTGATTATAAAATGTAAAGCATATGGATTTCTACGTTGCACTACTTTGTGATTTGTCCATTTAATATCAAAAAATTACATACTCGCTGTTATTAACCAGTCGTGTCGTAACACATTCCAGGTCATGTGCGAAAACTGATTCTCAAAACCCGGGCACGTTATATCTGACCATCACCAAAATTATTGCCAAAGTTGCTATTTCCCATTTTTGAAAGGCTTGGTGCAAATATTAGAAGCTTCACCAAAGGTTGTGTTATGACATCTACAGAGTAAAAACCAAGCTAATAAAAGGTCAACATTTTCTTAAGCTTTGTTTTTGTAGAAAATTACGATAAATCAAATTTCACTTGTCCGCCTTACTGTGAGCTAGATAGGTGAAGAATTGCCACTGTTTTATACAGAGTGTCCCCACTAATATACTCACACTTAAAATGACAATAAATGTGTTATTTATTGATTTAGAAACAAGACAACTGGTTTAAATTCATAAAGAGACGATCAAAAAGGAATTAAGTCTTTAAACCAATAGATGCATTGTTAATTAACTTGTGGTGAAGATTAATTGTCTGAAAGTCCTTGACATTTTTAAGTTTCCAGTATCATTCCGCGTAAATTTTCAGAACTTGAATGTTCATTTGCTATTCCCGTGCATGCTGAGCATGTGGTGACTCACACACCTACTTTCACAGCATGGTGTATCCATACAGGAGGCCCGGCCGCAGAGTCTATTCCTTGGGAATTGAATTTGAACTCCCAGCATTGTACTGAAGTGCGAGAACATTTTTAGGACACCCTGTTATTTGACCTGTTGATATCTGTGTTCATTCTAAGCTGTTTCTTGATGTTCGTGTTGTCAGTGTTCTGCTCATTATGCACTTACAAAGAATTTGGTGTTCGTATATTGTGTAATCATAAGTTATACTTGTTATGGTGTATAAAATCTGGAACTTAAAATTTTTGCTGTTACATCTATGAATGAATGAATTTTTACCACTGTTGTTAAGAAGCAGCTATGACTAGCATTCATTCTATTCGAGTTGTAGATATTTGTCTATTTGCAGAATGACTAGATTGGAACTGGATCCTGATCTTATTGTAACTATCAAAATATTTTGGATGTGTAACTTTTGTGATAGATAAATGGATTTTATATTATCGGATACTGTTTAAGTCTAACGTTATAATAAAATGAATGAAGCCTAACATACAACTTGGCGTTTTGAGCTGGTCACATAGGCAATGCATTTGACTTCATGATTTGTGTTGATGTCTTCTTTGACTGATGATTGTTTATGTATTAAGAAATCACTTCCTAACTAATCTAAGGCGCTAATTTGGTAATTCAACAGGCTGACCTTGAAGAACACTATGTAGAAACATACTAATGTCTTTGCCTCCATTTTTACATCCTCTCAGGTGAACTTTATCTCTGTTTAAGGATTCCAAAGCTCACCAGATGGCGCTAGAGAAGCATGTGGCTCGTGTCACTCTGTCAGTTCATGAACTTAATGAGAACAAGTCCTCACAGAAGAAGACCAAAGGTGGGTAGAGGGATTCTGTTTTATTTTGTTGATGGTTGTATTGTATTTATCTAAACTTGTGTGTAACCTGTTTAATGTGCGTTTTGTGGTGGTAGGTCTACAATGGAATTCAGATTTACTTTGATTGTGGACATTTTTTAGGAAAGACAAGTGATTGTGAACAGCTGGCAGTTTTGTTTATGAAATCACAATGGCTGTATGTGGGTATTTCTTGTTTTTAAAAATGAATACACCTTATTTTATAACACAGGGGATGCTTAGGAATTGATTGTTTTGATATACTTGGAAAATTTGGACATAGGGTGTTTTGTAATTGGTTTCCACACTGTCAGTAGTAGTACTTGTTTGAGTGAACTTTGTTACTTCAACTTAGTTTAATCTGTAATCAATAAATGTTACAGTTGTCCAAGTTGCTGTAACTGCAGTTTATTCAGAATTATTTTTTAAGCTGCTTCGTTGAGGTTGTCTGCTAAGCAGGTTTCCTTGCCTGTGTTATCTCCTATGACCTGAATGTCATTGGCCATTTGAATTTCAAATGTGTTCAGTCTACTACAGTATCATTTTTATCATAGCATCAATATAAAATAAAGACATTAAACATGATCTTTATTACAAATACCAAATAACAGTCTACAGGCATTGAAAATGAATATGGTTAAAACTAGTGGAAAATTTCCATAAGATAAATTAAATACCTAGTTTTCACGGATGTTTGAAATTGGTTTAGTTTGCATCGATTCACTCCATCTACGGTACCATAGCTTTAGTGGCTACGTCCCCGCCCCATATGCAATGCAAAGACGGGATTGGTTTAAATGCAGCGTCGCCTGCTAGGAGAGTCCCGTGCATGCACACCTTTCACCTTCCTGTAAATGACGTCCTTTAAAAATGGCCGGTAATTGTATCGTTTTCATTGCATTTGTCGTTACTTTTTGAGCTGTCAGACCTGGAAAGGTTAGTTTGTGCTGACAGCAAACCATGCGTCAAAATTCTGAACAAAAGTACAGACAGGAACCTAGGTATACACATGTGTATACACATGTGTATACACATGTGTATACACATGTGTATACACATGTGTATACACATGTGTATACACATGTGTATACTTAGGTTCCTGTATACACATGTGCAAGTATATGTCACTTTCTCCATCTTTGTCGAATCAGCTTTTGTATGTTCATGCATACATGTTACAGATCTGTTAACACACATTTCCTGAATTTATCACTCTAAACTGATGTCAGACCGATTCCAAGTCTACAGTGTAAACGAATATTAACTCTCATATCATAAGTTTATGCGCACAGATATGATTGACGAGTAGTATCAGCCATTATTTTCCATCCATCTACTTTTGCGAGAAAAAAATAACTTAATTTCCAAAATTATGATTTTGTCCAGGAAGACTCATGGGTTATGGAATTGTGATATTCTTAAGAGAGAGCCATGGTGTTGCTGTTGATACGCAGAGGTTATCCTGTTAGGGGAGTTTAGTGTCAGGACTTTGGTTTTAAATTTAAGATGTGTACTATAACACAGCAATGAAGTGGTCTCAAATAGCTTCCACTGATGTCTTAACAGTTAAAACATGCAGCCCAGATTTGTCTACTTAAAAGTGGATTAATCTTGAATACAAGTACTCAGTTAGTACTGTAATCTTCTGGATTAACAGCCTTCTCGGCTTTACACCCAACTTGAAAATTTCCAAATTTTCACTTTTTGGTGCCCATGATTGACATACATATACATATACAAATACATATACAAATACATATATGTAAATGATCCAGACTTCCTTAAAATTGCCAGCGTGTTTGTGAATGCCCATCTCATGAGACTTGTTGTTCCCAAAATATATGGTACTTGCCTTTGAGCTTAGAACAGTCATATTTGAGCAGGATTTTTTTTCACTGAAGGAGACATGAGATAGTTCTTTTAGCTCATACACATTCTAATATTATCTCACGTTTACAAAAATGGTGAGGACATTGGTCTGAGCAAATCCACCGTGTGGGTGAACGCCCATCAATTTTGTTTTTAAATGTCTAATTTTTGCTTGGCTTATCTACCCTGATGTTTGAATTTTCCAACTTTTAAACGCCCTCTAGGCATTTACCCGCATGAGTGTGGTATATCCTAAGTGTCTGGCATGATTTGAGGTCACTGGTTGATAAGGAGAACCAGTGCACCTTACACACATTTTTTGAGAGAGGTATGATGAAACATAGGTTACTGCTAGGCATGTTTATATTTATCTGACACAAGTCATGTTAATATTGGCTGTGTGGGTCATAAGTCAAACTTAGTCTGCATGCTTGATCAGTTTCATTCAAAGTTTTAGTTTCTTTAAATAGTGTTTCAGTGCCTAATTTAATTAGAATGTTTATAACTGATGTAGGTCATTGATGAATTGTGATATAAAGAGACACCCAGAATGGGGGAGGGGGTAATCCAGTAGTAAAAGACAGTCCTGTTGATGTATAAAGATGATATCACTAAACAGAGGATATTCTATCAACAAGACTTGTGCACTTTGTTACAAGTTTAGATGCACCATTTTCACAATGATTTAAATTCATCTGAACCAAATTTTGTATTGTTCATTTCAACAAGATTGTCTTGGAATTTGTATGTAGTCAGATGTAGGGGAACCAGGGGGCCAAGTTTCCCTCCCACCCTCCCCCTTGCCTCTCTCTCTAGTCGTGACAAAAAACGATGCCATGACATGTTTAAAACTATTGCAGATGTCTGTCCTTAGCTGGTTTGGTTGGCACTTTCTTATTCAGTGTCCCTACATCTGCTTGTTGTTCACATTAGAATGAAGCTTACATGCACACTTTCAAATTATGCTTTACAATCAACGTTTACTGAAATTAAATTCAAAAGTGGGTTCAGAAGTTTTTGAGGTTTCTTCACCGCCTTTATTGAAAAGTTATTACTTTTTATTTATCCCAAGGCTACCTTTTCCAGTGATGTCATGCGTTCAGAAATAACCCTGACCTAGCAGGCAATTGTTGTTTCAACATTCAGGTCATTGCACCAACCCTGTCTGATTTCATGCTCTGTTTACCATCATCAACAAGTGACCAGAGCTACATAGATCTGCCTGCCAAGTGTTGAGTGTTTGGAAAGGTTTGTGTTTGAATAGTGGCAGCAGACTGAGCACTGTTATTTCGCCTGTGTCGTCTGTATCTGGCAAACCTGAGGTCTGTGTGGTGGACGTCAGTCTAGTTGTAACTCATGACTTTTTTGTATGAGGGTTATTGTAGTTGAATTGTGAGATTGATGAAAAACTTTTGTTGGCTGGTCTCGATTGAGTGTCTGTAAGTTGGCAACATTAGCGTTAGGCGAGGTTGACACATTTGTTTATTTTATTTTTAAAATCCCATGTAGTGCTAATTAGGTAAAGCCAAAATCCCATATGGTAAAGTTTCCTCAAATCTGAAGATAACTGATTGCTGAAATAGTCCTTGTTCTATTTTCAAAAACTCACTATCTTTTAAAAGCATTCGAAATTTCGTTGCGAGTGAGTTTATGACTGCTGTACAATATAATCTGCAATTGTGGTGTTTTCTTCCATGAAAATTTTTTATTAAAACTTCACTGTCCAACCATATTGTGTGAGTTATTGTCTTAATCTTGCTCCTATAGTTATTTCACGTTAGAATGTTATTGAATTAGGATGTACAACTCAACCTCTTTTGATTTTTATTCCAAAGATTTCAGTTTGGAAAATGCGTAACTCCGTAACACCTGGCGTACTTGTGTCACTGCAAATGAAGCGTAAAGTATTAGATAGACTAACTGGACTATTCTCCTTATCCCTTCAATAACAGTTTTTGGCCTGAGTCATGACACAAGTGTCATGACGGGAAATCCTCTCGGCTTCAGCCGTCATGGTGGGGAATCCACTTGCACTCAGCCGTCGCATTGAGAAATTCATGGTCTTTTTGACTGGTTATTTTTGGCATGTATTGCAATTCTTTTTGAAAAACCATTAGAGAAATATACTCGTGATAGTGACTAAAAGATTGAATTCATTTTATCATGAACTAATGTGACTGATGCCAGTGCCAAGTTACTTTATTTTTACTGCGGTTTCGTGCCAGTGGTGCATAGTCATTTGCCTAGACAACACAGGCAGTTTTAGTGAGTGTATAGTTAACCACAGTCCACAGCCCCTCTGTATCTTACCTTCTACGTAAGAGAGTAATGTCAACTATTGTGTGAGTATGTAGCTATGCATCTTTTAAGCCCATTTCAGATGCACGAGTCACATTGCCGGCTAAAAAGCTCCCTGATGACGTCCACTGACATCAAAATTGTGCATTCGAATGACTTCTTAAAATCTTGTCTGACGCGTTGCAGGTATCGACCGACGAGTAGCGGGCAAGTTGAGTATGTTGGACTTCAGGGCTTGGAATGACCAATGACAAAAAACGCGGAAAATTTTACGGCCCAAACCATGCCCGATAACCAGCCTTTGAAATGGTCCGCGACAAAATCGGGAGGACTAAAAAAAAAAAAAACGTTACCACCATCAGTAGCATGCGTCTGCATCCTTTTCGTTCGCCCGTCCACTCCCAACCCACACAAATTTGGCTGCAGAGCGGTAGTATTTGTCACCGCGCTTAACAATAACACGAGCCACCATTGAAAATCACACCACGCTTTACCCAGATGCCCCGGCAATGTTGACAATTTACATTCCTCCGAAACATAAAGACTTCCGCTTTCCGAGGTGAACGTCGTCTGCAACGCCGCGGTAAGAAAGGAATTTGCCGCGGAAATTTCATATCAAATCCGATTTTTTTTACGCGGAAATATTATAAAAAAAGCGGAAAGCACATTTCAAAAAAGAGGAAATCCGCGTTTCCGCGGAAAATTCCAAGCCCTGGGACTTGGAGCAAAGTTTTGGCCCAACACTTTGGTCAAAAGGTTAGAGAAACTGAAATAATCACAGAAAAAACAAATTTGTGTTAATTGGTAAATTCTCCACTTATTTTACACTCCCAAAATTATTTTGAAAAATAATATTTTGTCCCTAACTTATTTCGCAGCAGGCTACTTGGTGGGAATTTCTTGTATCTCTTGGAAAATTTCAAGGTCTTAAATGTGTCTCACCACTCCATTCATCCATTCACATGGTATATCATGCTGTTGTAAACATGAGGTGAAAGGGGTGACCTATATGAGTGTCTTGTGACCTTGAGGCATAAAGGGTTTCTTCAACAATGGAATAAAGTACTTTTATATTGGAACAGGTAGCTTAATTAGTGTTAAGTGGGTCACATTGGCAACCTGTTGGCTGCATTGTGTCACACATGGGCTGATGAGGTTGTTTGGTTACTAGGGTAATTTCGCGAACACATCAACTTCAAAGTATATTCACTGTATTTTGTACACCCTAGCTGACATTCGGGAAAATATATTTTAGTTAGGCCGTGTTGTTTTAGTTACTCACCTTTTCAAAAAAGAAAGTCCACGTGTAACTAGGAAAATGATGCAGGATTTATATTGTTTTACTCATCATGGTATGTCAAACTTGTTTACAGGCCATTGCACAGCTTTTCAAAAAAAAGCACTAGACGTCGACTGAAATTGATGCGGGCGGATGTTTTTTAGTGTAGGTCGCAAAATGATTTGGAGTAGAAACCAGAACCAAGTATAGTGCCTTCCACACGCAGACTTACCCTACAACAGATTACTCCTCAGTGGAAGGAGTTGTCGCTAGGTTTGAGGGTTGTGTGGGCGCTATTTAAGCTAGCGCAATTTTCCCCACTTATGACAATTTACACTTCATATCGAGGTGACGTAACTTGTTCTAGGGTTATTTGCACCACTTGAAATTTCAGTGTGGCCACAAAAATGGTGTAGGGTGAAAGCGATTATCAGCTACGGTTACATACAGATGGGTACTCTCATGCCGCCGTATTGGCATTAGGTGTTCATGTCACGCACAGAGCGACAATTTCCACCTTACCTTAGTTATGGGATATGTGTGTGAGTGGACGCTCTACTTAAAAGTGGTGTAAGTTGCACCAGTGCAAGTTGTTCTAGGGTAGTCTGCGTGTGGACGGGACTTATGTGTGTTTGGCCTAACCATGAAGTTATGTAGCACCTTATGACAAGTAGAACTATAGACCACAGTTGCAGAGAACTGTGATCTATGGTTATGGTATTTCTTCACATATTTAGCTCATGGTATGGCGGACGAATGAAATTATACTTTATCAAATTTCTCCAGAGAACTAAAGATTTAAAAAACTGTAATTGGACAAGGTTTGGTATGTTACAGTCATGCCGCGCGGTGCTCCAAGTCTTGGTGATATGACTGTAGTTGTATCATTTAATGACTCCATTCACACTTCTTGCAGTCATAAGGCCCTTTCATACTAACGTTGACACGTCGATGTTTTGAGGAGTTGCAGTCAGTATGAACAGTTAACTTCGGTCCTGGATCGAAGTTAACAGCGCCAGTTAACCTCGCTGTAGACAGATGGATTTAACAGCGTAACGTCAATGCTGCGGTGCAGTATGAACGGTCAACTTCGGTCCCATCGAAATTATCGCCAAGGGCCACTGTCATTGTCAACAATTAAAGGGCAGTGTCATCGCCAATAGTTCCTTATATTTTGCTCGAATAATCACCGATTGAATTAGAAATAAGATTTATGTCAATCAGCACATGTAAATGCTCCAAAATTGTTACATTAAAAAAATCTTAACATGCACGTGATGCATCAACGCTACCTTGAGATTTACTTCGATGACAACATCGTGACCTACCATTGACCAAGATGTCCTTTAACTACCGAAGCCAGTATGAATGTCTCGGTTAACTTCGCAGTTTACAGCAACACTCTGCTCGGACCCGAGTTCGTATGAAAGTGTCTATAAACTGGTAACACGAAAACGGAATTTCAACATTAGCATACCGTAGTTCAAAGTATCTCCATACACAATGTACTGAGTAACATTAGATAAATATTTTATTGCCAAAGTCTCCATAATATTACTGGCCACCCAGACATTCCACATGTTATTGATTCAGTGATCTGTTACAGTTGTGTGGTGATCCCAAACCTGTTGTTCTTGTTACTGATGATTTATCACACAGGCAAATCCAGTAGTAGCTGACCTAGACATGTTTATGGTTGTAAAAATGTGCGGAAATTATAAACACCTTTGTGTTTGTGTTATGATTTGAAGTGCTTGCTATACTGTCATATGGTTTGGCGCATGTGACTGTGACTAGCTAGGTGAATATTAACTTCATAATCGTTAGCTGTGTGCAGGTGTTTATAGCTATGATCATTTGAGCTATGGAATAGGTGACATTGCCTTGATCCATTTAGGGGGAATTTTAATTGTGATATAGTTGGAGTGTACTAACGCTGCATTCAGATGTGAATTTTGTTTATAAGAAGACTGATGACGTCTAAGCAGATGGGATGCTTAAAATGAGCGTTCATTAGAATATCCTTTTTGACATCTTACCTGAATAATATTCTGGCCAGTTGCATGCAATTATCATGAATGGGGCCTAACCACAAACGATGTCTTTGGAAAGTCTGTTTGTCATGGTACGAAGGCAGATCAGACATTTGACGAGTATTTGCTTCTGAATTTTTTTAATGTAGTTGGTCTTCTGTGAGGCTAGTGGGTGACATTATTTAGTACAGATGAGTTTGAGGTTCTACGTGACATCTAAGATGGGCCTTAGGTGTGACTGTGGTTGTGTGAAATCTTAGTATATAGCTAATGTTGGAGAATTTTGAGGTTATTTTATGTGCAGAGACCTCGCTCAGCTGAGGTGAAAAGTGTCTGTGCCTTCTGAGACGAGAATTTTTGGTTGAGTGGTGAATTCCCCTCCCACAGTCACGACCAATTCCACCTGCTGGTTGCCACCCCTCACTGGCAGTTCCTCAAGTAGTCAAAATTTAAATGTAGAAGTGATTAACTTTTAAGGGAATTTTTTTACTCATTGAACTGGGATTTTTGGGCTTGGTGAGGTGTGATTTTGAGCTGTTTTTCATTGAAAAATGGGGACGAATATAAACATGGAGTGGCCTGATGTGTGAAGGTAAAAATTATGAAAAGAATTTTTTACTATCTCTTGTAATGTTTGAGTGCCATAAAATTGTGTTGTTGTTTTTGTTACTGATAAGAGTATAATACATGGAAGTTGTATTTATTGTTCTTTACATTGATAGTCGTTAATAGGTGGAAGACCCAGGAAGATAAGCAATATTTAAGATGATTGCTAAGCATTTCAAGGCCTGAAGTCTGCAACATCAAACAAAGATAAAATGAACAAGTTTAAAGTGGTTCAACACACCAAAAATACAAAGTTCAACTAGACACTGTAATCCAGGAAAATTCGAAATGTTTACATTCCTTTATCAAAACGAGATTTTTCATTGTGAATGTCCTAACATGTTGGTCAATAGCATAGAGTGGATTCCCTGACGTGAGTGCCATTCCTGTGTATTTTGAAATCCCAGAAATATTTCAGGAAGAAAATGCGCGAGATTGATTGCACAGTCGTGTCCCCAAAAGTTTCATGAATACCAGAAAGTTATGTCAACCCTGTTGGCAGACACGGACACTACACCGTCGACACAGTAGAAGGCATGTGACAGCACCAGTGCTTTTATGATACCAATAATAATTGGAATTTTAATTGAATCAACAAACCACATAGGTTATGGTTATGAATAANATTCCCCCCCCCCCCCCTCAGTATTAATTCAGTGAAATTTTGTGGACCTCAGATTCCTGGCAAAAC
The DNA here is from genome assembly GCA_002633005.1 of Phoronis australis. Classification (NCBI taxonomy): domain Eukaryota; kingdom Metazoa; phylum Phoronida; family Phoronidae; genus Phoronis; species Phoronis australis. Next base: position 887,101 of record NMRA01000035.1, on the reverse strand, counting down.
ACAGCTTTCTTCTTTAAAAATTAGCTTGAAAATACGTGGGGTTATTCCTACCAATTTTCATGTGGAAATGATGCTGTGGTGAAATTCTGTGGCAAAACTTGCTTGCCTGAAATTCTGTGACATTTTATTAAATTTTGAGGTTTCCGTGAATTCTTCATTGTAATCTGCTGAGCCAGTGAGCTGTCTGTGTTTTGTTGGGTTTACAGTTTGTGCTGCAGCAAGTGGTGGCTCCTTTTTTTCACAAATTGTAACATCATGGAATTCATCATTATCAGTGACAAAAGCAAAGTTGATGTAACCTGGGAGTATTGGTCGTAGATGTGACTTATACATGCAAAAAGCACCAAAAAGTTGTGCCAATTGAGACTTCCCTTTTTTATCTGAAAATTTTGAGGTGTGACAACTTGTGACTTGCTATTAAACATGAATTAATTTTCTTTGATAGTTGTGAGCCGTTGTTGCTAGACTTAGTATTTAGAGTACATAATTAAGTGGGGGAGGGGCAACGGTGTGTGAACAAAAACGTGTTAAAATTGATAATGTACCAATGTGTGCGTGTGACCTGTCATTTGGGAGTCTTCGTTTGTGGTCTGTAAGGTAGTGCTGTAGTAAAGCCTAACTGGGGAAAAACTGAACATATATCAACATACAGACATATGGTTATTTGTTATGTCTTTGAAGGACTTAGTTCAGTTCACAGATTCATTTGATTTCTGAGTTGTCCCTGTGGGAAATGTATAAAAACCAATGTAAAGTGCATAAGTAGATTAAAATAATAAGAAGGCTTGAGTTAATTAGTGTATAAAACTTAGTTAAATAATCATAAGGGTAATTGTGAATAAAGCTGAAACAGCTGACGTTACCTGGAATCATGCTTCCGCTACAAAGTCACCTGCTCTGACACGGATGAATTTCAGTTCAGTCCATCTTGAATTTTTGATGGTACAGCTGAGTGCTGTACAGTGTATGTTTCACATCAAATTTTCCACTTTTCTTTGGGGTGATTGACATTTTAATAATTCACACTTATCACAAACATTGTTTCTAAATTCATTTTCAAAAGCAAAAAGTCTTCCTCGTGGCTTTTATTTTATTAAAGTTTCCGAACACAAGGTAAACTTGTTAAGATTTCTCACTGCAATGAGCTAATTGAATAAGTTTTATGCACTTGATGTGACCCAAACTAGGAAAGCTGAGATCTGATAGTGAAAACTGGAATCTAAGTGAAAGGAAAATAATGCTCTTGATCCATGGCTGATCTCATTCTCAACTAGCTTTCACTACCTGTTTGAAATTTTTCATTAGTGAGTTTGCCTTTTTCTGTTTTTCATTCTGGGTGAAGAGTGTCCTAAGTTTGAGTTTCTCAACCATCAGTTTTCATTGTGTGTTCAGCCTTAATATACCAGTAGTGTATAACAGTGCTTGTGTTAACAGTCATCATTAAGGTACAGTTGAGGAATGAGTTCAATGTCCTTCCAACCAGGAAGTTGTGAACCCCCGTTTTTTATAGTCTACGTTTATTTGTTTTCAAGGTGATGACCTGTGGCCTGTATGAGGTCAATTATTGTGTTAAGCCTGTCAGAGTTGGTCAATTAGATAATTAAGACTTACAGATGGCCAGCTGGTCTTGGTATGACCAGCTCATCATTTGGTGCTTATCTGGTCTCTGTAAAGGTCTGGTAGGATTTTTTGGTGTTCTTTCAGGAGTAGAGTAAGCTTTGGTAAGTTGGGTTTGAGCGAGACGGACAAAATGACCTGGAATTTCAAGTCATGATGGCTGGGGAAGCCGAATTCATCATCAAAGTAGTTTTCTCTTGTGACCATAAATGAAAAGGAATTAACAGAGTTAGCAAGGTGGTTAAGCCAAGCCATTCTCTCTTACTATTAACAAAATCCGCTGTCTTGTGTGGGGGGGGGTTGGGGGAACAGTACTGTGCCTGGTTACTTTTGTCTAGTACTGTAAGAACTCTGAATGATGTTAAATGTGGGCAATGAACTATACCTGTTGTACTGGTTGTAGCTCATTGATTTGGGTTGATGTTCGGCCTGTCCACAGTCACTTGAGTTCAGCGGAGTCACATTGTGGCCCGATATGTGGCAATAGTCACTTACAGTGGTCCTGATTTTTTATAACCAAGTTTGATGCCTGTCATTCAGTAGAGAAAACCTTCCTCAAAATGCAGAATGCCTGTGAATGACTGTTATCCAATATGCAGTTTACAAGATGTTGTGTTGCCTAGAAGGCCATATAATTGAAATGTGTTATTAGCTCTTGTAGATAAGTCAAGTGGCTATGTTTCATTTTGTCTACTTTTTTGTAAAGTAATTTTCTCATTTGTTTTCGAAATTATGCCTTTGATCACATACTATCGGAAACGAGTTACCCGTGTAATTAATACTTTTGTGTCAATTCAAGGATACATGTATTGATTTGTAATAGTATTCAGTGGGCGTTTTTGCTTCATTGGTAAAAGTCGGTACAAGTTGATTGTTATTGTGCCAGTTAAAAGGAAGTTTGAACTGCCATAATAGTTGTAATTCACGTTCAAAACAACCTGCTTTGGCCATAAGAAGCCTAATTGACAAATCTATTGTTTTTTTTTTTAATCGAGTCAGTAGTGCGGTGTTTTTTAGTTGTTCAATTTTTCATGAAAGAAAATTCACGAGACCAGCAAAAGTGATGCGGGTTTTGTTTTTTTTTCTAATCACTTGACAAATCATGACGTTTCGAACCTTGATTACTCTTGCATGTGCCTTAGTGTGGCTTTTCTAGAAAACGAACAATATACCATGCCTAAATGTGATATCAACGAAATTTTTTTTAGTCGGCGAGCACAGGCCGCAAAATGACTAGAATCAACTTATGTAGTTTTGGCCTTATCAGCGCTTCGATTAGAAATGCTGTGTTTGTGGTCATGGTGTGCAATGCACCTTTAACTGTTTGTTTCCTGTTTCAGTGGCTTTAAGCCAGGTAAGACTTATGTAAGATTTCTCAGGTGTTGACATTATAATCTATCGTCTTTAATGATAAGCATTTCTTTCCTTAGCTGATGTACAGGAAGAACTGGTTCAGATGTGCATGCCACAAACTTCTGTTGTTCTCTTTAAGATTACTACTTCAGGTGTTGATGTCATGCTCCGTCGTCCTGAGCCCTCAATTTTTCTTGTTTTAATCACCGTAGCCCAGATACAACAAGATCTCCGGGTGTGGTTACCATGATTTATCATCATAGACCCTCTGTGTTGCTCGTTTTAGTCACCTTGGGCCAGATATAGTGACTTTCCCTAGGCATTGACGTCGTGATCTATCGTTCTAGACCCTGTGTATTCTTATTTTAGTCACCTCAGTCCCAGTGAGATCTCTCAGGTCCATCATCCAAGACTCTCTGTTTCTCATTTCAGTCACCCTTGGCGAGGTACAGCAAGAACTCTCGCACGTGTTGACGTCATCGCGTGAGATGTGTAGTACACTCGCCCACTGTCTAACGTTGTTCAACCAGCAAGAGGAGGTAAGATTGAGATTAACCTGTAACAATACCTGTAATACCAGTTACGGACGGGATCAATGGGGATATGCTAGTGCATTAATCCCCTCCCCAGACCATCCCCGTGACAGCAGAAGGCGCCGAACTCCGGGGCTGACATTGCCTATCAGCATCTGATTGTACAACACTCGGGCATGGCTCTTGTTGTGACTTGTAGCAGCATGGCCATATGACTGAGCTTAATATGTAACCACAGATGCTCGTTAGAGAAAAACGTGAAATGTAGCACTAACTTTTCTCTCCAATTATCTGACATAATTCGCCTTGAACAAAATTTGCTTAGGCCAGGTGCAGGGACTCATCTAGCGGCCGTCCTGGCCGTCCTTGGGACGGCCCTTTTAAAAAATGACGGCTTTGGACGACACGGCCAAGACGGAAAAAAGACGGCCTGTTCCAAAACAACCTCGGCGAAAATGAAGGCTAAACGAAGAATTTTAACATTTATTATTAATAAATTTCATTGAAACCTACAATTCATTGTTTAAGTTCGCTAAATATTAAGAAATAACTCGACATTAGAAACTTTTGCCGTTTATTTTTACTATAAATGTTACAATGACGATCGGCAAATACTGGCAGCCATCTTTGGGGAANCGCATACCGAAAAATTGTATAGATATATTAAACCCCTTATTGCACTGATTTTATGGCTTTCAGTCTGGTAAAAGCCAGTTATTCATAATGGAACCTTGACTGTAGGTCCACGACCCCCTTTAGTCAGAAAGTTTTATACCTGGGAAACTCCTACATGTTAGGCTCTGTTTTGAAGAAAGTCTCTTAGGCAATTCAACTATTGTTTGGTTTATTTTGTAACCTTTAACTGGCCAGAGTTAATGGGCAATTATTATATACTTATCCACATAGCTATTAACAGTGAAGGTCGTTTGGACAGTGAACTCGGAACATGCGCCCTTTGGCAACAAAAACAGTGGGTAAAAAGTGTACTTTTTAAAAGGCATTGTTTTGACTGGTTTGTTGTTGATGTTTTGGTGCTCCTCAGGATTTACTTTGCAAATCAGTTTGGAAGCAATTAAGTTTGTAAGGATGCCAGGCTCATTTTTCTGGATGAGAGTCTTTCTTGTTACAGTACTTTCTTGCATTCAATGTGCTAGTATTGAATGTTAGTGGTAAATTTTCGCTCAATAGAAGTTGAACATTTGAATTTCTTTCTGTCAACTTTCTAAACGAACAAATCATTAGTGTAAATAAATAAAATAAATATGGAATTGTATAGTTTGGCTCAGTGAAAAGCGATTGAAACCGATGGTAACTGATTTCACCGAAGACAACATTTTCTCCAATACAGCTTGTAATACATTTCTGTAAACAATTTCCTGGTTTTGAAATCATTGAAAGTATGAAGAATATGCTGAGAGAATTTCTTCAAAAACGTTGTACAAAATTCTATAAAACTGATTCCGAAGGGAAAATTTTCTTCATCTTTTACGACAACTGCACGTGTTGCCGACAGCTTAAAAAAGGAGCAAAGATTCTAAAAGTTTCAGTTTCCACCCCGGTGGTGTGGTTAATTCATCCGCTGTTCAAAAACCTAATGAGTCTTATCTCAAACCTAAGAAATCCTGAAATAGGTAGATTGACACACTGGTCTTGAAAACATATTGTTTCTACCATCAAAGCGAATTTAATCTGTTTACTCACTGATGTGATGTAGTCTTCTTTGGAAATGGAAATCATTTTCTATCGTTGAACGGAAAGTTTGGAGACATATTTTGTGCAGTTGATTGACTGGGTTTATAATTTGCAGAGAGTGTTCTTTCGCATGATAACACCTATAACAGTGATTTTCTCTTTTATTGTGTGTTAACGACATCACAGCATTGTCACGGCATTTAGTTGTCTGTAGAGATCACTGTCTCACAGACCACGTCACAGAACAGTTGGAAGGTGAAGCATGACATTTCCTCACACCTTTTCATCATGCTCACATGTGGTGATGTTGACCTCGATTTCCCTGGTCATGCTGACAGGGCAATGTGTTATTAAACCACTGGCTGTGCTGTGTTGGGTGGATGAGTGATCTATGCTTAGAAACCATGCTATGTCTTGTGTTCTAGAGTTCTGGTGTATTATCCATCATCAGACTCTATGTATAGGGTGTATCAGTTCATGTGTGCGCCCGATTATGAGATGTGATTTCCTTTAAAGCTGTATTTCGCCATGTTCAGATGGCTGAAAAACAAATTAAATTTTTTACTCTCATGTAATCTGCCTCATAATGTTCCTTACCGTTAAAGGATTATATTTCCGTTACCAACTCAAGTCAATGTGTCCTTTTTCAGCCAAATATACGGGACTAAATGCAGCTTTAGTTATTTAAACCAGTTTTGAAATATGTGCTGCCCCTTGCACATCTTTTATATGAGCCATTTTCTGATTCCATGGCCACGTCTTCAATACGCTTTGTCGCTTGATAGTGATAAGAGTTATTTTCTGGGCAGATGTTCAGCATCACCTAATGTTTACCATGTTTGACATTGAATACACAGCGATTCCATTTTCAAACAATTTTTCATGATTTTTTGGCGCGTCAAATTAGCGGTATTAGGCCGTGGCTTCACGCAAAAAAAATCTTAAGTCGCAAAGTTCCAGTGAATGAAAGAAATTGTATTTCTGATAAGTTTGACCGTCTTAAAGACTAGACTTAAAATAGAAAGGTGTTTTCGAGCTCCTACAACACTTAAGAGTTTCAAGCCATATATTTGCAGTTTTGGTGGTTTTCTTGTGAAAAATGTCATCCGTTTATTGTTTTTCTTCTGTTGCTGCAGACGTGATATTCAGTTATGGCAACTCTGCCAAACTGTTGTGATTTGTTGTCCATAGCGTTTTAGTGTTTTAAATGTGAAATTCTTTTGAGCAAATCATTCTTTGTGATAGACTAAGTTTTTCATAGTTCTCAACTAAGGGTCTTTTTCAACGAGGGGAACCTTAGATGAGAGTTGAAACGTCTGAGTGTTCAACTACAAGCAGTTCTTAGTAACTGAAATTTTACCTGATCAAAATGTTCTTTATCTTGTAAGTGCTGCCTGTCAAACACACCAAACTTTTCAGACTAGACTATACCATTGCCAGTGTTTTCTAACCAGAAAAAAATTGGAAGGTTATCGGTAGTGTTTGTTTGTGAATATGGTATGGTACTTTCGTGTCAGAGCTGAACTGAGTCACCATGTAGTGTACAAAATATGAACTTTGTCAGAACTATCGGTTATGATGGTCTCGGAAACTCACATCCTCTTTAATTAATGGGATACCACCTTACATTCAAAATCCAAACCGGCGCAACTCACGACCCAGAAAAATGGGTACCCAAGAGAATGCCAAATGAAAAACCCTATTCCAGACAATACCGCTTTTGCCATATCTTGTATGTAGGGGGCATACTGCCATTTGTCGATGAGTTGCATTGAATGTATCACCAGGTGGTTGGATGAGTTAATCCACAGTCTGTTCTCATCTGCTTTCCGATGATTATTTTCAAAATGGTTTTGTAAAATTTCATTTGCCATGCTGCACAGTTCTTTCCATTCACAGTCCATTCCAACTACAATAGCTGTTTCTCTGGCCCTACAACGGTTGCAACTGTTTAGTTCCTATTAATTTTTGGTTATAACACTAGAGTTAAAAAGCACATCACATGATGCAGCCAGCATGGGGCTTATAAGAGACTAATAATTCTTATAAGAAGAGATAAAAATACATGACCCCATTCAAGGGGGACTGTTTTGTACATTGTCTAGTTTTTGTTAACTTCCAGCTGAGGAAACTTCAACTACAGCAGGAAATGGAGAAATCCCGTGTACTGCAGGAGGCGCTGCATGTCCTGGCCACAGAACATCACGAGCTGGAGGAGTCTGTGGGCAGGGGGGCGTCACCGCTGACGACATCCAGGTGCTATGAGACAGACGAAGATGAGTTCTTCGACTGTGACGAAGGTTTGTCAAAGCATTCGTAAAATAATAGGGAAGAAACTAATCTGTTGAGTCCTTTAAGGTTATCTAGGATTTTAATAAACAGTCTCAGAGTCAAGTATTGGAAAAACTATGCTTTGTCAACCATTAAAGTTAATATTTTCTAAACGAAGAAAGATCAAGCATTCTAAAAATATGCTTCTTTCTACTGTGTCTTTATTATTGTCACGTGTCCACTTTTTTGAGCCAAATTTTCTCCGTGCGAAAACTCGCCGACTGATGCGTCACTGCCTCAAGATCATCGACAGGGCAACTTGAATTCTTGAATAAAAATTGCAGTTTCGACTCAAGAAATTACCTGAAATTCTCCTCAATTTTTCCAAATAGCGTCGCTAAGATTTTTAAGTTCCTGTGGAGTCGGGACTAACTGCAGATAAAGTCCAAAGCTGTGCTACATCGTACCTCGCAACATGAGTAAAATGTCAGGATGAACACACATGTTTTTGTCACGTATCATTTGTTTTGAAGTTTGCCTGCGTGTGTGAGTGAGAGAGCGCGTGTATGTCATCAGAGTTCATTTTCCCGCACAAACGTAATGTAACGATCTAGGTGTACATTGTAACTAAAGAAAGACAAGCAGTCAAGCAGAACATGTTTTATTTAGCGCTTGCTAGTCTCATCTTCTAAAAAACATCCGAGAATTGTCTTGGTAAGGCCGATATTAAATGTCATTGAGTCGCCAGGTGACTGAATGTGTGACAGTCTAACAAGATATTTTCCGGGAGATTCGGGGTGCAAGGGTGCGAAACTGTTCACTAAGAGTGGGTCATTTTGACTTTAAAAACACCAATTATGATACATTAAAAAATGCTTCTGAAAAATTACGGAGATGTTCTTTAGGGTATTAGAAACTTTCATAAATTAGTGCCAATATTTATTTCTTGTCGATGCTATCATGCTGACTGTTTCATGAATACATATTTCCTGACTAATGTTGTCGATGACAGGTACTTGTATGTAGCGCGCGCTTCCTGGCCACATGCTTTTAACACTGGTCAAGTTTTTTTATTAGCCTTCGTGTACAAAGAAATTTGGATTATTGTTGAGGGAGAAGATCTGTACAGGAAAGATACAATACAATTCCATGCGTCTGTTCTGAAAGGCCAGACCATAGTAGGACACGTTCCTCGCAAGATCAGCAAAACTTTAGTGTTCTTTTTGAAGTACGGCGGAAGTTTGAAGTGTATAGTCACGGCTAAATACCGACATAGTGGTGAGGCTCATGTTCTGCAAAGTCTGCGCACAATGATTTTTTCAGGATTATCGGATCTTATTGATAAAGTGAAGACGTTACTGTAGAATTTTAGAACTGTAGGTAACTAAAGGCATTTTTCGCATGTACACATTTGTGGGATGGGCGCTTATTTTAGCGAAGTCTGAAAACGCGTGGGGGCGCTTATAGGGGCACGGGCGCTCGTTAGGGTGAATACGGTAAGTCGAGATGTTTCTGTTTTAGGTCAAATTTATGTTGTGAAAACAGACATACAATGCTTGTATCTCCCTCAGTATCAAAATTAACGTTGAAACTAAGGATGTGACTGTAATCATCTTTTGAGTGCATAGAAATCTAATGAAAGACAGCCAACATTTCTAAACTTTAGCTAGAATGTATTTCTTTGGTTCATTTAAGATGAGCCTACCAGTTCTGACCAGACATCGGAGAAGTTTTTATCGTGTGACAATCTGTCTCCTACAACAAGTGGTGCTATGAGATCCCTCAGTGCGGACAGTGTCAAATGGGGCTCCAGGTAAGGGACAATTTAACACTGCTTATCTTTCTCAAATGATATGGGGAGCGTCTGCATTTGAATACAGTATGTCTCTCAAATGACTGGCATTACTGAACGCTACCCAGGTGTCTCTGTCTTCCAGTGTGATCTGAACCGGTGGAATGCATTGTTTCCAGAGCGCCGGCAAAGCAGTCAAGCACTGCGTTATCACGCTCACAAACACGGTGATTTTAGTTACTGAAAGGTTGGTGGTTTCGGTGCTTCTCCCCTATGCTCTGTTGAAAGTGAAAAGAAAATTACACATGTAGTGTCTAGCAGCAATGGTACTCTATATTTGACATGCTCAGTAACTGTTTCCAAGCATGTTAAGTCCTTCAGTTATAAGCACCTCAGAAACCATCTGCAGTTCTCCCAGAACATTTGGAGAAGGAAATACAGGCAGCGAAAAGTTTCTTGCGAGCATTCAATAGAGTGACATTTGATGAAGGGCGTTCTAAACGGGGTATCTTCCGTCATTTCAACTAGCATGTGAACATAGTTTCTGATAAACAATGATTTATGTGGCGAAATAACACATGTCCAGCATTTCATTACTCAATTGCATTTTGAGTTCAGTAGCTTATAAAAGTAATATCAAAGTTTGGAAAGTAACTAGATAGATCGCCGTGTTTCATATCACTCTTATCCCATTACTTGTTTCCAAACTGAAGAGATTTTTGTTGAAAGTACTATTGTTATAAGTCATCCTTTTGCTACGGCATAAGCAAGAATTATTAGTCTTATACAGACCTTGTGTTGGTCACATCACTTGATCTAGAGTTAAGTCTGATAAGACCGCTTCCCCGACCGGGGCTCGAAGCCGCAACTTTCTGCTAATTGTGCAGACACTCTAGTCCACTAATCTATAGCTCACGTGATGTGACCAGCATATGACACGTATGAGGACTAACAATTAATGCTCGTTCTGAGAGGATGGTGCTTCACAGTTTTTATGGACATGACATCTGTTGAAGATGCTTGTATTCATCAGCAGGAAGTAGATAGTAATCTCATTCAGGTCACTTGGAGATCGTTTTGTAGACCTAGTTTTTTTCCGAGAAAAGCGAAATCTTGCAGGACGTAGCAAAATCACTCGAGTGAAAGGCGAGTATTTCGTTAGTATGCCCGGGGGGCTTATTAGCCTGTCCTAGCAAAATGGCAAACTCTGGAGTGATTGTTCAGAGACGTTGGAGTGTTGAATTTTGGGGATGAATTCACCGTTTTCGTTAACAAAAGCCAACGTAGTATCTTGCGGTCTACGGAGTGCAGCCTTGTTCACTGCAGTATTTTAGAAAACTCTAGTTAGGACTTGTTGACTGTGGTTGTATCAACGCTTTCAAATTTGGCTACTTGTGTTGTTTTGTATCACTTGTTGTGTTTGGTAACACTGGATTCAAGCAATAATTTCAGGGTGTATTTTGCGTTCTTAAAGACATGAGTAGCACAACCAAGTCACTGTCTAAAACAGGTTTCTTGTTCATGCTTGTTCATTTGATTCTGTTGGAATCATGGAAGATTTTACCTGAAATGTCCATTGTCACTTGCCATGCTTAAATTTACTTCAACCAATAGATGGCACTGTTTGTCTCTTTAGTTAATCTGGGTTCCCATGGTATTATTTACATTTTTGGTTGTCTAAGGATGACTAGGAAAGATAATGAAATGTAAATTGTGAATTCTAACATCCATTGTTTTTGATGGGAATCACATATATCCACATTCATTATTTCATTTCAAGTTTCGGTATTTTCATTAATATTTCAAAAAGATTTTGTTTCCTTTTTGTCTCTTAATTTTATTGAATGCGTAACTGGAGATTGTGTATCAAAACATGACTGCGTTAAAAAGTGCTGTTCCAAGATAGGCCTGTATGCCTTTTTGATATTGATTCGGTTTTGACAATCTACCAACTCTTGGTGATTGTATCACTGCCAGGCTTGTGTTATTAAAGCAGATCTATCGATTGCTCTTGTAGTTTCCGGTCTTTTGTAATGTTATTTCCATCAATGTTTGTGTAAAACGTTGTTTGTCATAATTTTTTTAGCCTTTCACCAACGAAGTGTTTTTTCTTCACATAACTGTGTTTAAAAGCAATGTTGCAGAATGCCTGCAATAATGTAGATTTCAGTAATAAGACACTCAGTCATGCTGACTATTTATTTGATCTACATGTCCAAAGCATGGACTATGCAATGTGAAATAATCCAGTCAACTTGTCAATAATATGTTTCAAGTCGTACTTTCGGGTGAAAACTCGGATAGGTTGTTATGCGCAACAGAATAACGTTTTATTCAGAATTCATCCATTGATGTAGAAGGGGCAGTGTAATGCTAATAATTACCTATTTAGCACACGATATAGTACACCTGGAAAATTTTAATTTGTCTCTGATTGGCTTCGTTAAACTGTGTAGGTGTTATACAGCAATATATTTGCCGTGATGTAATCATCCTTTGTAAACCATAAAAATAACAGTTTTGACAGTTACTTTAGTGCGAATTGAGTGCAAAAGTTGTTGTAATGGACACTTTACAATGTATTTTGTATTGGATAAATTACTGTTGGGCCATTCATTCGCGATTGACTTTTCCCAAGTTCTTCAGCTTGAGTGTATTTCATAAAGAAAATCAATCATGCCTTTGCATTCTGGGTCATAGGTAAGCAGTAGCAGTTTATTTAATCCACATGTTCACTTCATTAGACAGAAATTCAAACACATCCAGGCATGTAATGAGGACAACTGCACTATTCACTCAGCGAGGATGATGAAGATGGGTGAACCGTGAACAAACAGGGCAGTAAGATGAAGGTCCAAGTGGGAATCGATACGAACCAAACACTAGGGCAAAATAATGAGCCAATCTCATGACGCTGTGTAGCACATCTTTTATGTGGCTCAGTGTAAATTGATATTTGGACTTTTTAAGATTCACTTGCTTTGATTTCTAATTGCTGTTGCGTTGTGGTGTTTATTAATAATAACAATAATGCAAAATGGCCGTGATGCCGTTTCAGAGACTTCTGTGACTACAAACTGGACACACTTTTGTCACTGATTTGAGTAAAGTAGTCTATCAAACGAACGAAACAGTAAAATCAAACATCTTGATTTAGTATGCAAGACTTACCTTAATACCATTGGCTCAGTGTCTGTGGGGTTGAAATAATGTTGTCCCCGGATCAAAACCTTACAGTTTGCTGTAGAGTTTTGACTGTCCCTGGTAGGTGAGCGGGCTACTCGGTATGGCCTGTCACATCATAATTGTGTTATGAAATCAAATTCTTGCGTGACTTTGTAATATATTTTAATTACCAAATAAAACCTAAAATTTAGTTATAAAGTATGTCAAGATTCACTTGGAATTCTGTCATATGTTTTTTTTGTTGCTTATGGTGTATTTTAAGACCAAGCATTCTTTGCAGTAACACAGACAGTTAAAACTTTTGGAACCCTAGTTCGTGGTTTTAGGCGCTAGTTGTCGGTGTTATCACCCCAGTTAGTGTTTTTGTTTATTATTGCATCCAATGTAATTTGATGGCATCACCACCTACTGAGTTATAATCTTTGCAACTGCAGTGTTCACAGCCAGTTACAAGGATATAATGTGTTGCTAAACCACCCTTGTAGTGGGTTATAACAATGCCTGAATTTGTGACTGTACTTCAATTCTGCACTTATTCGCACAAAAATGAACACCAAAATTGCTTTTCAAAAGCTGATAACTTAAATGCATTAGTAATAGGAACTTTACGAAATGCTGCTTTTTAATGTTTTCACAATTGGTTAGACTAAATCGACTAAACTTATCTTAATCTTCATTTTTTAATGAGGAATTTGACAATGTAAAATTTCATCTGTCAACGCCATATTGTTTGCTGTATAGGTAAAGATTTATTGTATGGTTGCTTGCTAAATTATTCTCTTTACCTGAAGGGCAATCTTGCACTTGTGAGGCTCTCTTTTATGGGAAATGGGCAGATGTAGTCCAGTTCTGACTTTGAAATCTTCAAAGTGCGTGTAAACACTCTTTATCTCATGCGAAATGATTACTCAATTATAAGTACCATGCTATTGGCTGAAGTTAATTTTCTTCTTGTATTATTGATTCATGGCAGAAACTTGATTTGTTTTGCTGGAGCATCCAGATTCCTGTTTCTCTGACATGCCTAAATCACATGATCTTAATTAAATCTGTAAGCGTTGATTAGCTAATTAACTGAACACTTTCTTGGTAATAAATTGATCTAGTTCTAGCCAAATTCTTTAGTACTTACAATGTGTATATTCTACATGTAGAGAACTCAGTGGTGGGTCTTGCCATGTCACCCATTGAGGGAGACTGAATGTAGGTCACGTGAGAGTGAGTCCTGTGATGTGTTCCGAAGAGCAAGTCTCTTGCAACAGAGGTGAAAACCAAAAAAAATTTCGCGAATGAGGTCAAGACCTTAAAAGCGAGTAAAATTTCTTCAATTTGGGGCAAAAATAATTGTTAAAATTGTCACATTTTTATTTGTCAGAGGCTTACTGCATTGTTTCAAATGTTGTTCGGTAACAACTACCCTTGTTAAAAGCAAAGTACTTGACCTGAAAAATTATTTTTATTGAGAAATTTGACAGAATGAAATTTCACCTGTCCGCCATTGTTATTGTGTCAGAAACTGAAGAATTTTCACCTTATATTAGCAGAGTTGCAGTATTATTATTATTATTATTATTATTATTATTATTTATTAATGTAATATTTACAATGAGGGAAGCCCCATCAGTTCACATTGCTTTCCATGGGGTCCTCAGGAATGTTTAGTTATGGGAGAATGTTGACGATGTCCTTCCACAAGCGAAGATTTCAAGCCGTAAATATCTCGATCCCAATTCTCTTGCAGAACGGAAACCTGGCAAACTGACCTCAACGTGACCTTTGCCCTCAGTTACAGACCGTGTTTTTATTACTTGTTTGAATAGTAACTGGTACCTTACTCATCAGTTTCAGGACAATTTGTTTCTACAATACGGTTATGTGACCACGCTGGACCCAGCAGTTGTCGCATTGTGCTTAAACGCAAACTCAAAATGATCTCCGCTATTGGTAACAAGAGAATTGGATGCTTAGGTACACCCCCTCCTTCATTATGAGAAGTGTCATATGTTAGTAATACCTTACATGTAGTGCTTGTATTAGAGATTTTCCACTTGGCTTGTTTGAGAGAAACTCTCCTGGTGTATTATTTACTCAACGGATTCTTTTGCCCAGTGGAATTCGTTGCTGCGGAGTGGATTTGATCACATTTAAAATTTGATTACTCTAATGATAAAATCTCACTCATACTATGTGATGGATTGGTGAAATTTTGCGGTCTTTTTGCATGACCGATAAGTAGTGCCAAAGGAACGTTTGTTCATTTTCAAGTTACGTACCGAAACTACAGTCGGGCAATGCTTTGAAAAAGTGCAAGCGTTCCCAGCAATATAAGCTAGGCGTTATTTAAGGGAGGAAGTGGTTGGTTTTGGCAGAAATTCTTGTTTGAAATTCTTGAGATTTTGCGGTATAAATGCTCGTTTTGTGTTCAGTGGAGAAAAAATGAAATTTACTAGAAAGAATGACACTGATATATAGACAAATAAAATGTAGTAAATGTGTAAACTGCAAAAGGAGTGGTGCTGCGAATTACCTAGAGCCACCTTAGAGTTTTGTCATGTAGTCTATAATTTGGTAATAGCTGACATTTGAAATAGCCGCACCATATTGAAATCAACTGTATTGCCAGATGGCTATCATGTCTTGGGTGGACAGGTTGTCAGTGCTACCTACAGATCCCATGTAATGCGGACAGGGGGTTTCAACCTTGTGGTATACATAGCATTTTAGCGCCTTCTCTGTTATCGTGATGCCTGCAAATTTACAATGATGTGTAGTGGTGTGTGCTAATGGCTTGCAGAAATGCGTAAACCCCTTGAAATATCCACGGATGAAGCACATCATGTCCCATACATCTACTCTGCGAAGAAGAATCTGCAGCTGTAGTCGGTGGCTGCAACTGTTAAGTGGGTTAATTTTGATCCTAGCCGATGTCAAAAGCTAAAATAAGTTAGTACACTTAACCTAGTCAAACAGTGAGAGGGTTGACAATGGGATTTATTACCATTTGTAAATTAATGAACCGCTTTGTATTAGTGAATTTCTGACCTTCAAATCTGAGTCGGGATCAGGTGGAAGTCGCTTTCTCGCCCTCATTACTCTAGAGAGCGCCTATATTAAAAGTACCCTATTAGAATGTAAAATGTGTGTTTGTGTGAAATGAGTTCTCGTACTATTTATATAGAGCCACCTTAGAGTTGTGTCATTACTGTCATATAATCTATATTTTGGTAATTAGAGTGTTTCTGTTGTTGATCAAACTTAGTTTGTGCGAAATGAGTTCTAGTACCTTGCGTTTGTTGCATCCACTATTTATAGAAGCAGAATTATCGATAAACTTTGGAAATCAATAGTTTTCCATTAGCCAAAGAATTGCCCATTATTTATCGGCCACACTCTTTCTCACTCGCATCCTGTACCAAGTCAATGGCTATGGTCGTTATTTGGTAATAACGATCGAACGGCTACGAAGAAATTGTTACGAAGAGTGACAAGACAACAAATATTTACAATTGGTTGGGATGATGTAATTCTAAAAGAGATGTAACCATTCTTGAAGGTGTCGTTGACCACTTTCGCTTATTTTACCTGATATAAAAGGCGAATTTTTAACCTTTGTAATTAAAATAGAATTGTTTTACAGAGAGTAAAATGTCAACCAAAATAAATACATATAATATATGTATTCATTCATTATGCTGTTCTCTGTTGAATTGCTGTAGGTGCTCAATGGCTTAGAAGAATTGTTAATTTTATTAATTTCAATTTATGGAAATTGCCGGAAATGTTTTGAAATAGCTTTCAGACGATGTTAAGAACGCCAAATTGACCAATTTATTTGATAAGCTTTTAACTTGAAGGCATAACAGAAATGATGAGATCAAATCCCTGTCATTTCATGCTGAAGCTATTTTCCACCCATGTATTACTGAAAATTGCCTACTTTTTATTATTGATTTGAAATATAGCATTGTATATTTTGTACCATCGTATATTTCTTTGGTAATTTTCTGATATCATTGTATGGAAAATTTTGTTAGTTCTTGTCTTCATTGCGAAAACATGTTACAAAGGTGTCTGAAAATGACTCCATTTTCCAATTGAATTAAATTTACTACTAGAGGTACGTCTACAAAAACGGGGAAGTTGAGGTTTCTTAATGTTTGCTTCTAAACCAATATTGTAGTTATTGCCTAGTGGTGCCATCTTAAGGGAAGCCATCGTAATGTAGGGCTGCAATTTTTAACTTGATGAAATTTTTATGTATAAAGAATTAAATGCCTGTTCAGATAATGAAATGAAATACCAAAGGAAGTTGAATGGTGAATATCTGAAGAATAATACTTTGTAAATTGAAGCGCAACACATGACGGTGTTTACTACGACATCTGTTGATAATTAAATGACACCAAAGTGATGTGTTCCCATTGTAAAAATATGTCGATGCTTTGCGGTTAAATCCACTTTTTTACTGTAAAGTAAACTTATGCTTTTGCCTTTGATCCAAAACCAAATAAAAACATTCTCATTAACCAATGCTCCCCTAAACACCGATCCGTCGATTTTCATGAGGAAACCCCTTATACATTAATGTTATATGAATGATCCTTCTATACTCGCACAACTCGTGCTCAGACAGCATTATTTAATATTCATTAGTTTTGGTCCAATGGGGGTAGTGATTGCTGCCTTGCAAACTCCCGCACTTAACTTACGGTCTCTCTTCACCTATTTAGCTTGCAATACTTCGGACAAGTGGAATCTGAGTTTGTTAAATTCCTGAACAAGGTCAAGAAATTTGAGTTTATTATTACCTTGGTTTATACTGTGGATCGATGTCCGTTAATTGCATCACAGGTTTTCGATGATCAACCTTGGAAACATAAAAATAGCAGTTTTAGCAATTACGCCAATTATTTAAGTCCAAAATATCTAAGTGGGAAATTACTGCTCACACGTCTCTGACAAAGGGCAAAGTGATCGTGTTGTTTCACAAAGTGTGTGGGCGTACGTGCTGAATGGCTTCTGCCTTGGATAACTTGGCGTTACTACAGTTTTTGGGTTAATGCCATTTTAAGGTTATGTAGGATGTTATTGGCAACTATTTGTATTTATCCAAATATCTAAAAAAATATAGATTTTAACCTTGTAAAAGTAAATATTTTCTGAAAGTAGAATTAGATTTTTAATTTTTTCTAATCTGACATTAATTGGTTCATGTGACATCTAGCAGGAAGGTACATCAGCTGCAAAACATCGATTTCGATGACATGATCATATTTTGTTTAATATTAATTTTTAAAGATGAATTTAAAAAACACTGTAACTGTTTTTTAAATTATCATTTGGTTTTATACAACTTTTGACTTTTTTCGTGAAACTTATGAAAGTCTATAAGTTTTTATAGCTTGCGTACAAAAGTGGAACATTTTTCAAAACAATTCCTGAGAGTTTTTAGGAGAACTGTTCATTAGGCAAAGCATGTAAAAGCTTCATATGAATACGATGAACCATTTCTGAGATGTAATGTTCCGCAGTTGGCCAAATTTGGGCCTGTGCGAGCTGGGTCCTGTGTAACCGTAACGTGAGCCTGCAACTCTGTTCAACTTTTTTTCAAATAACCTAATTGTATGTTCTATACATATTTCTAATATTGGCTCAGGCTATGGATTTGGTAACATATTTTGGAAAACTGTTTTATTCATGCTGAATCTCCAATATCGTTTGTGTCTTCAATATTCATCAATGCCAGCCTATCCTTTGTTTAGCCTTAGTATGGTGAATTAATGAACACAGGACGCGGATCAATGTAGTTGTTACAACACCTCTGAAGCGCACTGTATTCAGAATTAAATATGTCCAGCTCTGTCAGTGAAGAAATCAGTTAATGAGTTCCCTGCCTATATCGATTTGACCATCATTGATTGATAACTACCAATGTGGCTGTAGATAGGCTCTTTTTTGCCCCTGACCTCTGACCTTTGGAGAGTGCCTACTATGTGAGCAGATGTACTGGCTTGCAGTAGCCAACTGAGTGTTTGTGTTATCCAACAGTCAGGGTATTAACTGTGCACAGTGGAGGGTTGTCACTTGGATCTGTGACTGTGTTATCACATCTTGTGATGTGTGCTGGGTATTGGTAGTGGTGAGGTCTGCTGAGACTTGGCCCTCATGGCTTCGTCTGTGGTAACTGAGCGCGACAATGGTTTGAAGAACCTGCGCAATGTTGAACGAGCAGGTGGAAACTTATACAGGTGAGATTTTTTTTTTGTGTGTGTGTGTGTGTGTGTGTGTGTGTGTTTGTGTGTGTGTTTGTGTGTGTGTGTGTGTGTGTGTGCACGTGTGCGTGTGACTGTTATTAGTCAACTGCCAATAGAGTTTGATACAAAACTTCTATTTGGTTAATTTTTTCGTTGTGGTTAGACTCCTCAATGGATATATGTTATAGAATGGAAAGAATTAAATAATTAAATACGTGATAGCGACATATCAAATTATTTATGCACTAAAGTTATTAAATTATGAAGTGAATATGATTAATAAATGTAAGTTTAGCAGCAGTACACAAAAAGACACTCATAAAACATAGAAAATGGAAAATTGTGCCACCTGAAAGACAATGGCTATAAATGAGAAACTGTCTCATAAGTGAGCAGAGTCCTGTCAAGTTTTGAATAAATAAATGCCTTGCTCAGGGCTTTTGTGGTTAAGGACCACCATATGTTGTAGGTAGCATATAAAGGCCCTTTCATACTAATGTAGACAGATGCATCCATGTTTTGTGGAGTTCTGGTCAGTACGAATTCAGTCCTGGATTGAAGTTAACAGCCCCAGTTAACTTCGCAGTACTGTATACTGGTGCAGTATGAATGGTCAACTCGGGTCCCATTGAAATTGACCTTACGCCAGAAAATGAATGACAAGTGTGATTGACCAATCAGAATGCTGCATTCTGGACACTCATCCAGACAGCATTTCAAGTCGCCATTTGTCCGACAAACATTAGTGTCTGTAGGACAAAACACGTTCAACTACAGTGTGCATTTTAAATGGCCAAGAGGTGTTGTTGTGGTTTGTGTAATTCAGACAGTCGTTATACCGGCAGAGATGAAAGTCCTGTCAATTTTTGGCCTTTTCCAAAGCCTAAAAGTGAAGTTGTAATGAGCAAACGGTGCCGTTAATTAAACTGTGTGTACTCCCGCACGAGCAGCCTAGCCTGTAAACACTGTTTGACCACTCGAAAGCTAAACACAAGTATGTTCTAAGGTATGCACTCTTTTTAATATTTCTTCCCAACATCGGAATTTTGCCTCTGGATTACTGGCTTTTTAGTGTGTGACCCGCCGCCTCTGCGATCACTTAGTGGTTCATTATAGTCATACACGACAACCATTTCCATAGCACTGACGAAAACGAGTTAAAATACAGTCAATCAAGAGTCAAAATGCATTGCATGCCTACCTACTTACATCTATACTGCCTGTGTTGTTATAGACCGATTCGTAACTCCTCACTCTTGGCCCTGTCGAGCAACTTAGGCTCGTGATATGTTATTATCTCGACAAAGATTGCCAGTAAAAGCAAAAGCGAAGGATTGAAAACTTTATTATGAACTTCGGAGAAAATGTACATTAATTACCGACAGAATATAAAATTTATTTTCTCATTTTTTCATGAATTATGCATAGTTCTGAAATGATGCTTTGTCATATTCAAGTTCTGTAACAGTCGCTACCAAGAGACAAAATTTTAAAACTTTGTAGGAATTTACCATAATGTTGGTAACAAATGAAGAAAATAGAAAAATGTAATTTTGGTAATTATTATAGTTCGAAATTGGTGAAATTTTATGATATTAATGCTTTCTCACCATCATGTTTTACTTACGAATGAACGTAATGGGTACGGTGTTCTTGTTATGCTGGTCATTCGAGATGCGTGTGTGTGTGTGTGTGTGTGTGCTTGTGTGTGTGTGTGTGTTGATGACGGATGTACTGGTCACTTATGATAGGGGGTTTATAGCTAAGTAATTCTGCAGATGCCTCTGTTGAGGTGATTATAATGAATGGGCTGCCTGTTATTTCAGAGTCTAATGATATGTTAATAAATGTGTATATTTAAAGTGAAGGACTTGAACATATGTTGTATGATCTCCTGTTGATCGACTGAGTAGGAATGGGAAGATGGTAGGTTTTAGAAAACGAGAAAAATTACTTACTAGAAGACATTTAGTCAGTTTAGCATAATGTTTCAGGCCTGCAGCTCAGGCTTTTAATCGCATGAAACATTGGCAATCCCGTAAGATCAGGGAGGCCATTTAGGTTAAGCAAGGCAACCCCACACTTAACCGTGTCCTGGGACTGCTACTTTCTCTTATTTACAATCAATACTTCCGGTTTCACGACGGTGGGAAAAACAGTCATGTGATCAAGGGGTGGAGCTGCAGACTTGAAACGTCATGCTCAACTAACTAAATGTCTTGTAGTAAGTAATTTTTCTCGTTTTACCATCGTCACAGGAGACAACGATGAATACTTTTGACCATTGCAATTGGTTATTTCTCAGTTCAGACAATGCTGATAAAGCCTAATTTTTTCCTAACCCAGAGATGACATCTGTTGGAAAATTTTAATACCAATTTCATTACAGCGAGTGGTCTAAATCAAAATATGTTTTTTGACACAAAGGCATCGGGGGTTTAAGAAAATGTGTGACCGTTGCCTTGACACTGACGTAAAGACACGTTTTAATGTATTTGCTGTAAGAGAATTAGGTATGTCTGACCTGAGGGAGACTTCTAAGCAGCTGTTTTCAATCCACGTTTCCCAGCGGTGACTAACTTTCCTGAATGGCTACTTACCTGCGTGGTTGATCAAAAACTGTTTTATATGTGATTCGATCTGATCTGCGAAACCAGTAGGAAGTCGCTTGTCAACAAGACGCATAAGTGTGTCTGCACGTTTGGGTTGAGTTCTTCATGAAATACTCTCTGAACCCATGCTCCAAGTTTATTCTGTTCTGTTCTTGCATGGACTTACACAAGTGCTTTGTGTTAAAAGTTGATGATCGGGGTCTGTTTTTGTGAAAAATGACTGAAGACAGAAATTAGGTGTGATGCTCCCATTTCACAATTGTCAACGGTTGAATAAACATTCAGTCAATTATGAGCCCATCACTGTCTAGAAATAATTTGAAGAAATTATTTCAGTAACTAGCAAGTATGTGTATATTCTCAGACTACACGTTTGCTTAAGTGGGTTTTAATTGTTTTTCAGAAATTGTTGTGCGGAGTATAAGAACAAATTTCCGATTTGAGTCTTAGTCACTTTTCATGAAACAAGTCTTGCAAATTCAAGCCACAAAGTCGAGTCTAAACTCAATATTTGAGCTCACTTGAACATGTAGCTTTGATGAGGTAGTCCGATTATTTACTCACCTACATAATATAGTCTTAACATACTCCGGCACAAATTTATTAATAACCATGTGAAATTCATGCTAACATGATGGAAAATTTCTAAACTTGCTGAAGTTTGAGTTTGTGTCCAGATGTTGGATTTGCAGACAAGGACTAATACTGATTCTGCGATCACACACTGCTAGCTCAGTGAAATTGATTATTTACTCACTTACATTAGTCTTAACATACTCCAGCACAAAATTAAAGACCCATGTGGAATTCATACAAACATGATGGAAAATTTCTACTCTCGCTGAAGTTTGAGTTTGTGTCCAGATGTTGGATTTGCAGACAAGGACTAATACTGATTCTGCGATCACACACTGCTAGCTCAGTTGCTTTGAGTGAAAATGCCAGTAATGTTAACATTGGCAAATGTCATTTATGGTGGCGATTTGAGATGCCCCAAAACTTCTGGCATTTTCATTGTCACTTTTGTAGCCTGATCACGTTCTGTACCCATTGTAGAGGTGCTCCATTAATCAATTATTTGTAATGAGTAAACATGCTTAGCGTTTTTGCTACCAGAGTGAATTTTAAGTCCTGTCCACAAACAGCCCACTCTAGAACAACTTGCGCTAATGCAACTCACCCCACTTTTAAGTGGAGCATTCACACACGCACACACAAACTCACACACCCATAACTGAGAACTAGGGTAAGGCAGACGTTTTTGCTCTGTGCATGACAATGAACACCTAATGCGAGTATGGTGTGTAAAAGAAAACCCGTCTGTAAAGTGGCACACGTTACCCTAGAATAAGTCACCCCTACCTCGATAAACTTGTTCTAGGGTAAGTCTATGTGTGGACGGCACTTAGTACAAGTTTTTCACGAATCGATGCTAGTGATGGTAACTACTTTACCATCATTATTAAAGTGCTCAACTTGTCATGTATAATGGCATTATCAGCTGTGATAAAAAGTAATTTGCAAGAGCAAATTTAGTGATAACTTATCCCCTAAAGAGCCATAATCACTTAATAGTAGCAACGTGATATGCTGAAGCATAACACACTGACTGTTACGTTTGACGCATCATAAGTTGTTAGGCAAGATGAGTGTATGAGTATATGAGTATATGCGAGCTCATTTTTGCTAAATATCATTAACGAAGATTGTTAATTATTCAAAGGCTTTTGATAAACCCAACCATGCACACAATGCGGGATCTATGTGCTTGGAGTCTGAAGCTTGATTAATTATCAGCTGTGGGGGCGGCTTATTGGCGAATGTAGGCTCTATAACAAAAAACTGTCCCAGATTGCCACCAGTTTCACCCCTAGCACGGTAGCATCCTTTAGCCAACATTTCCACTCCTAGTCCCCTCTCGGCATCATTTCCAGTTTCACCCCTTGCCCCCTTTG
Source organism: Phoronis australis (assembly GCA_002633005.1). Taxonomy (NCBI): domain Eukaryota; kingdom Metazoa; phylum Phoronida; family Phoronidae; genus Phoronis; species Phoronis australis. Next base: position 863,836 of record NMRA01000035.1, on the reverse strand, counting down.
TCACCAACTCCACCTTGGGCCTCCATGTTCAGAGGGCTAAATCGGTGCCAGCTAGGGCCTCTTGTTTCATTTGGGGACTGAGCTGAATGGGAATAGGGGGTCCCTCTGCTGTTGGGGTTCTGAAGCTTTTGGTACGTTAGACCTTATCGTCGGGTCTGTGTATAATGGCCAAATACCTACAAAGCTATGTTTTCTGACAGTAAAAAGCCTTTGTACCAATCTATTGCCAATTAAGTCATGTGACCATGTATTTTTAAGTAAAATCTTGCAAAAATGAAATGTACATTCACGTCAAAACAGCAGGACCAGGGAAGTGGCCAAATTTCATTTAATATGAATTCTAAAGTTTTAAAAACACTGATACCTATCAAATTTTTTTTGTGAAAATCGTAAATGCAGTCACTGGTGCAAAATTGGAACATTTTAAAAACAATCCCTAAAGCGTTTTGGGAAACAGTGAATAAAGCTAAGGGTATGAAAGTTTCATGTGAATCTGATTGGCTGTTTCTGAGTTATGACGTTTCGCAGATAACCACTAATTCAAACATTTTTCTGAAAGAGAATGTTTTATATTTTTTAAAGCATCTTGATTTTTGTAAAAAACGTATGAACAATTCTTCAAACCAGAAGTGTTGCAGTTTAAATAAGCTCCACGATGCAACAGTGGGTGTCTAACTTGCTAAATATTTGGTTCTGGCATCCTTATGGAGAACTGCAATGTTAGCGGAATATCTACAAAACTGTAAATTTTAACGTGGTAAAAGTATATTTTATATATTTTGTGATAGTAGCAAACTTGAAGAATTTTGCTTTAGGAAACGTTAAGAGGTTTTTCATGAAAACCATTAAAGTCCTATTTTTGATAGCCTCGTTGAAAAGTGGAACATTTTGAAAACAATTCTCTAATAGCATTTTGGAGACAAGTGGATAAAGCGTGATATATGAAAGTGTAAGGTGAATACAGTCAACCGCTCTTGAGATATGACGTTCCGTAGCCAGCCAAATTTTGACATTTTTCGAGGCTTCTGCATGACCTGAAGCATTACTAGCTTCACTGTAAAATTTTGCTTCCGTTTGCCAAAACCAAAATCTGTCTGCTCTCTAGTTTATTGACACGTTTCTGTAAATGTAGTTCAAAATAGAATAGAAATTAAAATGCATTGAGGGGAATATTAATGGTATTTCATACTTGATAAACAACACTGAGTTTATGTTACAATTTACACAGACATTTTCTCGCATGGCTATCCAACTAAAGCATATTTGCCAATAGTTTTCATCCTTAAGATCTTACGCTAATGAAACAAATTGCAATTCGCAAGGTTCAATGTTATCAAATTTTATGCTTCACTAGAGCGCAGTGTTTGAGAGCAACAAGAAAGAGTTGGATAATGCAGATCACTTTGATGATGTTATTTGTGGCCATGGCAACATAGGGAATCTCTGCTACTGGGCTAAATATATGTTGTTGACACTCTTGGATGATGCCTTGGTGTGTATTTATACTGTTTTAGATGGCTAGGATGTGACACCTTGGTTTAAAAATTACTGTTATCACCTAGTTGTCTATTTCTTTGACAACTGCGATTACTGACATTAATCGTCTCAAAATCCTATCATACTTTAGACCAATGCTATGTTGGGTTATAGAAAATCTGTATCTATGGAAAGGAAAAATGATACGAAAGTATTCCAGTGAAGGAAGAGCTTAAAATTCACCAGGTGGCGCTAGTGAGAAAATGGCCCAACCTACTGTAGTGCGTGAGTTCAGTTAGTCATGTAAAAGCTGTGAGGTTATGAAGGACTTTTATGGACGTGTGTGCGTTGAACCAAATATCTACAAAAGTATTGATTTTAACTTAGTAAAAGTATATTTTCTGAAACAAGAAAGACTAGAATTGATTTTTGACTTTATACCAATCTGCGCTTACCCTGGTGCTTAGGTGAGGTGACCATGTCTTTTCCATGAAATTTAGCAAAAAAGGAAAGATACGTTGATAGCAAAACAATGGTATCAATAACGTGACCAAATTGTTAGATAAAATATCGCTGAGTTAACATTTCGTTTTCGTTTCATGCAACTTTAAAGTTTTGCATAAATATCACAGGAGTCCTATTTTTGATAGTCCATCGTGCAAAAGTGGATTATTTTACAATTTCCAACAGTGTTTTTTTAGAACAATGCATAATGCATGGCATATGAAAGTTTCATAAGAATCCAATGATCACTTTCTGAGACATGAAGTTAGCCAAATTTGGACGTTTTTGTAAGGTCTGCGAAAAGCATATGAGATGACCATATGGAAAACTAGCTCAAGCTGAACTCCTGAGTTTGTAGGAGGAGATATTATTGACTTTGGCATCACCTTTAGTAGTGGGAGTCCCCTGGACATTTGAAGAGATATTGACCATAGGAGGCCTGTGGACATTTAAAGGTCACACTGCTTGCGGGAGAAACATTGACATTTGGGATTGATACTGGTTGTAGGAGACCCCTGAACATTTGAAGTTCAAATTGTCTTTGGGATACCCCTGGGCAATTGAGAGGTTAATACTGTCTATGGGAGACCGCTGGACATTAATACTAGCGGTAGGAGACCTCTGCATATTTAAGGTTGGTACTAGCTTTAGGAGACCTCTGCATATTTAAGGTTGGTACTACCTTTAGGAAACCCCTGGACATTTGGAGACCCCTGGGCATTTTAAGGTGGGTACAATGAGGTCAGCAATCTTATTACTTTTTATGTAACATATTAAATACATTACGTATTGATTTAACTCATTTCACACTCAGTAGCTCAATCGATAATTGTTTTCTTCGTCACAAGTGTTAATCCACTCAGTTGCTGGTTATTGGCTGAAATTGCATTTTGGTTAATGTTGAAGATGTGAAACAGTGGATGCGAATAAACTTCCTGTTTTCTATTTTATCCGAGACATTCACACCAATGTTTGCAAATATTACCTATGGTACTATGGGCATGGTTTTTTGCATCATAATTAAATTTCAATTGCAAACACTTTTTCTTATGAGATAAATTTTATGGTCGGTGTTTCAAACGAAGGACCACGGTTCTTAACTCTTCAACTGCTGAATGTATTTACACAGTCAATATTATTTTTGTTTTCAGCTACAATTTTGTTTCAGCTGAAAACCAAATCAACATGTGCAATTTTTTGCTGTTCTAAAAAGACCAGAATGCGTAACTCAAGAGAATTTTGTTATTGCACCAATAAGAAATCTGCAGACATGATGTGCGTCATAGCTTGTCTAGTAAATGGCGTCACACTCAGCCCTACATAATGTCTTCATGAAAATTTAACTACAACATCAAACAGACACATTGGCCTGGACAGCGTATATACACAGTTGCAATATGTATTTTAAAATATCCAATGCTTAGCTTGAGTATGCATAGTTGGTCATTGTTGGCTCGTTAGGGAATAGGTAACTTCTGGTAACTTCTTTGAGTTGGTGGACTTTAGAATTATGCAATTTACTGTTTTGTTCATTTGCATCATCCCCTACGTGGAATTTACCGTGACATTTCGTTCCGTCTTCTACTATAATTCTTCACTTATTTCGCACAACAATATTTACCAAAAGTATCATTTTTCTATTTTTCTAATGCCAATTACTTTACTGCAAATGTTGGAAATTTTGCCAAATGCACTTTTATGTCATTTACTCGGTACAAATCATGCTAGCGAAAGACTAACATTGTCTTAATATGTATTTTTGTTAAGAAATTTGACAGAAAAATTTGTTTTGTGCTTATAAGGTGAAGAATTACTGTAGCGCTGAAGGAATTTATGGTAATTTTTTGATAATTGCTGACAAGTGAAAATTGATTTTGTAACATTTCTCAGCAAGAATAACTTTTCTGTGAATTATTCTTCAGTTTTAGCAGAGTTGGTACTTTTCAGCTAGACCAAGCAGTTGGTTACGTATTTCTGCCTGCACAGTTATCCACGGTTGGGATTCTATGGCTGTTGGGCAGATGTTAGGTTCCCCGTTTCTGTTAGCATCTTGCACAGTGCGCTGTGTGTGATTTAACCACTTCTTTTTTTCTTCCATAGGGCCTGTCTTCCTGCCCCTATGTTCTCAAGAAGCGACTACAGCGTCTGGAGTATACTCAAGCAATGTATAGGAAAGGTACGAGTCACGATGCGTTTTTACTTTTCAAAATTCTTTTTCTGTTTTGCATTCTGATGCCTGTTCTAATTTCAAGTCACTGATATCGTTTGTGTTGATTTTCGAGGTCGAAAGACATGTTGGATTCTTATCACTCACTGCTATTGTAGTGCCTGTGTGGCTCATTAGGTGAGTGTGGTGGAACTGCTGTAGTAGCGCCCTCTGTGGCTCATTAGGTGAGTGTGGTGGGCTCCATAGTGAAATATTGTGAGTTTGATGCCTGGCTGCTTCAGTCCTGTGGTTGGGTTGACTCAGCTGCATAAATTTTTAACAATCATGACTGGGAAGTAACCTGCAATGGACTTTTGTCCAGTCCCATAGAAAGTTGAGAGACTCTTCGCTCACGCGGTATAGAAATCAGATTTAGCAAGCCGCCAGGTGAGCCCCCACGGCTTGTAAACTATTAACTTTTTACTTACTGGTTGGTATTGGTCTCGACTGGTTAGAGGTTGATGACAAGTTAGATAATGTGTTGGTTCCTTGTTTGAACATCAAATGGAGTGCTGTGTGATCCGTAGTACTATTTGTTAGGTTGGCAGTGAGATTGTTTGTAACTCTAACCTTGTGTCGTCACTGTTGAGCCATTACATTTCAAGGCATGTCCTTAGCCACCTTTATTGTCAGTACATCGAAGTGGTCGCCACTATGCTGGGTTCTGCGTAGTCATAATCACTTCCACTTCATGTTTCAGGAGCTGTCCAAAGTGACTATGCCCGTAGTATTTAATGAACCGTTAAGCTTTCTACAGAGGATTACTGAATACATGGAGTACTCGCAACTTCTGGATCAGGCAGCGGCATGCGAGGATCCCATACGGAGATTGGAGGTGAGTACGAGAGGAAGGGGCCAAATACGAAAACCTGGTATGCAAATTTTGGTGTTGAAAAGGATCCAGTTTCTGGAGTGTTTCTTCACCCATTGTTACCAGTGATGTATATGCTTCCAGATGGTGTAATGGTACAAATAGTGTTGTCAATTGAAGTGAAAAGCGAAGCATTAAGGACTGACGTAATTTCAACAACTTGAATCACCACTTGCCTTGTGTGAGTTCGTTCAAGTCTGTGGATTTGTGTCTCATAGTCCCTGTGCCATTTTTCGAGCTACACCTTTGAATAATGATTCAATGGAAATGATACTGTGCTAAGCCTTTTAAAACTTTGGGCATTCACTAGAAGTCAAATTACACAGCAATGCTTAGTTGTTGTCTTGATTTTGCTACTTATGGATTTGTGCTCCAGTTTATTTCCTGCTCTTGGGTAAGACGGTTGTATCTTAAGCTTTTATTGACAAACAATTCATTAACATGGTATATGAAGATAGGGTGCTCATGCCTGTAATAATCGCTGACGTCTGCCTATATTAATCGCTGACATCTGTTAGTAGCAGTGCTCTTAAAAAATGCAGCGGCGCATTTGCAATAGCGTGCCTACAAATGTCTTGGCTGCAACCGGACTTTCGACATTTGGTAATACAAACCCATCGAATCGTTATTCATAGCTTGAAAAACTGACAGGGGACTATATTACACAAAGCCTCAGGCTAACGGTAAATGAATTCACTCAGGTCAAGTGGTGATTTCAATTTTTGAAATTACCTTAGTCCTTAATACGTTGCTTTTCGCTTCTACAGACAATACTATTCGCATCATTACACTGTCTAGCAGGATATGTAACTGGCATTGTGGTAAAAAAAATACTCCAACATTAAAATGTGTAATTCTGTAACCCGTGTAATGTATTTACCATCAGTGTTATTAGATAAACTCAATGGTTACATTTTAATGTGTATTTATTTCTATTATCATTGTTGTAGCTAGTAGCTGCCTTTGCTGTGTCAGCTAGTGCATCCAATTGGGAAAGACTGGGCAAGCCGTTCAACCCTTTACTAGGTGAAACATACGAGTTAGAGAGGTAGGTTACGACAATAACATGAATCCATGAAATCTGTTGTGCATTACGCAGAGCAAGTTTCTCGCAAGAAAAGCGAGATCAGTCAAGAAATGCAAAATCTCGAAAATGACAATTTATCATCACAGTCAAGTGTCTCGCGAGTGTCTTTCATTACGTAACGCGTCTGAGTAATAGCTTTTGTTTAAGCTATGAAGTTTAAAAAAAGGTGGAAGAGAAATTATTGTTACCTATCATGGTGGTGAACAGTATTGTTGAAGAACTTTGTGTGTACATGTTGCATATCCAGTTTGTACAATAACGCAGAGTTCAAATTTGTGTGAGAAAGTCAGGTGACCATGGTCCCCATGGGATTGGGAGTCCGCCATCTGGAAATAGCGTGTTTATGGGCAATTTACCTGCAAAATGACATATATTTTATGTATCCAATTGCAATTGGGAGTGAGACAAGCTCGAGTTTTTGGTTACTAACTCGAGGGCATCGGGAAGAGATTCAACCATTTACACGCTCAAAACCCAGGCACATGTTACATTCAGTTGGTGCCATTGTTGCAAAAAATAATTCAAATTTGAATTCTCAATAAAGTAATTTAAATTGTCTCGGAACACACTTCATTTTTTGTTTTATCCTTGGCAGAGATGATCTAGGTATCAAAGTCGTCTGCGAACAAGTTAGTCATCACCCCCCAGTGAGTGCATTCCACTGCGAGTCACCAAGTTATACATTCCATGGGTCCATACAGCCCAAGTTGAAGTTCTGGGGCAAGTGTGTCGAAGTGCAGCCTCGAGGTTTAGTCACAGTCAAATTTAAAAAGTAAGTTAGTTATAGACATGTATGTTGAATGCTCCTTAAAGGTGTCTGTATTATATACTGTGCTACGTCAGAGTGTTGATAGAACACGTCTATAGGAGATTTTATTAAAAATTATGGTTCAATGAGTAAGGGCTGTTCCAGTAAAATCCGTGTGGGAGGGGGGGACGGCAGTAGAAATAAAAATTCATGGGTGGTGGTCTTCCGAAAAAAAACTCAAATTATGGGTGGTCGTTCCTGTAAAAAGTGATGCATTAAAAATGGGTGGTATTTTTTGACCTGTTGATGTTTACAGGTTGGTTTCTTCAGTGTCAAAACTCAAAAAATGCAACTGGCATATATCCTAACTTATCCCAATACAAAAAAGCCCATATTGCCAGTGAACAGAGTGCAATATGTTCACTAAGCCATTAATCAAGTCATGGGCAACTTGATTTGAGCCAACTGTTTGTCTGCAGTCCTATTGAATTGAAAAGTTATGCAACACTAAACTGGTGTTAACACATATAAGAAAATTGATGGTTTTTAAATAAAAAGTATGAGGAGTAAGTTAAACAAGTTCCAATATTCATTTGACATAGAAGTATAAAAGAGTTCGTGGAGACAGTTTGAGATTCATAGATCCTTATAATTGAAAAAATGTTTATTGAAATTATAGACACATGGTGAACAGAGACACCTGGTGGCTGCCAAAAGTATTGCTCACAGACTACTTTAGTTTTTGACAATATTGAACAAGACAACTAGCTCTTGTCTGTCAATCATCTAAGTTCTTAACAAGTCCTCCTGGAGGCAATTTGTTTGCAATTGTTGGATTTTATATTTTAACATATTAAAAATAATTAAAAAATTATGGGTCATGGGTTGGAGAAATAAATGAAAAATATGGGCGGTGGGTACGAAATAAAAGTGCCTTCCCCCCCTCCCATACAGATTTTGCTGGAACAGCCCTAAGCAGTTGGTTAACATTCGAGGTGTCGCATCTGCCGCAAATCTTCCTTGATTGGTGGTGCTGCTGTCGTTGTGGAATGGTTTTTGGCTTCTAAACATTGTAGATCACTTGGTGACGTATAAGTTGGTTTGTAATTTGCATTTAAGATGGCGAGCTTTAGTATTGTCGTGATGGTGCCATGTGCCTCGAGAATCTTTGCGCAAAAGATTTTTGTATCTATGTAATGAATTCGATGGATTTTGAGGCTCACTTTCACTTTTTGATGATGGTTGCTTAAAGTACACACCTCAAAACACGTTGCAGTAGACTGGGCTTTTAATTCTGGTGCTGGCAAGTGGCAAGTGTTGTTATCCATCATATTGTTTACACGTCACTAAGCCATCTGTGATGTCATCCGATGGTTGCGAGCCGACAACTGTCCCCATCTGCAATTTGAAAAGTGACAGCAGCGCACGCTGCAGTAGATGGAATACCCCAAATTTGTCGATGTGAGATTGAATTTGTTTGCTGACATCAACAACACTCGACTGGACATGAGCACTAAGCTTGTTGAGAATTATGTGTCACATACCTATTCAGATTACTCCCCAGATTTGTGTGTTCAAAAGACAGTAACATCGACATTTGGAGTTCAAAAATGCCCTGTCCGTGTCAACGCCACGGTTGGCCAGAGAATGTATAAGTTGGAACACTGCATTGTTTCCTTTCCCTGAAATGGGGATGTTTTTACAGCAGACAATCTGTTGGTTTGTGACATTTTGAATAATGGAACTTTCCATTTCTTTCAGACATAACAACGAAGTCTACACATGGCATAATGTCAACTGCAGCGTACACAATATTATTGTCGGAAAACTGTGGGTGGAGCATGTGAGAATTGTCATTTGTTTTGAATTCTCCATTTCAATTTCCTTTTTATTTTTATTTTTATTGTTATTGAATGTGTTTCCATCCGTTAACTGTCTGAAAATATTTAAATCTCACTTTAGCAAGAATACAAAGTACTTGAGAATATACCTGTAAGTTCTAATTATTTCATGTTATTGTGTACTAGCAGTTACATCCATGGTAAAAACTTTATTCCATGATTGTGAAGTGGGAGCATAAGAGCAAATTTCAGTCTCAAATCACTTTTCATGAAGGAGACCCCTGACTCTCATTCATTCCCCTGCACATGTACTGCTCAGTGTAGTAAGAGCCACTTTTAGGCAATGCTCATTTGTGTGCTAGTGAAGCCAGGGTTTGAACACAAGTCTCCCTCAGGAAAGTCCCAACTTTGAAGCCAATGAGCTACGTCGTCTCCCCTTGCAGTGATTAATTAAATTGATGTTCTACAACTTGGCGCCTGGCCTTTTAATTAGTTACTGAATAATTAATAATGTCTGCAGCATGGAACTATGGAGGTAGTGAATCACACAACCAATCACAAGGCTGTGATCCATTTCAAGCCATCCGGCTGGTTTCACAAGGACCTCCACAAGCTAGAGGGGGCAATATATGACGAGAAGTGAGTTCTTCTACACTCCCACTTTGGTTGATGTGATTTATATTTACAGTTATTATGAATACTAGTCAACCTTTTATATCATATACCGTTCATATGAATTCCATGGAAACGATGCATATGGCTTCTCATAAAACATCTTTTATGATAAATGATGATCTACCAAAATTACCTGTGTGTAGCTTGCACGAACATGTGGTGGCTTTTGTGTTTAAAAGTGCGATTTAAGAGCAATTTGGTATGTGTGTTTATCGATGCACTTTGTCTTCAGATAATCGTATCTCTTTCAAAGTCATTTGATATGCAGTGACGTGGTATTATATTGTCAACTCCAAACTGAAATAAATAGTGTTTGTGACCACAATGCTAGCCACAGCAGCCATAAATGAATTACACAAACACTGTGTCGTGTAACTAATGACTACCGCTGCCATGTCTCTCCGTCTTGTATTCAGGGGTTTTGTAATTAGGTCAAAATGTTGCTCTCTTTCCTGTAACTGTTTTAAAACCAATATCTGTTTTTGATTAAACCAAAAACACACAGGGCAATGAGGTCCGAGACAAACATTCACCAACTTGAAAACTCATCAAGTCTCTGGCATAGAGACTAACTTCAGAAGCAGTCAACTACTTGATACATGGTGTTCGGTAAAAATTCTCCAATTTGGACAGTCTATAAAATTTGAGGCATCGAAATTCAAGCCGAAATTTGATTTTTGGTTCTGAAGATTGGAGCGTGTGCGATTTCAGCGTTGTCATTGATCGTAATTCTTGAATTTGGTGCAGCCAATATTGCCCATTTTTTAGAGTTGGTACAAGCTCCAACTTCGAGCAAAATTATTAACTTCATTTTCTCAAGAATGATAATTTTTACTGTAGTAATGTAAAGCGGCACATTTGTAAGCCAGTACCTTCATTGTGTTTGTCCAAATTTTATCAACTTTTATGCGAGGTTTTGGCATTTAATCATGAACGATCTTGCTCCATGCCTCAGCAGGTGTTGTACGGTTGGCTCTGTTTTTTGGCTTTAAAAGCACTGGCAGTCAATAGTGTTCAAAAGGCACGATGAGAACCTTAATAGACTCGTTCACACCACACTCATGTCTTCAATTATTATTTTTTAAAAAATTCTGGATCCCTCAAATACATTGTGGTCATTCATTTACAAGGCTAATGAAAGACATTAATTATCAGGATATTGCTTTCATTGACAGATTATGCTTTATAACTGTACTTTCTGTTGTGTGAAGTGAACTTTATCATTCACACTAATCCCTTCGGTCAACCGCGTTTTCAGAAATAAAGAAGTGAAGTGTCTTTATGGTAGCTGGACAGACGCTTTCTACAGCATTGAACCCGAGGTATGGAAGTCGCACTTAAAACGTCTTGAGAAAAGTGAGAAAAAAACTGAAAAGTCCTTGTTCTCCAGGAAGTTTGAAGCGCCCAAACTTCCGTTCGTCAAAAGTTTAAGTCAGGAGGTGAGGTCAACTTGTTGCATTATGACATTCTGTGGATTTCTTTTTTTTCGCATTTATTTTATTTTTGTTTAAAGGTATTTATTTGCATTTTATTTTTAAGTACGTTATTGAGTTTCAATGTCATTTAATTTCCAAACTTGTTTTCATTTTTCGTTTTATACCATCTCGCTATAAATGTTGGCGTTTGTCCTAACGTTACAATTCTTTTTGGACTTTATGTCTGCACTCATAAACCGAAATTTGTTTGCCTTCATCAAAATGACCACGGAATGTCTATGCATGACTGGTTGCTGATTTCAGACAAAAGCAATACTTAGTTTATGCACCACCGCACTTTGTACACACCTTAATTATTCTAATTACCCCTTCAAATTTAACATTTTATGGACCATTTTCTGATAAACTACCCAATCTACAGCTAGGCCCGTAACCACCATGACTAAACTCAAGATTCCACTCCAAAATACGACTGATCAATTTTCGATTCAAGTCTCGCGCACAGTTAGGTGGTTTTGGGTCTTTGGCGCGCATTTGGTGGTGCGTAAACAGAGTTCACTCAGTATCCTGTGGTACATCCACCCTGTTGCATACCTGGCTGTGGTAAGTATGAACAAGTTGGACAAAGAACCAAGTCATTCGTGCCACTTGCTCTTCCCTAGTCTAATTCTTGGCAAATTACCAACTGTGGAACTTGTCTCCGTTGGTGTGATTTGTTGATTTGTGCACCATCCGAAGGTATGTTTTGTTTCATTTAATTTGGATTCCTCATGGGTGATAGGTGATAGTGTACAACGTATGTGTTTTGTTCCTTTAACTATTGTTATGTGCACAGTATTCAGTTTTGAGTTAAAAAACTTATTTTAGTTGCATAAGATCTGATTGTTTTTAATTACACGAGAAATGATAATTGTGTTTTAACAAATATTTCATGCGAAATATTTCATAATTACTGCAATGTTCACGTGAAGCTTAGTTTTTGCATCGTTTGACCCAATTAAACTGAAAGAGATGCACGTGGAGTTTATGGGATGATCAGCGTAATAGACAGATTTTTGGTAAGATCATGACGTAAGAAGCAAAACTAAAGATGTAAAAACCATTGGTTTCATTTCTCGATCATCTTACTGTATTTTCCATTGGTAAAAGTACCACCTAATTTGACTCATTTCCAATATAGCTTGTGCGTTGGTTTTTGCTGGTGCAATGATTTCTAGGTAATAGTTACTTACAGGGGTCCTGTATTTTGAGAACCAGTTTTCTCCACTGAATAACGGGCATCAAACTGGTTCTCAAAATCTGGGAAACCCGTAAGTGACTACTGCCGATTTCTGGAGAGTTTTCATGGACCGCAAGGAATTGAAACGGATCCCATTTCCTCATGCAGGTGCTATCCAATGGCATGCCAGCTGCAGCTGAATCTTCAGTTGTCGACCACAAGGGCGTTCCAAAGAAGGCGTCCAACACAGACCTCAAACTTCCTGGCCAGATGTGTCTGTGGCAAGCAGACAACAGGCCTGAACATTCCGACAAGGTTAATAGAACCGTTTTATTTCTTGTCATAGATGAGACTGCCCCAAGAGGTATTTTCCAGCAAAAGATTTTATTAGAACCTGTTTGGTTAATCACTCAGTTAAATATGAGAAAATATCTACTGTTTGGCAATGCAACGGGCGCCACCTGGCTGTTCTAGGAACTGTCGGCCCTGTTAAGCTCTGTTTGCCCCCTGGTGATTGATCATGATTGGTCAGAACATTAAAACACTGCAATCGTTATCAAAGTTTTGACTGGAAAGAAGACTCCATATTCTGCAGCAGAATGTTATTCTTTTGTTTCAACGTTGGTGAAGGTTCTCCAATTAAGGACAAGACATGGCAGACGAGTGAAATTTCGTTTTTGCCAATTTCGATACAAAATTTTGCCAAAAGTTTAGTATCCAATAATGTCCTTTGCATGTGCGACATCACTGTCACCAAATTATGAACGTTTGTAGCACTGCAGTAAGCCTTTTATGTATAGAAAAATCTCTATTTTTGGGTTATTTTCTTCCAAACTGAGTAATTGACATATTCACAATTTCCTGTATTTGTCGTTGGCTTCATCTTACAAACAACCCAATCCTCTAACTTTTGTTTGGTATTGCATCTTCAGAGTGTACTACTGCTTAGTAATTGACCTATCGCCAGGACTTTGAGTTACGGCTTAAGTGACCAATCAGAACGCAGCATTCTTGACACACCTTCGTTTCCAAGCCGCCATTTTACCCGACAAACAACACATTGCCGGGTAAAATTTATTGTTTGTCGACATTTCGCAAGGGGGCGGAGCTTGCGATAGGTCGTTTTCCACAGAAGGAGCTGTTATCACTTGTTTACTACGAATATTTATGCGTGTGTTCCTCTATAGTATTTCAGTTTTACCTCGTTTGCCATGACGCTGAATGAAATGCACGATGATCTGAGGCCAATTCTTCCCCCCACAGACTGTCGAATGCGGCCCGACATTCGCATGCTCGAACAAGGCAATATAGGTAGGTCATACACTACTCGCTCTTTGCAAAATGAATGGTATAATCCCGCCAATTTTGGACAGAAATACACGTTTTCATTTTTCGAAGGCTTCGAACATCGTTGTGAATGCCCACAATTTTTCAAAATATTTATTGACGGTAGCTGTGTATGGCAAAGCATCATTCTGGTACTGTATATCATTTATAACAATGAGAAAAGAAATAAACTTGTCCGCTATACTGTGTCCTAAATTGGTTAGATTTTGTCAAAGTATTTTGGCTGCCTGAGTTTAGTTTTGATTTATGCTGTGTCATTAACTTGTTAACATTCTTGGCAAGGGTTTGTAATGCGGTATTTTCTGTACGCCACTGTGGGCCCATTCAGTGTACATTGTTGTCATGGTAACATATGTGTCTCCATGTGTTTGTTGTCTAAATATAGGTGTGCTAGTCACGTTTGCCTTTGTGTGTTTGTAGAAGCCGCGGCTGAAGAGAAAGTGAGACTGGAAGAGAAGCAAAGAGCGGCGCGGAAGGCCAGGAAAAAGGACAAGGACGAGTGGACTCCCAGGTTGATGTTGTTTAGTCTTTAATATTGCTTGAACAGACGTGAAAATGTATTTGTTTAGTATTTGATATTGCTTGAACAGAAGTGAAAACATATTTGCTTAGTATTTGATATTGCTTGAACAGAAGTGAAAACGTATTTGTTTAGTCTTTGATATTGCTTGAACAAAAGTGAAAACATGTTTGCTTAGTATTTGATATTGATTGAACAGAAGTGAAAACATATTTGCTTAATATTTGATATTACTCGAACAGAAGTAAAAACCAATACAACATGGGACGTGTATTAGTAGATGTTTACACCCTGAAGTGTCCTTGTGAGCAGATTCTCTCTCTGAGCTTGTATGTTGAACAAGTTACGTTCATAATTTCTTGTTTGTGTTACAAAATCAACTATGACTGAAAAATAATAGTGGAACAGAAATGGTGATCCAGCTCAGCCATTGGCTGAACAAATATTTGCTCCTTAATAACTGCAGCCACAGAGGGTAATAGTTACTTGGAGGGGTCCTGCATTTTGAGAACCAGTTTTCTCCACTGAATAACCGGCATCAAACTGGTTCACAAAAATCCAGGCCCTTGTAAGTTACTGTCACCTCACAGTCTTTAACATAGCTCATATCTGGTTATTGCAGGTGGTTCAAATCAACTACCAATGCTTACACGAAAAAAGAAGACTGGATATTTAATCACAATTACGACAAACGGGAGTGGTCTAGTTGTCCGGACATCTTTTGAAACAACACAAGTTTTGTGCTGGTCAGATGATTATCGGGAAGATGCAATTCAACAAAGATGGTTTTGTGAAGATAAGAGACTAGGCCATATCACGGGGAGCCGTAACAATGTGGCTCAAAATACTCAGTTGCCACGGTGTTGCTAAGGTCACTTTCAACCACAGCACTGGAATAAGTCATTACCGAGTGTGTCAGTAACTGTTCGGTGTGTTGATTATTTTACAAAGGCAACACAAGATCCTGTAGCCATGTAATCAAAATGACCTTTGTCTTCAACTTCAGATAGTAGTTTTGTTGGCTGTTGAAATCCATTTCACAAAAATCAGGTTGAATAATAGAATATAGAAGTCACTGCAATTGATAGAAAATATGCACATGACCAGGAATTCGTTGAAGGTAGATTTCTGGTCTTTCCCTGTAGTCACGAGACTAGAGTTTTTCATTTTTTGCAAAACAAGCCCTAATAGTTGTGGATCTTGGAATGCAGTTCGTAAAACTTACTGTTTGCCAGCGTTAAATAAACATATCACATTCTGTTAGAGACTTACTTTCACTAGGTGGTACAAATAGTCGGTTTGTTATTACGTTAATGGAGTGGGAACAGAATGGTGTCGCCCTCTTTTGGCCGTTACAAAGTCTTGTGAGAATAATGAAACGCATGCATTTATGAAGGTACGACTGTCATACATTCTGTTGGTTATAATTTTCACTAGGTGGTGCTAATATAGTCTCTTTATTACTTGAATAGGGTGATAACCGAATGCTGGTGACCTGTGAGGGGTATTAGTGGGGCACAAGTCATATGCGACTTATGGAACACATGCATTTACAGAGGAATGACTATCATTGCACCAGCACCATCTGGTGGACTTTGTGGTCTTCAGTTGTAGTTTTGTGGGTGTTTGTGCAATAGCTAGCATGTGAAATATTTCGGGGCATTTGCAGTATTTTCCAAGTACTTAAATTTTGAATGTATTACAAAAAACATTGTAACTGCCACAAATGTCTTAAAATTCAAAACTGGTTCCAAGTTGTTTTTGTAACGGCCATCTTTTCTTGTAGCAGAGATTATGCTTGAAGCAATAGGCTTATGAAACGATAAAAACCTTGGTAGTCAGGTTTGCCATGAAAACACAATATTTTTTCTGAATCTTGGATGCTGGTTTTTGGTCATGTTGTTTAGAGATGTTATATAGTTCCTATTTTTCCTGAAGAAATCTCTACTCTTTATTTATTTAAGGAAGTGAGAAAATTTGTCAGATTTGGCAGAGGCTGTGATAGAGTATTCACATATGTTCGGTAATTAAGTCTTTTCACTGATTAAAACTTAAAATGTTACAATTTAAAGATGGCGACTTGTGTGATGTAAATATTCAAGTCACAGCAATAAAAAGTTTTTAATCAAAACATATTGTATTGTGAGAATATTAAAATGTGTATTCTGTAACTTTTTTGATATTGGGCATTGAAGAGGTACCCTACAGACGTGACCTCATGATTAACGGTCTGAAAAGATTGCTGACCCAAGTTCTAGAAAGCATGATATCTGGGTGTCAAAATATTACAATTATCAATCCAAAGTGCTTAAATCACTTTCAACCTGAGTAAGGAACAAGCCGGATCATATTTATATTTGTGAAAGTTTTGCAGTCTGGGACAGTGAAACTAATTATCCAAAGGTCTTAGCTTGTACCAAATTTTAGAAACAAACAATATTGGCTGTGCCAAAATTAAGAATTACGATCAACGACAAAAGATCATTCACCTGGAAGTAGCACATTATGGGGAGGCATCTGAGGCTCTTCAGAATCAAGAAAATTCAATTACAACAAGAATTCGGAGTCCTAAATTTTATAGACAGTCCCAAAGTGGAGAACTTCTACCCTAACATGGTATCTATAGCAGGGACTTGTGTCTAGCACTTGTAACATAGCTGATAGACGTTTGCGTAAAGGGAGTCAACGTTCCCATCCAATAGTCGACCACCTATGGAATCATTTCAGGCACTATGTTTCCATGCTGGTCTCGTTCTTGCTTAGCTACCCATCTTTTCACAACAATTTCCTGTACTCTGAATTGTTGGATGCACCGAGGTGACAGCAAATCCTGGTCAGATAGAGAACTGGGTTTGACGACGAAACAAAACAACAGCTCCTGAAACCCGAAAGAATGGTGGACAGGATTTACGAAACAATCGAGTAAAACAACACTCGTACTCGGTTTATTCGCCTTCTCTGATCTGCTGTTTCTGAAGGACTTTACTAGCAGAAAAATAATTGAGGGAGCTCATGTAGTCTTAAGAGTGAACAAAACAAACCACAGTTTAAGTGCCATGTTAGGGACTATTATAGTCCACAGCCATTTCCACAGGTAATTTTTGAGCAAGCTTTTGGGCTGAATGGACAGCATTTTCGCAGACATGCAAATGAAGCAAACCATACTGAAGGGCCCACTTCAACATTTTTAGTGGCTTTAAAGTTTAAGTTTTAAACAGCCTTAGCTTTCACTTTTAAAACTGCATAAGAATTTGCTTTCTGCTATCAAAACAATTCAGGATGCGAGCAGACCATTCTAGGAACAATTGACAGCATTTTGACAAGGTAATGCTTGTAATATCTGTTTGCGACTTGGAAATGTTCGAGACTTTTTTCGAAAGGCTGAGTAATATGGATTTACAATTGTCATTTTCGGTAGCGAGAGGATGTTTCCTTTAATTTCATTCTCATTAACATGTTGAAATTTGATACTCTTTACCTTATTCACATGTTCTGTGATGCGGTTCATTCCAGCCAATGAAATCCAAGAGAACTGTCTCCTGTTGTGCTTAGTACATCTAAGGTCTCTGTCATCCACCATTCTCACCACTAGCGAGTACAAGGAGTGGTAAAATGGTGGCCCCTGTTTGTAAAGCACTGCAACATATATGACGAAAAATGCACTGTGGTCTAAAAAGCTCCATTTTATATTTCTAGCTAAATTGGTGTGGTCTTTTAAATTTTCCACACTATGAAGGGGGCACAAGTGTAGGTCTGGTATTCTTTTGAAACCAAAATGCAGCAGTAGATAAACATCTTTGATTGTCTGCTTTTCCATAAAGTCGGCGCTTCTGACTCGGACATTGCAGATGAGATTTTGGCAAGAGTTGGTGTAAAAGAAAGATTTGGTGGTCAAAATTAAGGAGAGTGAAAGAGTAGCAAATGCTAAGAATTCACAGCATCAACCTCTCGCCCATTCCCTCCCTTCTGGGGGTTGTCACCGGTAGACCCTTTCCTTTTCACATTCAACAGGCCAGGGTTGGTTTCAATCCTGGTACATGCTGGTCACTCCACTTTATTGCGTTGGACCTGCCTTGGCAAATTTTGTATTTTGTAAAGAAATAGTCAAAGATCTTTCAGAGAATCCTTAAAAGGCCAACATCTTTTGACAGACAGCAAAATAATTTTCTCACCGATTCCTCAAGCAGTTCCTGCAAAATTTTAATATTGGGAGTTCTCGTTGACAGACTGACCGCTACATTTCTGAAATTTGGACAGCAAAAATTTGATAGTCCTTCTATTGGGTGCATAGTTCCAGCCAAAATCTCATTTCTACTGCTTTTTGTGTCAGAATTAGGATTTTGTAGAACACTAAACCTCAACTATGTTAATCCATCCCATCCCATGTTTCTTAGTGTGCAACCAATTTGATCCACACTGGCACCAAAAGATTCTCCCAGGACTGCTGTATGTACCTAGGTTCTTAAAATACAAGAAAACGTTGTTAAAATACATATTTAGGATGAAATGCAAAGTGGGGTGCTTTTCTGATCATTCTTCACATTTTGAAGTTCGATTTACAAATTTCAGTACAACAGATGGCGGGTACGCATGTTCAGTTGTGAGGTGACAAGCTACAGATGAATTAAATTCCCACACAATGACAGTTTAGTCAAAATGTCCAACTTCTTAATTCCAGGACAGCAAATCTAGCCACAGAATCAATAAACTCCACTTAATCTGCAGTAAAATCACCAAATTAAAAAAAAATCTAGTGCTCAAATTTTGTGCAAACTCTTTAGAAAAGAGTAATCTGTTTTGGAAACGATTATTTATTGATATTTATTGAGACGGTAAACTCTAACCTATAAGAGTAGGCAATTAAAAATGTAAAAATTTTCTTTGATCATACACGTTCTAATAACACCTTTAATGACACATATCCTGTCAATCCAAATTAATGATAGAGAAATCTCCACAAATTTGCAAGTCATTCTTAAACGAGAAATAAAGTATCATGGTAACTCAGTAAACCGTTGTTTTCTAGTAACAAACAGTCAATTGAAAAAACCAACAGGTAGACACCGAGTACTGTTAAAATATTGTTCACCAACGCCATGAACATTAAGCTTACAGAAATCAGCTCCATATTTCAAGCCTGACTTTGGCACCCATCCTTTGCTGCGGTAATAGTGGTATGCTATATAGTTGGGAAGGAATCGAGGCGACGCTTTGCAGAATCGCTTCCACATACTTGTCAAATTTAATGGCTCCTGGAAAGAATATTGCAACCAAGAAACAACATACATTAGTTAACTGTTTGTAGGTAAAAAGAAAAGGCATCATGGAAAACAGTTTTTGCGATCCCAAATCTCCGAACTCTGCTTATCGTTATCTTCACCTGGAAAGATGATAATGCCCAACATCTACCACATCTAGCTTGTTTCAAAGATGAATGTAGTTTGAGGTATACATTTTTGCACATAAAATTAAGTTCAATGCTTCTTCAAAATGTCCACTCTGGGTTAACTTTCAGTACGCCATGTGAAGAGTCCAAAAATCGACTCTTTGCATCCACTGGTATACAAATTGCAAACCCAACACAGAAATATAAAAGTCAACGTCTCCAATGTTAGGGGTAATTGTGGTTCACAGGGAGGGGAGAATTAACTCCAATGGACGAAGTATTATTTTTGTTGGACTTTTGGTCAGTAAGTCCAAGAAAAGTTCACTGAGAATTCGCTATTTCAGTTAAGTCTCTACGGTAATGGTCTTATATAACATGCCCAAATTTTGAGAACCAGTTTTCTCCACTGAATAACGGGTATCAAACTGGTTCTCAAAATACGGGCACGTTTTATCTACAAACCATGTAATCAGGGTAGAGATTAAGTAGTTACCTTGCATTCATCCAGGACTGTTAAACACCCAAGCCCATAAGATAAGAAGAATGCCTTTAGAAATGAAAAAACACAGTGTCAGGTACACTCATCAAGCAACATATTCATTATCTTACAAAACATTCAATATTCTCATAACAATAAGTATAAGTCTTCGCTAAACTTGAGAACTCGTCAAGATATCTGAAAGTACACTCGTATTTCCAGGCCAGTGGTTTTGATATCATTTCTTTGCAACCAGCAGCGTTGGCTATAAACAGAGGTGGAAATTTGCAAGTGTCTCTGTTCAGAACATAGAATGAAATCCTATCTGGTTTGTTTCCTTATTCACCATAAAATATTTGAATTACCATAACTTTTTTCATTTACTCAGAGTCAAGGCAAACGAATCTCTCAATGAGTCGCAACCATACTAGTATTACAATGTTGGTGCCCGTGGTGGATACAAGAAACAGATAGATTCAAGGGCCTGTGATTCAGAGCAAGACCACATACGTACCTCTTCCAACGAAAGCTGTAAATATTCTTCAACAGGATACGGATCCCTTTTTTGACATGGCCGCCATTTCAACTCACTTTCATCACCAGCCTCATCTTCACTATAATCAGAGTCATCGACGATTAATAACTCACCGTCGGACTCGTCCAATAACGATAGAGGATGATATGCTACATTTGACTCCAGGTCGTCTGCTACTTCATCAAGGCACTGTCCAGATGAAGATTCGTCATCCACATGTATTGCACTATTTTCATTACAACCATCACCACTAAATTCACCTGAGGACACGTTTTGTACCTCTGTTACATTGAGCCTTTTACGATTATTACTATCTTCAACGTCCTTACTAGACAGTCCATGCATTTCTTCTTTATGCAATTCAGCATCAGATCCCTTTTCACTTTCAAATAAATTTGAGATGACATGCGGACTAGAATGCCTGTCCTGACCTCTGGTGTCACTGAGACAAGTGTCTCCCCCTGCATCTGACATCCAAAAGTCTTCCGAAGCTTCAACATTACTCCACGGGTCAACAACAGGATTACTGCATAAAGTCCGAGCACGTCTGCTTTCCTCACTCTCACCAACATCAGCAGAAGTGCCCCAGAAATTGCCTTCATCCTCCGCCCAGTCCTCAGCAGAAGTTTGCCATTTTTGCTCAGACTCCAAAACATTGTGTTGGGTCGAAGTGGCTTCAGAATCTTCGACAACAACAGAAACCTCATCACTTGCATCAGAGCCTGGACAGGAAAGACCACTTTTCTTGTTACAGTTAGCTGAGGTATGGGCACTATTCGTTTCTGTATTCTCTGTTGTGAGTTCCAATGAATGTTTGCACTGACGCAACGACATACCCTCGTCTACATCACTCACTTCGCCTTGAGCCTCATGATACCATTTTCTCCGCAGAAGATAACTGAAATTTCAAATGTACCAAAATCGTATCATATAATTGCTCAGTGTTGTATTATAATGAACAAATGAACATTTTTAATAAAAGACGGATTAAAAATACAATACTTTTGAGTTTAACCTGAATATAATGGAATGAAATAAAACAAAACAAAACACGAGAGGAAATGGCAAGTTCACCAAGAGGCTTCACTCACCTGAGAGGAGAGGTGTCCATGCCTTATGAGAGGGACATTTTTTCAGATGAGGGAAAAATCCCTTCCCACACAGTCAAACCTGACATTTTAAACCATTTCTTCATTTCTAGTGTCAGGTATTGAACCCCAGAAATGACTTATTGCTCAATATTATGTAATCACCCCTGATAAACTAGTCCAGATTCTGTTCTCCACACCCACGCTTCTTAAGTGTATTTTAGTTGTTAATAAGACATTTTGAAACTAAGGCTCTGTGGGAGTTAAAAAGATTCTAACCATGAGGGTACATTTTAATCACTGGGAGGGGAGGATTTTTAGACTCGATGAGGGTAATTTCATGTGATTTATAAATATTTTTCAGAAAGGAATGGGGCTGATATCCGATCTCGAAATAAATGTATCAAGGGTCCTGTCACAAGGTCAGCCAGGTCAGCTAGCAATAGGATTTAACAATAACGCTTACTGTAAGTTGTCAGTGGAAGCCATGAGGGCTACCTGTGAATGGTTTTCAAATGATCTGAATGATGATGCACTGACAGTTTCACAGCCAAAGACAATGAGAATGGACATGAACCTCCACTGGGTGAACTGTCAAATGACACGAGTGATAGAGGCACATCACGAAAAAGGGTTCCATATTACAATCATGACTCCACAAGTTAAAAGTAACCAAACTCCCAACACACTAAACGCAAACACAAAAAAAAACCAACCTCCGTCTACTCATTACTTTCAAACCATCGTTAAATTTTCCTGGCAATGACCTTTGACATTCTGTAACAGCTTGAGGTTCCCGCTTTGAGAACTGGCCTTTGCCATAGTATCCCTAGAAATATATCTAAAGATAGAAGAGGTGACATGACAGGTTCAATGTGTATTTGCAGACAAGTCGGAGACTTTTCTAAATAATAAATGCAAAACAAAAACAAAAACAAAAAAGATCACTTATGACAGCAGTTTAACAATTGATTTACAGCCTAAAGCTCGTTGGCAGAAGTGCCATTGTTTTGTGAGATTTTTTCACCCCAAAACAGACAATACACTTGCTTTTTCAGTAGCTTACCGTAAACTTTTGGGTTAACGCCCTGGGCGGTTAAATTGGCAAACCCAAAAAATTGGGGGTGGGCGGTTAACTGACCGTGGGCGTTAACCTGAACATTTATGGTAGTTCTTAATAAGTTGTTAACCTACTTGCGGCTGTATCGAAGTTCAAACACTCAAGTTTCTTATTAATAAGTAATCCAAATTTCTTTCACAGAAATTCACCAAGGAGAATATTATGGAAGCTGTTAATCAAGGGACGAACAAGTCATAAGATTATGCGAGACAACGTTTTTGAAATATCATCTTGAACATTTATAACAAACAAAATTGAGTCAAGTTACCTTTCTTCAAAAGGTAAATTTGAATAGGAAGAGTTGGTCACATGACCACGTTAAGGGCAGAATGGTATGAAGCCAAAAATCCAAATTCTGAAGATTTTCTTCTTTCAAAACATTTTTGCACACTTAAATTCCATAGTTAAGTAGATACTTGGCTGATCATATGCACAGGGTTATCAATAAGATCCAACACAACCCTAAGTGACATTGTAAGAAATTCAATTCAATCTACACTTGTGTGTAGCAAGATCGAAACAAAGTCACCTGTACACACAGAGTGGCACAATAAACTAAGCGAGACTTTTGAAACTTACAAGTCTGTACAAAAACTGAATATCCCCAGACCGTTTCACAAGCACAGCATTGCCCTCCAGTTCACCAGTATAGTAATTCCAACAACCACCAGATGGCGGTACACCAGTGATGCTCTCAACAGGAACTGGCAGTGGCGGTTCTTTACTGCAGTACACTCGTCGTCTGCGCTTGGATTTCATGAGAGTCGTCATGTCAGTTGGTATTGCTTGCCATCAGTGATTCTGTGATAGAGTAAGCAAAGCAATTTGGCATTGACATAAAATGATACCATTACTGGTAGAATCATTGGTGCTGTCGTACTCTGCAATGTATGTAATTCTGAGACCATCATTACAAGAGGCCCACACATCACAATATGCCAAATGTGACAAAATTATTCAAAGAAACAAAATCCAGGAAGTTTCTTACTATCTGAGAGACTTTAAAGCAAATGTAATCTACAAAACATTCCCAGGTCATATGTCTATCTAGAATAAAGCCTGAAAAATTCCAAGGACTTTCTGAACAACAAATCAAGGGGGGATATAAACCTGGTCTTCTGATGGGAAAGAAACCGCACTCTTAGCTTTTTGACATTTAAGGTGAACCTGTTGAACTTAAACCACTGAGAGACATAGGACAAGCTGGTATTAAGATCATTTTCGACTCAGCTTTGTGACCAGCAACGAAAGCAACATTAGTTATCGTGTGGCTATTTCGTTTTCGGTGATATGATATCAGAAAAAGACAATCTAATAATCGAAGAAAGCAACAAAATAGATGAAGGTATTGAATAAATTTAAAATAAAAATGTTTGTATACCAATTACTAAATTTGTAATAGTGTAGCTAACATAACACTGAATATATGAATTTCATCCAATAAATGAAGAATTCGCAAAAGGTATTTATAACAACGAGACTTTGATATTTTAGTCGGTGCGAGGCATAATTCACCGAAAAGCTTCCAGTGTATCAAGCGCCTATAGGAGCTTCATCGTCTCTACTGACGGTGCCAGTAAAGACGATGGTCATTGTCTAGTAAAGAAGCAAACGGTAATAGTCGGATAACTTGGTCCCATTTCAAATTCTGTCAGGAATACTTAAAAAATAAAATGAAGTGTCGCAATATACAATTGCCCACTCTCATGGATCACGCGCGCCACTCCACTCTCACTTTTTCGTGAAATCTACAACATTTGAGAAGATACGCGACAAATTATATTCGCCTCCCGAGCGTTTTTCCTCAATCCAAGATGTCCGCCAATGAACTCACGTTCGCGAGAGGACCGGCGTTGTTCTCGCGAACGGGGTCACGTTCGCGAGAGAACACGTGTTGTCTTCTCGCAAACGCAAACTAACTAACGTTCGCAAGAGGCCAAAAATGAACCCAATGAGAAAACGCAAAACTCCAACTTAGTTAAAAGAGATTTTTAAAAAAGGTTTTGTCGTTTCACCCGCTGATGACGTCATGCCCCACTATGCCAGG
>NMRA01000035.1:785887-834000 GCA_002633005.1 Phoronis australis | reverse complement strand
AAAATTCCAATCGTAATCCACGGTGAAATCGTGAATTTGCACTGTTGAAATATCACCGCGAGACAAACTTGCTAAGAGTTACACAAAATTGCCCGGTCTTTCTCACTAACTACATACGTTTGTTGTTGTTAACAATTTTTGACTAATACAAGTACAGTTGAAGACTGCTCTGTCAAATTCTGTTGAATTAGGTTAGTCTGGTGACAGGACTCTGAGGAAGCTATAATTGGCTGAAGCGAATCGGTTATTTTCCGAATCGTCACTTACATGTAGGTGTATTAATGATTACGTATACATATGAATTATGTCCAATTTCTTGGAAATAAGGAGAAAAACAAATCGTACATTTTACTTTCTTGAATGGTAGTGGCAACAAAACTGTTCTTCGCGAGCGGACGTTAACTGCTGAGAGGAGGTACGTTCCCATCCGTCACACCCCCTTCGCTACGGACACGGACAATAGATTGAGCCTCAGTCGTCAAGAAACTTGCACAAAGCACTTTTCTGTGGAACAGAGGGATAACTGCATTTGCGATGTAATTTTTGAAAAATGTTGGACATTAACGTAATACTTGTGTAGCTAATGTCATGCTAGATGGCAAGTCAACTCCTATTATACCGGACGTCTATCATCATGTGAACAAAACACGTTTTTTCCACGACTAAACGTACAGTAAACGGGGCCTGAACCTGACTCGTCATTCTGCATGAGCATTGCGTATCGTGCAACAAGGTGACACTTAGCTTGGGTGTTCCCTGTTTATATTCTTGTACTGGATTGGCAGAATGGTATTTCTAAGTAGAAGTTCGATCGCGCCTGAGTATGTATGTGTGCAGTGCACGCGCGCGCGCGAGTGTAAATATGTTTGTGTGTGCGTGTGTGTGTCTGTGTATGTATGTATGTATGTGTGTGTGTGTGTGTGTGTGTGTGTGTGTGTGTGTGTGTGTGTGTGTGTGTGTGTGTGTGTGTGTGTGTGTGTGTAAGTGGCGTCATAATTACGTTACCTTTTGTTTACTTAATTAGGAATCCACTTTTCTCTTAGTTATCATAACAATAATTTTTTAGAGTCATGTTCTTCAATTCGATATATTTTATGTTTGTTTTTGCTTTTATGGAAAGGTGTTTTACCGCTACTACTCTTTGCACAATTTACGAGAAAACTCGGTCGTACCCTTCGGACATGAATTCAATAGGATTGCAAGTGAAGTTAGGAGAATCAGTTAACTACACATGTCGAGACGGATGGCGGACATACGGGCTTGATGAAGACAATATCAATTTCGTCGTTAAATGTATGAAAAATTCAACGGGCGGTTTCCTTCACGCTAGTGGTGGTTTACCGAATGAATGCAATAGACCAATATTTTGTAAAGTACACAATGGCAGCCATTCACGTGTTGTTGGACACAATGTTGGGGCAGAGGTAACCATCAACGCTATCTTGAAATATCGTTGCGACGATGCATTTCTTCATAGAATCAGTTTGAACCGAACGTTCAGCGCAAAATGCTTTGACTCTCGACGAAAATCTTCTCTGGAGTTGAGTTTAAATGCCAAGAGCATCAGTTGTGTGAGTACCTGCACGCTGACCATTCCGAGTAACATGAACTACAAAGCAAGCATACAGGACAGCGAAAACGGTGACACTGTTCTGAAATCGGCTTCAGGGACAACAGTCATTAAAAATCATGAAACGGTAAAATTTATCTGTACATACAAAGGATACACCTTCGATGGCGTTCACAGTTTTTTGAGGAAGCGGTGTCCACGTGGCCCATTGTCAACCATTAAGATGCCAGCACCGTGTAAACTGTCGCATTGTTCACTAGCCAATATTCTGCTGCCCGACAGTGGGTTTTACGGAACGTTTAATGGCGAAATAGTGACTTCGGCTTCTAACATCCCCATCAAAAAGTCAGTTACTTGGAAATGTAAGGAAGGGCGAACGTGGGATATCCATATGGAGAAACAAGTGACAGAGTGCAATATACAAGGCCGTATTACACTCCCGTCGAAGTGCAAGCAAATTCGTAAACATTCGGGACTTATACAATTTAGCGGCTTTAATGAACCAGTGATAAATGATCAAAATGATCAAGATAATCCACCGATAGATGACGAAGACAACCCACAATCTCAGCCCGATACAGCACTAAACACAATTTCGGAAGAAAAGAATGCTGCCGAACTAGACCAAGCTGTTGTCAATTTCTGTGATAGGAACACCCTACTATTTCATAGTTTCTATTTAAATGGTGTGCTATTCATCACAGAATTAGCTATACTTTTCCGAAAATGAGAGTTTACATAAACCACGTTCATTAAGTTTTGATGATTTGTGCAAATGGACATCGGCATGGAAAAAGGATAGGAATTTGATGTATGCCCGTAAAATAAAGAAATGTTGGAGTTGTATATAGTTGCCGGCATCGCTTGCTTTCAGTTTGTCAATTAACGGACAAATTGAAACGAAATTAGTTTCCACGGATAGGACATGAAGTTTTACATGCGATAGCAGCAGTATAACATTACGGTATGTTTTTAGTTCAGTGTTCATTTTTCAAAATAGAATATCCACTTGAGACGAGCAAAAATGATGCGGCATTTTTATCAATCCTTAGCAAATCGTGGGGTTTCAAACCTTGCTTACCCTTGTTTACGTGCCTTTGAGCAGGTTTTCAGAAAAAAGAAACCTTAGCTGAAATTAATACGGTTGTTTCTTAGTCGGCGAGCGCAGGTCTTAAAATAAGTCGGGGTTCAGACCAGGATCAACTTTCCTTTGACTTAACTTCAGAGAAGGCTTATCAGAGTGTGAATGCGAAATGTTTTAATGCATCGATTATTTGTATTATTTATGGAAAAAACTTTCTGAGATGGAGTTATTTGAAGCAAGTCGACATTTAATGAATGTAACTAATCAGTTGCAATGGTTCTCAAGAATCAGAGAAGTGTACAAACTTATTAAAATATCCATATGACACACTCCACCGTTTTTTCAGAGATTCCGCTCTGGCAAGAGATTATGGAACCATGCAACTGTTGCTCTTTCATATTCACGGACCCCCTCTCGGAGGCGCGAGTCTTCTTGAATAATCGTTTTCCCCTATTTTTGAGAACCTGTCCTTTCATCATAGCTACCCGGCTCAGAGGTGCACCTTTGAGTTACAAGGTCTCCCTCCCGTCATGGAAGGCCCCCTTTCTTGTGGGATGGGAGGGAGAATTTGCCCTTTTGATTCCTATATGCTGTTGCTATGGTCTAAGTAGCTAGAAGGTGACTCCCATAGAAGGGGTATACGAGTCCCGCCGCTCAAAAGGGTACTTTTTCGCCACCTGTGTTCCTGCGAAATAATGGCTTTTCCAATTTCATTTACTGCGGCGAGGTCACTTTGGGAATTCGAAGATCTTCCCAACTTTATATCGACAGAATGATTTTAAAGCTGAACTTCACGCTGTTCAGCTAGCTAAAATAATAATTGAATTAGGCCTTTTAATCTCATAAATTGATCTCATAATATTCCTTACCGGGATCGGATTTACCGACAAGAACATCGAAACCAACAGCGACTCAAGAAAAACGCTTTTGGATTTCTGATTCGGGGTTGGTCAATCCAATTATTATGCTAATTCGAAATTGGGGCATGTAAGCATTCCTTGTGACGATTGACTGGAAAGCTGGCTCACTCGGCAACAATTCAAGATCGGTGAGCGGGGTAATGCTGATTTTCAAACCCTAAATGGCAAGTCCACCCCTGAAGTTTAGCACTTACCTCAGATGATAAATCCGCGTTCCGTCGGAAGAAACTAATTTCGATTTAGGGACACCTAAATTGGTCTCAGTTTGTCACTTACAGACAAGAATTGTTTTTTGGTCTTGCAAAAGAATTGACGTTTTCGGTCCAGGTCATGCGGCGGCGCTAAAATGACGGCCACCACAAGTCATCCAGCAGAGCCTGGTATCGAGCAATAAGGAGTTGTCAGCTCTTCCCAAGCCCAAAATCACATCTCAATTTTGTCTCACTATATAGAGACCAAGTAAGTGGTCTAAATCAAAGGTTGTTTGTTGCGAAAAAAGATGGATTCACGGCCTATCGCTATGTATTGTAGGCTAAGTGTGAAAGGAGCTTATTTACAATTGCAAAGTTCACGATCAAGTACTAAAATGGCGTAATAGAAGCAAGTGCGGTGAAGTACGTGGTCTGGATCGAATTTTTTTCTACGCAAACCACCTGCCGTTTTAATATAGTCTAAATTTGAAAACTTTGCTTGCAAAAGATGTGCTCGATTTTTTACGACATGGTCGCATCTCTTCGCCGGGCCTGTCTAAAAATTCTCACGAAAGGCTACTACGGTAGTTTTGGAACAAGGATGATATTTCTAAAAGACCTTACACGAAAGGGTGGCTTTCCAGGAAAATTCCTTGCAAATAGCAGAAGCGGATTTAGAAGGGGGCCATGCCTCTCCTAAAATTCTCAGATTCCATCTGGCCGCAGTTCGGGGGCCGGGTGCGAATGTCTGACGGGCAAAATCCTGCCTCAACTCAAAAGTCGGGATCCATCCCTGAATAGATCTGTTTTTTTCGAGTCCATCCTGTAAATGAATGGATATCCTAAATTTTCAGCTGAACGGCAACCCAGTTAAATTGTTTTGCTTCTTCGGAAATTATGACATTAGGAGTAGTTTGACACTATACTGAAGCACTGAGACAAACTTATATTATTATCAGTCAAAAATCATCAATATTCCGTGATAGGCTCACAGAAACGACTCGATCAAGATATTTATGAGAGCAAGAGATGATGCTAAGAGAAGCGATTCGACCAAGGTATATATGAGAGCAAGAGACGATGCCACTAGGCCAACTTGACCCCCCATCCGGCAACGAGATGAGAGATGAGAGCTAAGTTTTCTGTACAAAGCTATTGCGCATGTCCATGCAGGTGTAAGGAGCATACGTTTAAACATATCGAAACAAAACAGAGTTTTTGGATAACCATAAATAAAACGTCAAAGAATCAACTAACCAGTTATACTAAAATATAAATAGATCCCATTTTGACTAGCTTTATTGAATTCATGCTCATCTATAGCTTTCGTAGGTTAATTGACTATTCTCAAAATGGTATATCCCTTCATTCTTGTGTGAGCAGTCAGTGCTTTGATGGGTAAGTTTGTTTTCTCTATTTGCTCACAATATTTTATTGTTAAATCGGCCGTTTGGTTGTTGTTTGGATAGGGTGTATTAAAGCATTGTAGATTACAGATACTGCTGACCGTCTTTCCTAGACGTAAGTATGATCTAGAACAATGACCACTAGAGAGTTTTCCATCATCATGGAACTCATCTCGTCCGAGTTGGCGAGTTTATACCGAGATGAATCAAAACTGTTATTGGCCCATAGATATAGTCTATGATTGGCCATAAACCTTGACAAGAGACTCACTCCGTCGTTGACAGAATGAAATTGTAGATGCAGTCAGCTGGTGGGTTATTCGGCAATGGCAAATCATATTAGTCTCAGACTTTGAGAACCAGTTTCCTGTCCTTAAATTAAGTGGGAGAAGATACCATTAGCGCAGTAGCCTACTTAGTTAAGTGTATGGTAGCCATCAAAGTCACATCGCTGTAAGTACTTTGAGCATGATAGACACCTTTGGAGTCCGTCGATGTCTGGAAGTCCTTTCAACTCGAGCAAATACCTCTGTAAGTAAGATTTCTTGCCATATGATGGTAGTTGCTAGATTCCAGTCGCCTCAATTATTATATGTAACTTATTTTTTTCAGGACCATATAGGATCGACTTCGCCACATTCTGAAAAGATGTAAATAACTATTCCTGGCCACATGCACCGTTCCTTTAATTTACTTTCCCTGCATTACACAGTTGCAACAAAGGTACCACACTGACAGCCATGCCAACTGCTGTTTGGTATCTAAGCCTGGTGCTAGCTCTGTCATCCAAGTCCTTTGCATCCTCATCGCTTTATCCTAACTGCGTCAAGTCTGCAAAATGTGAGCCGCTGAATTTCACCACATGCCTCGGAACACCACTGCCGTATAAGTACACAACTTTGGAGTTTGCCACGGACTCGTCAACCCAAGACGAGGTCCAAGAAAAGTTGAAGCTGTGGAGTGGTCTACGTAACGTCCCCCAGTGCTGGGCGGTCATACAACCGTTGCTCTGTGCCGTCTACATGCCTCAGTGCAATGGCACTAAGGCTGTGTTACCAACCAAGGAATTGTGTGAGGTGACTCGAGATCCTTGTCGGATTGTCAACACCACGAACGGATGGCCTGAATTCTTGCTATGCGATAAAGACATTTATTCCAAAGGCTGCCAGGTAAAGCAAAACCAGAGAAATATCATTTGTTTAAGCAACCTTGTTTTTCTTTTTGTCAGTTTTATTTTGTCATTTTACAAAGCGAATAAAAAAACTCACTGAAGTATTTCTGGCGATGTTGTATAGCCACTTGGGCCTGACTGCTTTTCTTGGGGATTGATCAATTCCCAACAGAAGGGACCAGGTTGCTCCACAAGCAACTGTTCTGTAGAAATATTTCAGTGGGTCTCCAGATGTTTTGATAAAATTAACCAGCTAACTGCTTCACCTGGCCTAATGATATTGTTCATCCTAATGGATGAAAGTGTTAAGCATGCTCTAAAGAAGGGTTTTTCTGTTTTCTGCCGCCTCATGATAAGAAAGCAGATTTTTATTTTGGCAGTATTTGTTTTTGTGGTATGCAAAATATTTTTTTCAAGAGGCCAAGAGCATTTCTCAAGAACACTGGCCAAACCTGTGCTGTCTCCAAGTCAGTGTCCTATTAACAAGTGCTTTCCCCAATATCCTTTTGTTAGTTATGAAGACATTCAGCTATGTGTTAATGTATCCATTGAGGACACAATGGCTATCAAAGAGCCATTTATTTAGATTTTCTATAGTTGACAACCTACTTTCAGGGCTCTGGTTTCTGTCTCAGTAGGGGTTGCACTATTCAAGTTATTGGTTCTTGGTTGTCGTTATTTGCATGCTTAAGTTCAACTGCAGAAATTTACATGCATATCACTATGCTAAATCAGTCTAAACTGTGCGGAGGAAATAGTCAGCAACATCATATTGTTTTCAAGCAATGACCTTTGACCTCTGTGCTTCATTTTCATATGGTCTCCCTATGTCTAAGATGACCAAGGCATGTTGCTCTGCAATATTTTGAATCAACACAATATGACTAAGTCTGTGTATTCAACACTGGAGTCTTGTTGAATGTATGTTAATCCAGTTGGATGGAACACAATGTACAAGTCTTAGGGACTTATTCAATACATACAAACCTGATACTGGTGAAGTGAGAGCCTGACTCTTGACCTAACAATGAAGCTGCTATTCTCTGGTTTCCAATAAAATTGTATCTAACAACATGATGTGTTAATTTGTAGAGGATTGAATTAGGAGTTAAAGTGGCAATGAACTCCTTTCAGTTGGAGAATTTTTTTATTTAACGACTTGCCATTAAAAATTTGGGCTCAACGTTTTCCTTACTCTGTTGAAAAGGGATAGTTTGCTATTCCTTGAGACCGTTGTGATCGATGGATAAAATAACACGCTTTATGACAAGTCTGGTGTTGAGCAATAATGAACTGTTAGTTCTTTCTGAGCCCAGTTATCATCTCCAACTTGACTAGAACGCGATTAACGGAATAAACTGCAATATTGAAAGTGGTTTTCTGCCACTGAAACATAATTTAACCTGCTCGTCAGGTATTTTTAGGGTTTGTTTTTAAAGATTCATAATTTCTGTTGACATCAAAGCATTTTCTATTAAGTTTAAATTAAAAAAATAAAACGATCTGTCACCTGCTCGCTTCGTTGTCAATTTTTCTCCCACAAAGCAAAGCATGTCTCCTTATTTGGTATGGCATGACATAGATGTAGCACATTTCAATTATATGGAAAATGTGAACTTTGACCTAAAGCGACTTCAAGCAACTGATTGAGCACATGCGCTCATTTATCAGTACTAGACCTAAATTTAGTACAAGCGTTGCTATTGATTACTGATGTACTTGGATTTTTACACATTCAACTTAACCATTACGGTAAAACCTTCTTTTGCTTCATGTAGAACGAGGTCTCGAAGCTCCAGTTCAACACAACAGCAGTGTGTGAGCGCCCTCTAGTGAAGACAGAGAACAAGGAAAGCTGGTATGAGGACGTGGAAGGTTGTGGTGTCCAGTGCCAGAACCCCTTGTTCACAGACCAAGAACATGGTCATGTGCATACATTCATCGCAGTGTGTGGGACACTTTGTCTCCTGTGTACCCTCTTTACTCTGGTATGTTCTGTTTTCACCCCGCCTCGACCAAAGTGACACACAAGTGCAAAGTGCGTTTAGTAGACTAACGCTTTGTTAGTTAATGTCAATTTCTCATTTAGTGGCATTCTAACAACTTCTCTAAAAAGTGCGTAGTTTCCTAGCACTAGTCCCTGGACTAACAGAATTGACATTTTGATAAGCTTGGGCAAACAGTATTACAGCTTAGTTTTAAACATGGCTTGGACTAGTTTTAAACAGGAAAATTGTATTTTACAGTTTGAAATCTCACCAATTTAGGACACAACATGGCGGACCAGTGAAATTTTACTTTTTTCATCTTCCTGCACCAAACAAATGCTTACAAATTATTTTTAAAATTCTATACCATAGTTAACAGCAGATAGTATTTTGAAAAATTGTGGGCATTCATAATGTTCAATATAAGAGGCTTTTGAAAAAATAATTGCTATCAGTTTTGGCAATTATGTTTGTCTGATATTGGTAAAATTTTATTGTAATGGTTCCTCATTTAATTCATTCTGTGTCTGTTTTTGCGAAGTAATTCTAACGAAAAGAAGTTGTTGGGTTCAGAGCATGTCACACTGGACAGACTGAGTCTCCAAATCGGAAACACATTGCATTTTCAAATTGCTCGCTTTTGTCGTTCGATTTCACATACCACTTTGATGAAACTCTTCATCCAGATCAGCATGTAGACGAGAAAGATATTAAAAATACATCGTTAAAGTAATATGCTATCTTCATTAACAAGGATTGAATTTTTTAAACAACTTTTTCAGTAATAGTAGTAAACTCATGAAACTTAATTTCTAAAGTCACAAGATGTTTTATCTTCATGAAAGGTGTGTTCTTTCTAAAAAATAAAGATTTTTAAGGAAATTGCACAAACACGATTCTCATTAAACAAGTAAGTTGTTTGTCTATTCTGTTAGCTACAAAAGCGTGTCTGGGATGTGCTAAAAGGTCTTGTTCTGTTACAGGCGTGCTTTTGTAGCTAGCTAATAGAATAAGGAACTGGTATTTATGAGTTTCATGTGAAAGTCGTGTTTGCTGAAAGTACAGCGATCTATGTTAAAAATCGAGATTTCGCAGTCGCATGGTATTGAACAACTGGACAGCATTTTTTGCAAATAAGATAAAGATTATGTGATCGTCAAGGATTTTAAAAATACATGGTTTTATGGATCTACTATTAATATTTAAAAAATTCATTTAAGAAATTTGATCCATGCTGTCAAAGGTAGCCTCTTACTTAAAAGGATTTCTCTAGCTGCGTTTACACGGGGAATTGTTGTGGTTAGTTGCATTTACTATAGCGAATGTCCAAACCACGTGGAATGCCAGTGGATCACCCACATATACTCTGTTGCGCAATCGTAACAGAGATGGGTCCCTTCCGCCTTGCCCCAGTTTGTGTTTAGACTTGTAGTTTACATCGGAGCAACTGATGCAGTGAAACTTGCTCCACCTTTCAAAACGATGTCAAAAGTGGCCATCATGGTGTCAACTTGATCCGTGTCAGTCGTGTTTACACACACACTTGCGCCCGATCAATTGTTCCGTGATAGTTGCTCCGTGACAACTGTCTTCCATATGAATGTGTCTTATAAACCTGAACAAGGAAAACTGGGAAATGAAATGTCCTTGAATAGTCCGCTGTAACTTCTTTAGATAAGCTGGCACTTAACTGTTAACATTTCTTTGTCACACTAATATACTTTCTTATCCTTTTGCCTACAGAAGGGAGAAGGTAAGTTATCTCTGGTACAGGTTAGTGATCTCCTCTGTCACCACCAGGATCTCTGTCGTCTCTGCTTTCTGTGCTTACTTTCCTGATGCTGGTATTGTATCTCTCACTTAAAGGTTATGTAGGACACTGTGTATTTAGGAAAATATCTGCAAAACTATGTGGTTAAACTCAGTAAAAGCATTTAATTTCTGAAAGTAGAAATCCTTTAGAATTTTGATTTTTTACTTTTACCAATCTGGCATTAATTGGGTCACGTGAGCATGTCTTTAGTGAAATTTAACAGAAAGGAAAAGCACATTGATCTGTAACACGATTGAGCTTTGTTGGATATCAGTGTTCAAGATAGAACAAAAGGTTGTTACAGTTTTCTGTAGTATCATCTCGTTTTGTGCCACTTCTGACTTTTTCATGAAAATGCTAAAAGTCATATTTTGGATAGGTCCTTAGCAAATATGGAACATCTTAAAAACCTAACAGTGTTTGAAAGTTTTGTAAGAATTCAGTTATCCATTTCTGAGATACGATGTTCTGAAATTAAAATTAGACATTTTCTAAAGTCCTACGTAACCTTAAATATGTGCAGTGTTGTTGAAACAAATGTGGTTTTGATTTGATGCACACACTGCTGTTAATCAGTTAAGCAAACATGGTCTTAGAGTGGGTGCTTATTGTGAGAAGTATGACGAGAGGGTGACATTTATTATGTTATCTGTGTTGAGTGAGGTCATGTTCATGAATTTATGAAAAGATGTGGCGTGGTGCATTGATGCTGCGACTTGTTGTCAGGATTTTTTGTACTACTGACGCCTCAATCTCTGTTTTTTTATGCAAGAGGGGATATTATATATGTTGATGTTTATTGAGTGTTGCCAAGTATATAGATTTATAAGTGACACTTATCACTTCTGCTGCTGTCATCCTTAGTTACTTGAATCACAAACTGGTTCTGTTCACGCGGCTACACTGTCTCCCCGTGGTCACCCGAGGAGAAAGGTGTCTGTGCCTTCTGAGATTGTAATCTTTTGGTTGAGGGGAAAATCCTCCGTCTGATCTTCACCAGCTCCCTGATAAGGGGAATTTTTGCATGATTTTGATTTTTCTTCATAGGGAAAGGGCCCCATATGTGGCACCAAAATTGAGGCATTGGGGACCCTGTAAACTAACAATTCAGGGGATTTCATCTGCTGCAAATCTTAATCAATTAGCGGTGTTGCTGTTGTTTTTCAAGCGCATTGTTGTTGGAGTTATTAGCTTGTGAACATCAGGTGACATCACAAAACATGGCGGACGTCAATGTTAGTCACTTGCAACATGTTTTTTGGTGTGTAGGACATGCAACTGTCATACAAAAATGAAAGTAAAAGTGGCCTTCAGAATGCGTTGAATTGGTCCATAGATTGACCAATGGTTTGGCTGAAACATTCTCAAGGCTCACGCCATCATCGCATGAAGTTGAAGCTCACCACATAAAACGAATCATAAACCACAGGTTTCATGTCACCAAGTTATTTGTGATGTCATTAGATCTTATTGACAACAGCACTCCTAATTGATGGATATTTGCTGTGGATAAAATTTTTTGAATTGTAATTTGTTGAGTGACAGCTCTTCGTCCTTTCTCGAGTTTTCTACTATTTGACTCTTCTTGTCTCGAGTAAAATCCTCCATCTCCTTATTTCATTGTGTGCAGACATTATTTCAAGTAAATTGATATGTTGAAAATGTTGATATTTGTTTCTTGTGGCTTTTGTTCGTGAAATGTTTCTGACTGTTTGAACTTATTGCAATGAGACTAGAAGTTACGGTAAAAAGTTTTCGCAATTTGGGACCAAAATTGTTGCAATTTGGCTTGGCATACTATGTTGCAGTAAATTCTTGAAACTTTGCCAACTGTTGTCTGGTGACATCTACTGTACAAGCTATGGTGACAATGAAATGAAATTTTCTTACTGGTTATTGGTAGAGAAATTAGACAAAATTGAAGTTCCTTTACTTGCTCTATTGTGTCCTACAGTGATGTATTTCTGCCGTATCTCCTGAAATTGTTTGTAAAAAAATTACCTGGAATTTACGAGTCTTCAACAAAACTAGACAGTCGTGGAACTCATTTCAGGAGAAGGCTAATACGTATCTCAATTTGTAAGGACATCGTTTGTGTGTAAATCTGGATGAAGATAACGTTATTGTTTTACCCGGTGTGGTAAAACATCGTCTTGGCATAAACATCTTGAACTGCAACGATAATGTCATCTCTGTTTGAATACCAGGAGTAACATACCGTGTTGATATGAATATCTTAACTGATACTGACATTTTGTTTGAATCTTCGTCATACAAATATCCCATATGATAATCACGGTACTGTCTCTGTGCTTTCAGCTGACGTTCCTCATTGACTGGAAGAACGCCAACAAGTATCCCGCTCTTATCCTCTTCTTCATCAATGCTTGCTTCTTTGTGGGCAGCATCGGTTGGCTGGCCCAGTTCATACCTGGTGCTAGGGATGACATCGTGTGTCGCTCTGATGGCACAATGAGAATGGGCGAGCCCCACTATGGGTAAGATGGGTTCAGGTTGCCAATGGTTGGTGGGTGGGGGATATTGTGCAGATTGGCAATTCAGCAATTACAGGAGTAGTTTTTCTTCCATTATTGTTCTGTGCATTTTTGTTAAAATGCCTGTGTTGTGTAATCATTTCTGTCCAGGATATACAAGCAAGTCTTAGTCAGCCTCACGGTGACTGGATAATTTTGTGCCTCATTTTCCCTATTGCACAATTCTTCATGTGAATTACTAAGAACCACGATGACTCATCTCTCACGCGACCTCACACTCGTTTGTTGTACAGGTCTGACGAGACTGGATCCTGCTGTGTCGTTTTCTTCCTAGTCTATTTTACCATGATGGCGGGCGTCATCTGGTTCGTTATTCTCACCTATGTTTGGCACCTGTCCTTCAAGGCGCTTGGCACAATGCGTGATGTCATCAATGGAAAGATTGCCTACTTCCACATAAGTGCTTGGGGTCTGCCACTCATCCTCAGTATTATATGTCTATCTATCTCGCAGGTATGTTGTAGTTTTGACAGTCGCATATTGTATCATGTACTGTAGTACTATTTATCAAAACATTATTAAATGTATACACAAAATGTACCGAGAGTGGCGTACATGAAGTAATATCCCACGTGACATTATTCCGCGTATCGACCGAGACCTTTGGCTGATATGCGGAATAATGTCAAGTACGCTTCGAATTCCTAAGTTTCTTTCCTTTTTCCGCAGATTTTTTAAATATTTCACTCAGACTGTTCATGTGGCGGATCACATCCTATATGTATGTACTTGCGTGTTAGGCTGCAAGTTTTCTCTAGTAAAAGCAACAGTTTTAAATGTGACGATTTATTACTTGAAAAGAGATAACAAAGATGAAAACAAGGGTAACTTTTCATTGAACTTGTAACATCTCCTGAAAATAGTTAAATAACAACATTTGATGTTGTAGTTACCGAGGAATCGGCGCTTGAGTTGCAGACGATTCAATATTTAGCAAATGAAAACTGAGGCAGAACTGTCATATAATTAACAGTCCTGTTCCAGATGTTACGACTGAGACGTGATTGTATGTTTAGCGTTATTTACACTGCTATAATTGTATTACTTTAAGCTATTTTCCGAAAGTTGGGTGATTGAACCGCTTAATGATGTCGAGTCGACATTGACTTACCTTTTGAACTTTCCATCTCAGAGGTCACTGTTGAAGTAGTGCGGGAGGTGAATACGCAAAACTTTATTACATGGCCGTATTTCCGTCGACAGATTCAATGCATATGGTATAAATTATTATGTATTCGAATAATAAATTATATTATCACTACTTCTGTATTGTCGTATTATATTGTAATTGTGAAATTTATTATTAAGTAGAAGTATTATCTTCAGTTGACCACAATTTCATTTCAGATTGATGGAGATTCAGTCAGTGGAATTTGTTTTGTTGGTTACGTCAACCACATGTCTCGGGGATTCCTAGTGCTGCTACCTATTGGTGCTGTTATATTAGTCGGGTTAGCCTTTCTCGTCAAAGGTATGCCACATGAGTAGTCATGATTTACATCTTCAGTTTTCCATCTTGTAAACATTTTTTTATTTAATTCGTCACTGTTTTAATTATTTAAAGTTTCTGGGAACTCGCCTTCATCAGTAAAATAACTTTTGTGTCGACTTGGAGTAGAACTTATATCTGGACTTCGGGGGAAGTGACCTCGTTATTGGTTGAGACCTAGCATATCAAGTTGGCTAAACCTGACGGATCATTTTATGCAGCGTGCTAGGAGCAAGGAGCAAGATGAATAAGGAGCGAGTTGAAACCAGTTTTATAATAGTACTTGGTCTGTCAAACGTTACTTTTTAGAGAGAGCAGCTTTTTATAATTTAACCTTCATAAAGGTTATTTAGGTCGTGATTGACAAGTCTGTGCATTTTACAAAACTATGACAAGTAAAATTCTCTAAAAGTATAAATATTTTCTGAATGTAGAAAGATGGTAGATTTTAATTTTTGTCTTTATGCCGACATTCCATAGATTGGGTAAGGTGACCATGTCTATTTAGTGAAATTTATAGCAACAAAAATACTCCTAGCACACGAGCAACATCAATAAGAATGCCAAATTTTGTTTGATATTGATGTCCAAGATGAAGTCTCAAAAACGCTGTTAAGTTGTAGTTTTCTAGATTATCATTTGGTTTGATTTCATGCAGTTTTTAATTTTTTTCTCACAAAAGGCATAAAAATCCTATTTTTAATTGTCCATCTTGCAAAAGTGAAAAACTATTTTTAATAACGATTTGGAGAACAACACATAAAACAGTATTGGAAATCTCGTATGAATCCAATCAGCCATTTCTGAGATACGACATTTCGAAGTTACCCTAGTTTGGACATTTTTGTAGCGTCTAACAAAACCATGTAAAGTAGAGCACTTTCAAATGATACTACTTGTGAGGAAGGCGTGTCATTATAACAAGTTAATGCTGGTTAAAATTTCATCAACATCTCTGAGATTTGTTTTAAAAAGTGTAAATGCCCTTAGTTAGTTTATATACGATGTTTGATGGGATTGTAACATGCTTTTAAAGGTTAAGTTTTGCATGGGACAAGCTGAAATTGCCAATGTTGTATGTAATTTGTGCTTTCAGGACTTTACACTTTGTGCAAAATACGTCATGACAGTCCAGGGTTGATAAGCATGAGAGCGTCCAATAAAATAAAAACAACAATTTTTAGAATTGGTAAGTGTGCCTTTAGGCATTGTCTTTTATGTTAAACATAAAAAGTCAATTCAAGATATTTTTGAAGTAGGCAAAAATAGTTCTAAATATTGAAAAAAAATCACGTTGATCCATTTTGTGAAAATTATTTATGTGCACTAAGGAATCTGTTTTATGTTGTAAGTCACTGTATAATGGAGGAGACAATGTGACTCAGTGGTTTGAGCTCGGGACTTTTGTATGGGAGACCCAGGTTCGAATCCTGGCTTTACTGGCAGAAAATTGAATGTTGCACAAAGGTGTCTTCTACTCATGTGAGCTCAGTCTTAGCAGTAATTGTATGCAAGGGAGTGAATGAGAGCCTGGATATGATGTGGAAGTGATATCTGGGTGGTGTATGATATAAGTATTAGCTTGCAGTTATACAACTTACAACCACAGTGTCTTTGTGACTTATATGTATTCACAATGTATCCTAATGTCAGCGATTTATTTCCAGGTTTGTTCGCATTGTTTGCCTTCATTTTCGCTGTCGTGACCTTCACTGTTCACCTGTATATATTTTCAAACGAAAGTGCCTGGCAACAAAGTTTCAAGGATTTTGTCATGTGAGTACTCCATAGTTAACAAAACAGCATCGTTTAAGTTTTATTGAAAGCACTTGTGTAGAGCAAAAACAAACAGGAGATTTTTCAACTCGTCAAAATATTCTCTTTAAGCGTCACCCTGGCCATATAGTACAAATGGTGGAAATCTAAAAGCGTTAATTCCTCTAATGTCGGAACTTGTCTTAGTTCTTACAGGTGCAAAATCTGAATAAAACAAATCTCATTGAAACTCATGCATGTCATAACCTGAAAGTCGCATTAGTCTTGTGTGTGAGCTGTAACTACTGGCATTTGTTGTGAACGTAGAGTTAATCATAAAGTACAGTGTTTATGTATTTGCCACTTATTGAACAAAATATCTTGTTCTGCGCATAACTTCAGCAACGAGGTTTAATGGCCCCCTTTATCCATAGATGTGAAGCGAACGTGACAGTTGCCAAGTCGCTGTCCAACCAAACGCTGACGTGTCATATTGAGAACCGCCCCAGCTTGGCTGCCATACAGATCCATATCTTCTCTTACTTTGCTGCTGGCATTGTTATGAGCTCGTGGGTGTGGAACAAGGCCTCCGTGGATGCCTGGGTCCGCTTCTATAGAAAGTAGGTTGCATTGGTGTCATGCGTATATTATATTTTGTCGGGTGTCTGAGCCCATCTTGTTATGGTAATCACTTAACATTTCTTGCCAGATTCGTTTTACTGAACTGCATGACCAATTATGCAGTTCGGCTCAGTTTGCAAATTGCCTGTCTTATCCAGATGTATGGCCCTAGTGACTATGGCTGATTTAGTTTTCTGCCTGAGGAAAATATCTTAAGTTACAAACAAAGGTTCGTAGTCGTAACTTAAAACGAAATACGAGACTGATTTGGTCATCAACATGCCATTGTTGATGGTTTAGGTAGTTAAGCCATATTAGTCTTAAATTTTAACATTAGGAGTGGGGTCATACTACAGCTTATCGCTGCCCGAAATCAATGTTACATAATTAAACGCAGTCGGTTGAAATTAAATCAATCCTGTTTTGAGTTGCCACGAGAGATTTTATTTAAGGAAATTGGCCATTAAGCTTTGGACCAGACAGAGTTGTGGTGTTTCTATAATTGGAGAATGTTGTATCTGCAGAATGTTTATTATATTGGGGTTGAACTTGCAACCACTACTAGAAAACCTGCTTTGTACACTGTTTCGTGGTTTGGTTAGACAAGCCGGCACTTCACTCATGAAGTATCTGATTTCTCTATTTACATGTACAGCATGCAAACCCAGTTTGCTGCCAGACTCTGCTGTTACTGTTTGCTTATTTACATACCCAGGTCAGTAGCCAACAGCAGTGCAAGACCCTGCTCTGAATACAAAATGTATTTTTACGAGGGGGGGGCTAATTTTATTTATGGCTCTATGCTGGTATGTTTTGAATCAAAGTGTTATTTGAGCATCGGGCTGTAAGAAGCGAGCTTTGCAGTCTTAAAGGTGGTGGCATTATTAGTTTGAAATGTAAAGGAACGTAAGTTGTGTTAATTGTCCATTTCAGAGTTTGTAAGAAACCTGATCCTAAGCCTGTCCAGCTAAAGAAGCACAAAGTCATCGCCAAGGCATTCAACAAAAGGATGAACACAGCTGGCAAGAGATTGTCTCTAAGTTTTGCCAGTACACATGATGATCCTTTGGGTGAGTTTGGTCATGGTCGCTCTGCTGGCGATATCAATGAGATTTTGTTGGGGGGTAATGCAAACACATTCTAAGACTACTATTACTCTTATTTATGTTGTTGAGAGGCCAACCCACGGCTTACTGCAAACAGACACCCACAATGGAAATATATAAATATAGACCATTTTGGAGCCAACTACAAGTTTCTACAGTTTTTGGATTTCCCCAAAGAAGCAGTATAAGTGAGTGTCAAACAAAAATGAGGTTTTATCAGACACAATACATTGTTTATTTCATGGTGTTTTTGACTTATCCATGGGCGGCGCAGCACTGAAAAAAGTGGGGGGCTAAAGCCCCCTCAGCCCCCCTGTGGTGCACCACCTATAGACCATGTGCGGCGTAGCACTGAAAAAAGTGGGGGCTACAGCCCCCCAGCCCCCTAAGGAGCGCCGCCCATGTTATCTACACGGTAAACTTTACCACGTAACCATTGGAGGCATTGGCTATCCATGCCGCTTGCAAATTTTCCGTTTATTGGCTCCTCGATTTTGTCAGAGATATTGTTATCCAAAAATAAGCCAAATTTTATCATTATTCCTACGCGTTTCTCAGTTACCTTAACAGGAATTCTCCAGTAATTCACAAGTGTTTACAAAGCCACTGAATAAAGAACTTCACAAACTGATTCACTGGAATGGTTGCACATTTCAGGCATGAAAGTTGAACTGAACAGTGTCACCTCTAATGAAATGTCTTCAGCTTGGGCACAGGCCATCCCCAAA
The DNA here is from genome assembly GCA_002633005.1 of Phoronis australis. Lineage (NCBI taxonomy): Eukaryota > Metazoa > Phoronida > Phoronidae > Phoronis > Phoronis australis. Next base: position 815,603 of record NMRA01000035.1, on the reverse strand, counting down.
CTAGTCAGGCGGAGAGGGGGCATGGCCCTGCCTGTCGCGGGCACACTGAGGAGGTACTCGGATTCAGGTAATCCACGGTTGTTATATGTGTCATTCAAGTGTTTTTCGTGGAAATATCTGAGCTTTCACGGCTAAGGTTTTCGATTGTTTTTCCGTTTTCTTGCTTTAGTATTAAAAAAGAGGCATTTTGCTTTGGCATGAGATTGTCTATTTTATTTCTCTGATAATTAGATTCTTCCTCCTTGTTTGACATGTTTGTTCAATGATACCATTTTCTTCATTTCAGCTTTTTTGAAATGCATATTTGATTAGGTGTGGACATATTCAGTATTCCGTTGTTAGTTATGTGGAATTCTAAGATATAGTTTGATGTTTCAGATATCCAGTCCATAAAATCGTTCAATCAAAACCAGCGAAGACTGTCGATAGAATCTCAAGCTGAGGAGAAGGCAAAACCTGAAAAGAAGAAAAAAAAGAAAAAGAAGCGCAAGAACAACAAAGTGGGCATAGTTCCTGCGGCATTCACGCAGCGCAATAACAACAGCGCCCTCTTGAGGACTCGACGTCATGGTGTGGTGCTTCCGCCAAAATCTAAGAATGGTGCTGTTCGTCGGGCAAGTGTTGGGTCAGTCATCAGTAATGCATCAGCACAGAGCATACGGTTCTCCATTGACAAACAGGGGAGCGTCTCTTCTTTGTCCATTGACTACAGCCAGGTGGCTCTGCAAGCTCCCAATGCGGAGCAGTTGCAGAAGCTGGCAGCCATGTTTACCGCGAGTACGCTAGTGCCAGGGACAGCGGACTCGTTGGACTGTGCAAGTCAGGCTGAGGATGTAGGCTCGTTTCCCGATACGCAGCAGCACGATAACAAGGGATTCGTGCATGATATGGAACTTGGTAGTTCATATCATGCGAGAAGACGCGCCAGTTATCCAACAGAGGCAGATGTGACTGTGGTTCAAATGAGTGATGAGAGTGACTGTTCAAGTCTAGTTTAGATTTTGTTAAATATTGTGTTATTGCTCTTTGTTTCCTGAATTGAAATGTGGAGCGCTTTGGAGAATAGTAAAGACCTAGTGTCACATCTAGTCAAGTAGACTAGTTGGCAGTTGCTTTGTTAATGCAAGCCTAGACAAAGGAGTCGTTTATTGTTTCATGAAGGTGCTACTCGTTTGAAAATACTCATAAAGTGTGTACTTGTCGAGTATAAATTGTACACATTTCTATGGCATTTTTGATTGTCAGATCTGGTTGCCAGTCAATTTCGCAGTCTTCCTTGTCATTAGAAAAGCAGCGACATAGTTATAACTTATTGTACCTGTAGACTGGTATGGTACTTTCAAATGGTTAATGTCAAGGTGTCTTGCCTGGTGAAGGAAAGTTGTTTTTGTCTTCCCTTGCCAAAGTCAGTGGCGTAAGACAGTTTTCTACTCTGACTTATTGGACGAAGTTAAGCTATGCAACAAACCCCCATTCATTTGCATATTTTAACAAAACTGTTCTGATGTTTAGGTAAAGTTTTGCCTGTCAGTCGGTTTTACTCGTAGAGCTGTTTTGATTCAGTACTCCTGGGTCTAGAAACAGTTTTATTATTTCTAGCTATGAATGCATATGAATGCGTTCCTAATATATGGTACCTGTCAATACTCAATGTTTATACCTATTTAGATTGTGTAATATGTATTTTTGATATTCTTTGTGTCTTGGTATTAAGAAAAGCAATTAGGCATATTATGAACAATTTATTTGTAACTTGCTCTGCTTTTTTTAAATTTTGAGGCATTTGTTGTGGCCCGAAAATCTGTTAGAAGTGACTCTTCACTATATGCAGAAATCCAGTGTAAAAGATTGTTATTGTTTTATGAAAGGCGCAGGTGATGCACTTTAGCAAAGCTGTTTATTTTATAAAGTCTGTATCTTGCCATAGCATCAATGCCAAAGGAACAATAATTTTGACAATGAAATTGATTAGTATTTAGAGTATACTGGGTGTTCCAAAAGTGTTTACAAAAATATTCCAAAACATTAGTACCAAGAATTTCAAAGTTTGTTTGCACTTTGCAAGGTTTTAAAAGTTTCTCATTTGACTCCTATTGCAGAGAGCAAAAATATCAGTTTTTGGTATCACAAGCAACCAGTTGTGTAGCCGCAAATCAGAGGTATTTTCAACAAAGCTTAATGTGCCAAGGTGGAGAACAACTAACTAAATTGTGTACACTTTTGCAATGGGAATTGTGTTTGATTTGAACATGGGTTGAATTAACTTATTGAGAAGTTCTCATTCGTGAAGGCTGCAAGTGAGTCTGCTGTGCCAAGTCTGAAAAATCCGTTCACCATTTCTGTAATATTAAAATCAACTGTGGAATTTTTAATAACCTTTGCCTTTCAAAAGAAAACATAGCTTCCCTGGAATACAAAATAGTTATTTCATAGTATTTTTATGTTTGGAACACCCTATGCATAGTGTTTTTTGTTTACAAATAGTCATCGATGACTCCTGAACTTAATAGTTAAGTTGATAATACTATTTGGTCCATGTAGATGTACAGAATTCCTCCCATGCCAACTGCATCGTATGATTTGTTCTCTGATGATGGATTGGAACAAAAGCGAAAGTTTTCGTTTCTTTTAGTTCTGTATTTGTAAAGTATTTTGAGATAATAGCCTTTGTATTTGTCTTATAAAGTTGTTAATAGTGTAGTCATCTGTGTTGACGCCATGTTCTTTTTGATGCCCAACTGCGTAATAATCTCCTACAAATTTTTTTTATTCTACTCTTACTCTTACATGTTTACTTGAAGTGACGACCATTTCAGGAACACCCACTCTCAACTGCGAAATGTTTTTTGTAATCCCAAGTGATGGCCTTAATTCACCCCCCCCCCCCTGATTTTGTAGTTCTCCAATTAGCACCCAGGGCGTTGATCCAGATGACTGCATTGTGATCCAATGAAACCTCATGTACAAAGGTATCTTTGACGCGAGTGCTTCAATAAGTGAAGTCGTTGTTACCCATTTTCTATAAGTAACATGTTGAGTTTCTTCATGTACGAATTCTTGCCAAGTTCTGTAGAAAGAAATTTCTTTAGTGTTGTTACTGTAATTTTGGGTAATAAAACAAGGAAAAGCTTGTATTCATGAGTTGATATTAGCCACAGTGAAAATGTTTTAACTGTTCTATTCGCGTCAACATCTAACTTGGAAAAAGTATACAGTGAAGATTCTCATCTTTGGAATCCACATTCAGGGGATAAACGTTTACTCGATCCTTCAAAAAAATGTATATATTGTTTTCTCAGCTTTCCGTGTTGTGTCGCGTAAGCCTCTTTCAGCCTTGTTGGACACACGGCCAAACAGGTATACCGTGAGCTGAGGTCCCATCAGCAAATTCTTAGCACGGAAACAGATGATTATTTGAGGTAAACAAGAGTCCTGAGACTAAATAACAACACGTGAAAGGAGTGAAATAAGAAAGCACAGATTTCTTGACACACCCAGCTGAATCGAGTTAATCTAATGTGACAGTCTCAATGCGTTTAGACATAGCCTAGGGTATAGTTTCATACGTGTCAATCATTTTTGCTCTTACCAGAGCCAACCATAGCACTTACGAAAACGAGTTGAGATATTGTGAAAGTGTCAAAATGCGTTTCATGTACCAACTTGCTTGTTTGAGACTCTTACATCTAGTAACTGTGAGTGATGTGGTACTAGTTGATAACTCATTTGGTCCTGTCGACCACGGCTAGTGATATGAAATTATTGCGACAAAAGAGATTACCAGGAAAAGCCGTAAATAATTATCAGGGGCGGGGGGGACAGGGCGCCGGCATGAATAACCAGAATTTCGTCACATGCGCTCGCCCAGCCTAAAATGTAGGGATGCAGGGGTATCGAATTTTTGGGTTTGTGGACCTTTATACGGGGTGTGTTCTAGGCCAATGCATTGTGCATTCGCTCCCCGAGCCATCGGGTACGCGCATGTGCTAGTCAGCAATTCACACCCCAAACTGCCAAATGGTATCTGGGAGAATTCTAGGGGGAGCCATGCCCCCCCTAAATCCGCCATTGCTTATCTATAGACGGGTTACCCGTCTAGTAAAACCAATACGAAGGTTTGAAAACTTAATTATGATCATTGCGAAAAATGCGTTATAATTACCGAAAATACGTAACATTTTGGGGCTAAGTCGTATAACTACAGAAACGCCAAAATTCTGTAGCAAACACGTAATGCCCGTATTGATTGACATGTGTGTAGTAGTCATGACGAGTGGAGAATTTTGAATAATACAGTCACCTTTTGTGTACTGAACACTGCAAAGTTGAATTTTACCAAGGGCTTAGACATTTTAACACGGACCCAAAAATTTCGATACCCTTACATCCCCGTATTTTAAGCTGGGCGCACGCGTCTTCCGAAATTCATTCCTGTGCCCTGCCCCCCCCCCTAACTCAAAATCCTAGATCCGCCCCTGAATTAAAGTGCTACATGTAATAATGCAAAACTTAGCGCATTTTGGCGCTCGAATTAAGATTAACGGAAACCCGTTTGAAAATGCAAAGACTGTCGTCTGATACAGAGGCTCAGTTTTTACAAAAATTTTATAAAACATTTTTTCATAAACTTTCATTTGAACAGTTTTATTTAAAGCCGCTTTACTTATTGAACATATTTGAACCAAAGATGGGCTATTTTGGGCCAAAACATTGATGATTCCCACCTTAAAAATACTGACCGGATAATTTGAAATAAACCTTTTGAACATATCTCAGGATGAATAAACGCACATTTTTCAAGATCTAAGGCGGTGACCCTAGAGCCCACCTCGTGGAATGGCAGTTAATAATAATAAGAAAATCCACAGTTAAAGCGTAGGGAAAATTTATTACCAACGGTGTGTCTTCATGAAATACTTTTTTTTAAAGTTCGCACACCTGATATTCTTCACGATTGGAATGAACTTCTTTGCCAACCGTCTTCTTTCCTTGTCCAACGTTTCCCCCCTTTGCTGCTACTGCTCCTGCCCAACTCCTCACCCCGCCTTATACAGGTATATAATTTATGTGCTGTGTAAATAACCGCGGCACCCACAAGCGATCTGACACGTGAATGAAGCTCAACGTGAATTTGTAAGTCATCAAGGAATGGGCTCAATTAATTGCACCCCCTTCCCTTGAGGCCTTTTGTGACGGTTTAGTTTCACAGCGGGAACTCGATGGAAAAGAACCTGTTCAGGTGGTACGCATGCTGAGAACCTAAGTCGATAGTTGGTTTGCGCTCATGCAGACTTCGCAACAGGTAACTATGGTTTGCACTGTCCAACGGAGAGTGGGTGCGCTAAGTCTCTTGTCACGTGACTTTTGTATTTCCCGCCAATGGGATTCAACTGAATATTGTTATTCGAATCAGAAAACCACTGCTATTGAGGCGAGAGAGACGTGCGATTATTACTGCGATTACTACTGCGAAATACGGAACCTTAATACAGCTACTACTACTACTACGAGATTTAAATAATAGATTGTGTGGAGTACCTGAACAAGTGAGAATGCCATTCACAGATTATCTTGACAGCTTCTGTGGATCCATCACCCAGTAAGTACTCGGCTTTTATAACATGTGTTAAGTCGACGTTATTTTTGTTTTGAAAACTGATATCAGGCAAACACCACAAATAGCATAGTGATGCTGGCCTTCTAGATGGTCAGGTCGCAGCTTCTCGGAAAAGGGTGTTTGGAGTGTGACAGTCAACAATTGTCCATTTCGATGAGCAAAAAAAAAAAAAAGTTGCCGGGGCAAGGACGGAAAAAAGCTCAGCAAAGAGTCCTCTAAAGTGAGAGTTTTGAAATGTGTGGTTACATGTGGACTCTTTATGTGTTTGTGATAAATTTGCCTTTTTCTTTAATTGCGGTTTTTCTTACCATTATTAAGTTTTGTTCTCAACTCATGGGGCAACAATTCAAGATCGAAGGAGCCTGTTAATATTTTTAAACCCCGAACGCTTCGCAATTCAACATTGATAGCTAAACGTTTGTAACTTTGTTAGTTATCGCCGTGTAGTTGAAACGGTAGTTCCATTTCAAAGTATTCACTGGAGTTCCTGGAAAATGGCAGTAGGTTACATTTTTCGATACTGCAAATGATTTATAGTAAGTAACTTGGATTAATCAACTGCCATCAAAAATATGCAAAATATCCTCATGAACTTTCATTCTATTTAAACACAGTATTATTACACTGTTGATTAACCTTAAAAGGTTACGTTGCCTTTATGAAGGACCTTTTGTGAAATTGGGAGTATCTACATTCATTCCCTTAATCGGTTTTTGTAAAAACGATATTAAAGACACTTCAATTACGTCTGACCAAATCGCTCAACAACGGGTTTCATCACAGGCTAAGCATGAACCAACACAATGGTTTTCAAGTATTTGTTTTTACAGCCACTGGAAACAATCTTGGAAATTTATTGAAAACAATGTCTAGAATACTAATTGTTATCGCTGGAGAGATACAACGTCCGAAAGGTTTAAATAATCCTTGATGACAAAAGTGTAAACGAGACATGACGACTGTTGAACCCCTTTCGTGCTAAAATAAAAATTTGTGCACTCAAATCCAAAATATAAGAAAGATAAGGCTAAAATGCAAAATAATGTCCTCCTAGTAAAACTTTTTGTAGAGGAGACGATAAAAAGAAGAATTAATTCAACGAAGTAAAATCACTGATAACAAATTTATGATTTCCATTACGTTGAAAAAGGCCACGCAAGACAACATCTCAGAGGACAAAAATGTTTCGATACATCATATCACGATCGTATGCCATTCAGGTGTATCGTATATGAATGGGATACTGTCCGGCGGTAAAATCTCTACATGATCATGGCGTGGACATCATTTACTTTCATTGAAACATGAACAGCAACCCTAAATATCTCAAATCGCCGTTTTTGGAACCAATTATTGTTTTCATACTTTAATTTCTCTGCCTAATGTTTCTTAAAAGATAGGTAGGCACCAATTAATTGCTTTCCATTTTTAAGATCTGTGACTAGTTTTAACCATCAGACATTATAGCCTTTGAAAAATGAACAAAGGTCTAGTTTAGCAATTACTTTCATTTGGTGTCATTTTACCATATGTTGTCCCATATGCTCTCTATTTGGTATGATAAAGTACTGTATTACTCCATCTTTATGCCCACAGGCTTATATTCGTAATGATGACATTTTTTGGGAGTGATTCGCATGTTGGCTCATGTCCAAGTAGTGTCCCTTTCATAGGTCCATACGTTAGGCGGTGCCGTTTTGACTACGGCTGTACATCCTAATGACATTTTTTACATTCAGTGCCTGTGTTTCTCTGTAGTTTCTCGGCATACATTAAAAATTTGGTAAATATTTCTTTTTACCATATTGCCGTGCCTTTAGGCCCATGGCCTTACATCCGAAATAATGCCTTTTGTGCGTCTTTTTTGTACCCAAGTAGCATACGCTCTTACTGGAAAGAACATTAATGTGACACCTCTAAGTCGCAGTTTTGTTTTTATGTCTACAGCTTGTTGTCACCAAGGAGTGTAGTACTACATAAACTCCTTGTTTTCCTATGTATTTTCACAGTTTGATGAATTTTTATGAAATTTGACAAGTAGCTGGTGACAATTATTGTAAAGATGAACACATGTTCGCAGTAAAATCGTTTATGATAAATGTAAAACCTCTAAATTGTAAACTTAAATTCGTCGATATACGTCACGTCTAGAAAAACTTTAAACCTAGTGACGCAGAACAATACCAGGGCCCGGTCTCTAATCTTTGTACTCGAAACGAACTCGAAACTATTTTTGGCAATTTCTCTGCTCCTTTTGTGCGAACTTAAGATAATTGGTTATCAGACTGTGCTCGAATACATTATAGTTTATGCATAGGAGTTTCTAGTTCAAGTTTGCCCTTGAGGGCCCTTGTATTCGTGCTACAAAATCGAGTAAAAACTCGAAATTTCGAGTTCAAACTCGAACTTATTGCTTTAATATTGGGTTTACAAACTGTGAACTAAGGGCAATAAATTATCTACGTAAGTTATTGTGTACTCAAGCATAGAATAATAGACACTCATCTTGAGTTTGCCCAAAAGTTGAGTAGAAAATGCCAAACCTAATTTCGACTTCCATTTCGAGTAAAAAGATTGGAGACCGGGCCCAGGGTCATTTTACCACCGCTGGCATTTCGAAGGGTATAAAGAGAATGTGTCCATGTTATGTACCATTCCCCTGGACTGATAAAACCATGAAATTTCCAACATTGCCATCTGATCTAGAATCAACGTGACAAACAAGCGTATTGTGTTGGTACACAATGGTGTTTGACAAATAGGTGTCAGTGCTTAGTCACACAAATTAATTAGCAGGGGAAAATTAAGTCTAATTTCTCTGAAATTTGACAATTTTTCTCCATTTGAAGGTTTTTGGTGACAGTATCTCTTAAAAAAACTTCTTCACGACATTTGTTGAACTTTGTTTGGAAGTATTTCAAATATAGTTAGTGTCAGATGCCCTTTTTACAATAATTGTTAGATTACGTGAGGTTATCACATGAACGCAGACAATGAGAGAGCTAAACTATGTAAACATTGGTTTGCCAACTTTCTCCCCTTGCTATCAATACAGACAAACTGGTCATAGAGGGAGAAGTTTATACTCTCAGGAATTTGGACACTATTCCTATCGTTTGTTAGCTAAATGCATTAGATACAGTTAACCAAGAACTCTTTTTAAGGCCGCCAGTCTGTTTTTTTCTTACCTGGTTAGTACTCGTCATACTTGCAGGTTATTTCAGTCTCTAATACAACACAATGAGTTGTATTGTCTCTATGAATTGCAGACGTTTGGGTTCCTCATCTAAACGAAAAGATGTCTTTAGCTATATTAAGCAATTAAAGCATTCGATTTTTATGCGCCCACATATTTATACGTGGACGCATTATGCTGTCATTTCCATCCGTCCGTCCGGCGTCCGTACGTCCGGCGTCTGCTTTACTATCTCCAAAATGCCTTGACATATGTTCATGAAATTTTGTACATGTGTTCCTTCCGTAGATGGGATAGCATAATCGAACTTTCAGACAGATTCGACTACCGGTGTGCCCCCTAGTGGCAATTTTAGTTTTTTACGTTTACCTCTGTATCTTTAAAAGTCTTCAACGGATTTTCATAAAAATAGGTACATAGGCACCTATTAGTGAGATGAGGCTATCCTCCCGTTTTCAGATGGATTTGACGTAGTTTGCGTCACCTAGTGGCCATTTATACTGTTTTTGTGTCCACCCCTCTATCAACCAAACTGCTCAAAGGATGATTGTGAAAATTGGCATATATGTTCTTAATATAAAATGGCCGGCTGACGACGATTTTCCAACGACTTAGACTACTGTGGCGCCTCCTAGTGGCAGTTTTGTTTTTTGCACCTATGGCTGTATCCCTAAACCGTTAGCAGGATCTTTCCTAAATTTAGTAAGTGTATTTATATGATGCTAACAACGAAGGACGATGACTTTCAGACAGATCTGACTATACTTGTGTGCCACCTAGTGGCAATTATATTGTTTTTACATTTACCTCTGTATGTTCAAAGGTCCGCAAGGTATTTTCATAAAATATGGCATACAGGCATCTGTTAATGAGATGACGCTATCTCTCTGTTTTCAGTTGCATTCAACCTAGTTTGCGCCACCTAGTGGACATTTTACTGTTTTCGAGTCTGTTTTTTGGCGTCCACTTGTCTATCAACTAAACCGCTTTCAGGATAATTGTGAATATTTGCATAAATGTTTTTACTATGAAGTGGACGGCTGACAACAATTTTCCGACGAGTTTGACTACTGTGGCGCCTCCTAGTGGCAGTTTTTTTGCATTCATGGCTGTATCTATTAAACCGTTTGAAGGATCTTTACTTAATTTAGCAAGTGTATTTACATGATGTTGACAATGATGACGATGACTTTCGGACGGATCTGACAAGTGGTGTGCTCCCTAGTGACAATTTTAGTTTTTTACGTTTACCAGTCCGTCAGTGTATCTTCAAAGGTCCTCAACATATTTTCATAAAATTTTGATTAAAATCATCTATTGGTGAGATGACGCCATTTTCCTGTTTTTAGATGGAATCTAGGTATTTTGCACCACCTGGTGGTCATTTTTTGCCGTTAGTTAAAATCTTGTTTTTGGCGTCCACCCCTCGATCAACCAAATCATTCTAGGGATTGTTTTGAAAATTGGTGTATATGTTTTCTGTGTGAAGAGGACGTTTGATGATGGCGACTGACTACTGTGGCACCTCCAAGTGGTAGTTTTGTTTTTTTGTGCCCATAGCTGTATCTCCAAAACCCACTGCAGAATCTTTATTAAACTTAGTAAGTGAATTTATATGAAGATAACAGACGACGACTTTCAGGCGGATGGAACGGACGCTGTGCCCACAAGCGGTTATTTCATTTTGTTCTGTTTTCCTTTGTTTCTCTGAAGTTCCTTGACAGATTTTTATGAAATATGGCATGTTCCCGTTTTTGGATGGATTGTACATTTTGCGCCATCTAGTGGTCATTTTATGATACAATTAAGTAAACCCCAAAACCACCATTTACGATGCATTTGTGGGTGCATTTCAACGCTCCGCGTTGCTCTTGTACTCATTTTAAAAGTAATATTGAAAACATAGTGAGAACTCAGTGAGGGTAAGAGTGTTATTTCCATCATGGAACAGGAAACTCCAGGATGTGTCCGTTTTAATTAAGAACAATTTTGAGCATGAAGTTGAATGTATTCATGAGGACTCGGTTGGCAATTTTTTGGCAGTGAAAAGTTTGAAATATTTCTTGTGAATTCATATAGGCCGAATGCCGATGATACTGATTTTTTTCAAAACATTAAAGATAAAATGGACAAAGTGGATTTGGATTTTGTTATGTGCACACATATTTAAGTGTGGACGCATTATGCAGTCATCCACGTCCGTGTACCTGTTCGTCTGTCGTCCGCTGCTGTCTTCAAAATCTAATGACATATGTTCCTGAAAATTTTCACATATGTTCCATTCATCACTGGGACAGCATGAGCAAACTTTTGGACGAATACAACTAACAATGTGCCCCCTGGTGGCAATTTTTTTTTCGTTTACCTAGTCTGTATCTTTAAAGGCTCTCTATCAACCAAAGCATTCTAAGGATGATTGTGAAAATTGGCATATGTGTTCTCAGTGTAATGAGGACGATTGCGATAATAACTTTGAGTATTGTGGCGCCTCCTAGTGACATTTGTTTTGCACCCATAGCTGTATCTTCTTAACCCATTGCAGAATATTTATTAGATTTAGCACTAAGTGTATTAATATGAAGTTGACAACAGACGACAACTTTCAGATGGATATGACAAACGCTGTGGCCCCTAGTGGCTATTTCATTTTTTTTCCATTTTCTTTGTTTTCCTCGACAGATTTTTATGAAATCAGGTAGTTTTCTATTAAAAATTAACAGCATATCACTGTTTCGGTTGGATACGACGTATTTAGCACCATATAGTGGCCATTTTTATGATACAAATAAACACCACTAGAAGCACACTGTTTTAGGTAGATTTCAACGTCCCACGTTGCTCTCGTTGTCCTCTGTGGTGACTGGAATGTTGTTCAGGATTATAATCTAGATTGGTTCAATTACTTACAAAACGATCCTAATTCGAAAGAGGTGATAAGGCAACAATTAAAGTACTTTTTTGTGGCTTAGAAAACTAAAACGTGGTTAAGATAACAATAACTAAGGTGATAAAGCCCTTTAGTGAACCTTTGACAAAACAAAAAGAAAGTTTAAGTGAATTAAAAAAATCTTTTTACAAAAACTATATGCTTCTAGAGACAGTGCATGTGGAATTCAGAATATCAGTGACACAGCGGAAACTCTAAATATCCGAAAAAATTAGCGATATTGATCGAGCAAGTTTAGATACTGATATTAATCTGCAAGAAATAAAATTGCGAGAACATGAAAAATAACTTAAGTCCGGGAATTGATGGTTTTGCTTTTGGAAGGAATTATCACCTTTCTTATTTAGATCTTTCAAGTATAGTTGTAAAATGAATGATCTCCCCACTTCACAACTGCAGTGGGTAATTAAAGTTCTTCTAAAACCCGGCAAGCCCCCAGAATTTTCAAAAAAAATAAAAATTTTGTCATCGACTTTGGAAAAAAGTCGTTGAAAAAATTGATTCACCCAATTCAGACAGGCCGACTTTATCTGGTCAATTTATTGGTGAAAACACTTCTCTGAACTCTGAATGACATTTTGGGTCTTGTAACAATAGTGGATTTTGAAAAATCATTCGATTCATTGACCTGTTCTTAAGATGATTGAGTTTGGAGATTTTTTTGTGAAAGTATAAAAATGTCAGATGAAAAACACATTTTTCTTATTTTTCCGTCCGTTTCATGGCGTTCATCTCTATCTGCCATACTGTTCAAAGGATCATTATGAGAATTTACAGATGTGTTCCTGATGAGAAGGCCATGATTGATATTCCCTTTCAGACAAGTCTGACAACTGTTTCGCCCCCTAGTGGTGATTTTTTTCTGCATCAGCGGCTAAATCCTCAATTCTTTGACAGATGGAAAGTAGTGAAATTTGAAAGATGCATTTCTGTCGAACTGATCCAAATACCACTGTGCTCCATACGTTTGCATTTCCATGAAATTTTGCGAATTTGTTTCTGATAAGAAGACAATGCCTTTTCGGGCAGATTTGATGTTTTCTGCACTATATTGTGGCCATTTTTGTTATTTTTGCGTCGGTTTACTGGCGAACGCTTCCCTATGTACCATACCTATCAACAGATGACATTAACGTTTAGATGGATCCAATTACTTTGTCACCCCCTAGTTGTAATTTTGTTTTTTGCGTCTGCAGCTTAGTCTCCGTGACCCTTTGAAGGAGCTTTGTGAAATTGTAAAGATATCTTCCTATGGAACGGATGACAAATGGTGACAAGTGTTGAACTGATCCAAATACCACTGTGCACCCTATTGGCAAAATGTTCTTTTTATGTTCAACCCGATTCTGTATCTTTGGAGGACATGAATTTATATTCAAGAAATTCAGCAAACAAGTTTCTACAAAGGAAACGAGAACACCCTCCCATTTTCATACAGGTTTGATGTTTTCTGCGTCACCTGGTGGCCATATTTGAAAATTATGCTTTTGACTTCTGCCTCTCTGTCTGCCAAACCACTCAAAGGACCATTATGAAAATTGATGGTTGTGTTCCGGATGCAAAAACCCTGGCTGACATTAATTTCCGGATGTTATTCGGGTGGCCCCTAGTGGCAGTTTTCTTTATTGCGACTACTTCTATGTTTTTCTTGTACTTCAAATATTAGACTGATGGTTTCAAATGTCAGAAATGCACACAGAATTTTAGCAACTAATAACTTTTGAAAGCTAATTTGTATTTCTCCAACTGACCGATGTACCTTTTACAGGAATGAAACTTAAAATTTAAAACATTTATTTTGGAACTGCAATTTTGTTCAGTCTTTTTGGGAAAGAATGGGTGAATATTATATTAATGCAAAAATGTGCAAACATTTTATATTTTCAAACTTTTATACTTGGTAAAACTGTAAAAGCGAATGAACTGTTGAATCCTAACATTCTTTGTAACCAAAAAGCATGTACACTTTAGTAGAAAAGTGAAAGTAGAACCTCTACCTACAACACTTAAAACGAATTAGAAATTTATTTCACTACCAACGTCTTGATGGATGTTTATGAAATTTAACAAAAAAGTTGCTATACATATCATTGCCTAAAATTCCAAGACACTTTCCCAAACTGAAATTTTTTTTATCGCAGATGTATGGGGCTTTGGTATATTATGAAACAATTTCGTAAAATGTTACAACTGTTGTATTCGATGAAATTGCAACATTTTACATTGTTACATTTTATATCATTGTTCCATTTTATGTGCAATGTACATGCAACAAACATGCAATTATTACATTTTATGAAACCAAGATCACATCATAAAGTAAATGACCAAAATCAGAATAAGTGGTATCTGACACGGCCGGGGTACTAGCAACAATTTTATGTGGAATGGGCTTTGGTCATTTTTTCCCAAAGAAATACGATAAGCATTAGCCAAAATACAATGTCATTGTTTATGTTGTGCTTAACAACTGACATGTTTACTGTAATGCCAGATACAAAATTTATGACTTGAGTGCCAACAAAAGATTGCACGAACACTTTAATTAAAAATTGTTACCTAACCTTGAAAACGCCTTTCATCTGGAGTTGAAACTGAATGGGGCAGAGCTATTGAATATTCTAAGAAACTATTTGGGTTAAAAAACAATGGAAAGCACATGGGTACACATGTATAAATTCGAGCTGGCCCACTTGACAGAATTTCATTCGAGCAATCCGGGAAAGAACCTGTTAGGTGTGTGAACCATTTTGCTCCGTGTGATCAATACCAAGCATGAAATATACTTGCTTTTGAAAAATGTAACAATGGTACATTTCTCTCTTGTGCTTTCCAGGTAAACTGTAACAATTACATAAAATGCTACAATTTAGAAGAGGCCTAGCAAGGTACAATGTAACAATGACGTAAAATGGAAGTTGTTGGCTGAGAGCATTGGGCTTTTTGAAAATTATCTTGGCCAAAAATTGCTTAAAAACTGATGCTTGCTGATTGAGGGCATGGTTTTCAGGTATACATTCCTTTTTCAGGTATGGAGAGAAGTTCCTAGGATGGGATGCAATATTGTCATCAACCATCTGAAATTTACTGCATCCANTTTTCAACTCGTAATTTCACCTAAATCCAATTTTGCAGTTCACGAAAAACACCCGAAGTAGTTTGGCAGATGGGCAAGGAATTCAAGGTCATAACCGCTAATTTTGTCATCATGTCGGGGAATTCCGGGTCGTTCTGGTTGATCACTGTGGTGTGTACTGTGCTGTCCGCAGATCAACTATCCACGTACCAGCGAATGTCCAGACATCGAAGAGGGCCGTCTAATCTCTAAATATCGACTGTCCGTGTGTTGGTGCCTTGGGTCGACTGTTTGTATATCAACCATCCACTTTCCGAGGAATGTCCAAACATTGAAGATCGCCATCTACTGTCTGCATATCGAACATTCACGTATCACAGGAGCATCCAGATATCGTGGATTGGCATCTTCTGTTCACAAACCGACTGTTCACACATCAATGTCTGCCATCGGCTGTTCACATATCGATCGTCCAAACATTGAGTTGCATTCCCACATCAAGAATTGTCATCTGCCGTTTGCATATCAACCATCCATGCATAGAGGAATGTCCACATATCCAGGATTGCCATCGACTGTTTGTGTATCGGCTACCCACTCATTGTGGAACTTCCATACATTTGAGGATTGCCCTCTACTGTCCATATGTCGACGATCCACATATCGAGAAATGTCCATGTATCGAGAATCATCATCTTCTGTACACATGTCAACCATCTACACATCGAGAAACGTCCACTCGTCGAGGATGACCTTCGACTGTCCACAAACCATCTATTCACGCAACAATGTCTGCCATCAGCCATTAGCATTTCGATCTTCTTCACATCAAGGAATGTTCACACATCTAGGATCTTCATCTCCCATCCTCCTGCTGACCATGTTTCTATTGATGCTTGCCCTTGATCGTATGCATCTTGACTGTCCCCCCACCGGGACAGTCAATATGCATATGGTCAATGGACTGTATGTATAATGACTGTCCCGGTGGGGGGACAGTCAATATGCATACGGTGGATGGCAGGCATCAGTGGACACATGATCGGTAGGTGAATGGTAGTTGAGGATTCTAGTTGTGTGAATGTTCCACGGTGTGTGGAAGATTGCTATGTGGATGGCCGATGGTAGATACTGTTGTGCGAACAGTTGGTTTGTAGTCAGTAGATGGTGGACCTTGATGAGTGGACATTTCTTGATGTGAGGGTGGTTGATATGTGTATGGAAGATGTCGATCCTCGATGCATTGACATTTTTCGATATGAGGAAGGTTGACAAATGGATAGTAGTTGCCAATGCTTGAATGAATGGACGTTCCATGGTGTGTGGGCTGTCGATATGCGAACATTTGATGGTAATCTTGGATGTGGGATGTTCCACTATGTGTGGATGGTTGACATGCATACAGCAGGTGACAATCCTTGATGCTAGGATGCTTCTTGGTGTTTGGAAGATTGGTATGCGAACAGTCGATGGCAGCCATTGATGTGCAAANTGACATGCATACAGCAGGTGACAATCCTTGATGCTAGGATGCTTCTTGGTGTTTGGAAGATTGGTATGCGAACAGTTAATGTCAGCCATTGATGTGCAAACAGTTGGTTTGTGGACAAAAGATGACAATCCTCGATACCTGGATGCTCCTTGATACGTGAACGATCGGTATGTAGGTGTTAGATGGTGAACCTCGATGTATGGATGTTCCTCGATGTGTGAATGGTTGACATGTGAACAGTTGATATCAGGTATCGATGTGCGAACAGTCGTTGTTTGGAGATTAGATGGAAGGCTTTGATGTATGGACACTCTTTGGTGCCTGCATAGTTGATTTAGGGATTGCATGATACACAGCAGAGGGATCAGATGAATTGATCGAGAATTCACCAATAAGATGGCCAAATTAGCTCTAAGTGATCAGGTCTTCCTGCTGATTCAGTCTCAGTACTTCTGCTGTATATGTCGTGATCTGCTCACATGTTTAACGTCCATGCATCAGGAAATATCCGCATCATTGTTTGTGCATTGATGGTTGTGCACTATGGTTGCGTGAAAAAATGATGTGGGAACTGGCACAAGGAAATTGAATCCATCTCAGATTTCTCAAGTATTCTGTTTAGGCGTCCACGCATGACTTCACTTGCAAGTCAGCCTCATGGGTAATGTAACTTATCTTGTAGTTAATAGGTGATTGCCAGATGCAGACATGTACCTACATGTATACTGATGCGTTANCAGAACCTTCCTTTCAACCGACCAATCGGAGGCCTCCATGGAATCCACAAATCAGACGCCTCCATTAAACCGACCAATCACAGCCTTCCATTCAACCGACCTATCAGAAGCCTCCAATAAACTGACCAATCAGAACATTCCTTTCAACCGACCAATCAGAAGCCTCCATTGAACCGACCAATCAGAGGCCTCCATTGAATCCACCAATCAGAGGCGGGAAAACAAAAAATGATGGCAAGAATCAAAAACAGGTCAGAAAAAGTAAAAAAAGTTTAGTACGAAAAGAATAAAAGGTGGGAAAAAATAAAAAGCGGGAAATAGGCGACAAAAGAATAAAAGGCGGGAAAAAGAAAAAATGCAGGGAAAAACAGAAGGCGGGAAAAAGTAAAAGATGGGAAGAATAAAAAAGGCGGGATAGGAAAAAGGCTGGAAAAAGTAAAAATAAGGTGGGAAAATGAAAAAAGGGGAAAAAAAAGGTGGGAAAAAAGACCAATCAGAGGCCTCCATTGAATCCACCAATCAGTAGCCTCCATTGAACCGACCAATCAGAACCTCCCTTTCAACCAACCAATCGGAAGCCTCCATTGAACCGACCAATCACAGCCTTCCTTTCAACCGACCTATCAGAAGCCTCCAATAAACCGACCAATGAGAACCTTCTTTTCAACCGACCAATCAGAGGCCTCCATAGATATAGGCAATAAAAAGCGTAGCACTCAAGTAGGAGGAACCACCGGAAAAAGGAGTGGTAGTGGGTGAAAAAAATGAAGAGAGATTATACTCAAACGTAAGTGCAGCTAAAGCAAGGAATGACGGGAAATATGATTACTGAAAATAAAGGTTAACCTTAAGACACGTGATAATCATCAGCCGATAGGAGCCAGGAGCTGGACAAACTCGAGGCACAGGACAGAAACAAACCAATAGTGAGCCTGGTAGTGAAATATCCTACTGCATTGTGTGCAAAAGGACCACATGCATATCTCGTGGACCAGTCTGAATGAAATAAAAAGGCGGTATATGTAAGAGGAGTCCATATTCTCACATATATATGTTTATCGATCGAAATGCCATTTATGCACGAAGTATGTCCTGAAAATGATAGGTACGTTGCAAGCTCCGTTTCCAGAGATAGAAAGGAGAGGAAAATAGGAGAAACGCAGGTCATTTATTATGACTGATAAAGGTACAGAAATATGAGTGTTTTATCTTTTGCGTGAGGCTGGAATTAAATGGGATGTTGAGCAGTAAAGTGTGAACTATGAGGAGAGTGTCTCTTGGGTGTCCCTGGTTTAGTAAAAACTACAGAAACAACAGGACAAAGTCCTGCCATGGAAAAGGTAAAACTTTCCTGTCGAATTTTTGACGACAGCTTGTCAATTAAGTAAAACGGGTAAAGTCTTTATGTTGAGTTTTCTTAACAGCGAATATTACTCGAGTAGAGATTATTGTCATTGCTACCAAACTGAAGAAACAGTGGGACATTAAATTCAGACGTGCTCGCTGGGTGGGTTTTTGACAATTCCTTCGTTGGTTAATGAATTTGTAACATGTGACGATTTAATGGTGAAGTGGTATGAAAGTGGCGAATCTGTGAATTGATATAACTAAGTGAAACTGTTGAGTAACGAGGAGTGGCAGGAAACATGATTACTGAGAATTAAGGTTAACCCTAAGACACGTGATAATCATCAGCCAATAGGAGCCAGGAGCTGACCATACTTGAGGCACATGAGAGAAACAAACCAATAGTGAGGCTGGTAGTGAAATGTCCTAGTGCATCGTGTACAAAACGACCGCATGCGAATCTACACAAAGGATTAGTGGACCAGTCGGAACGAAGGAAAAGGGGGTATAAGTAAGACGAGTCTATATTGTCACATAAATATATTAAACGAGTGAAAAACCATTTATGTTCGAAGTATGTCCCAAAAATGATAGATGCGTAGCAAGCTCCGTTTCCAGAGATAAAAAGGAGAGGTATATAGGAGAAACGCAGGTCACTTATTATGACTGGTAAAGGTACAGAACCGTATATTTTTTGCATGAGGCTTAAGGTAAAAGGGATGTTGAGCAGTAAAGTGTGAACTATGAGGAGAGTGTCACTTGCGTGTCCCTGGTTTAGTAAAAACTACAGAATTTTTTTACGACAGCTTGTCAATCAAGTAAAACGGGTAAAGTCTTCCTCCATGTTGAGTTGTCTTAACAAAAAATATTATTTGAGTATAGATTATCGTCATTACTACTAAACTGAAGAAACAGCGGGGCATGAAATTCAAATATGCTCGCTGGGTATAATCATGCCTGTTGGGCTGATGACAATTCTTCCATTGGTTAATGAATTTGTAACATGTGACGATTTAATGGTGAAATGGTATGGAAGTGTCGAATCTGTGAAATGCTATAACTAAGTGAAACAGTTGAGTGACAAATCTAAGTGCAAAACAAAAATGAACGGAAAATACGTAAAAATAAATGAACCAATAAAACACGAGTTAAGGACAAAAAACTTGCAAAATGGTATGAATCAAACGAAACTATGAAAAATTCGTGGACTAATAGAATGGGAAACTTTAATGAATGCATAAAATATCACAAGGCCTAGGGTGTGACGAAGCAAAAGGAATTTGTAAAATGAGAAGGTGACACATAAAGACATCTGTGTGCTGGTATAAACCAAGTGAAAAAGGCATGAACCCGTAAAGTGTTACATCTAAACACACTGGTTGAGTGTGATGAATAAAATTGGGGAAATAATTGAATAATTGATATGACTAAATGAAGCCTTTGAGTGCGATGAAAGAAAATGTGAAAAATAAACGAATAGAGGAAAGACGCCAAATATGTAAAGTCTGGACACTTGCACTTTACCATCAAAATCCTGTTTCAAGGATATGAAGGCAAAGAAAATGGGCTCATGACAATTCTCTAAATGCAGTGGTTAATGAATTTGTAACACATGATGAATTAAGGGTGAAACAGTTTGAGACTAGACATAAAATGCTACGAGTAATTGAAACCATTGAGTGAGAAGCTAAATGCGAAAAATAAAAGAACTCAACAATATGAAAATTAATAAACCAAAAAAAAAAACAAGTTAATGACATAAACCTGCAAAATAGTTTAAAATTAATGGACTAATGGAAGGAGAGACTTCTATGGATGCAAAAAATGTCACACACCCTATAGGTTGTGAGAAAGCAAAATGAACCTGTAAAATGCGAGGGTGACACGTTAAGACACCCGTATACTGGTAAAAGCTAACTGAGAAAAGCATGAACCTCTAAAAATAAAGATGAAACAACAAAATAAGAATGAACACACAAAGAAATAAACTGGTAGAGAGATGAAATAATGATGAACAAGCAAAATGAGTGTGACATCTTTCTGCTGCTACAAAGCACTGACGCCAAATAAATGGCATCATGATGAGAAAATATGGTGAAATAGAGCATAACTAATGAATCCAAAAATGAAGTCCATATCAGTGTGACGAAGCTATATGCGAAACATAAATTTGAAATATGAAAATTAGTAAACGAATAAAAGTTCATGGCAATAACTTAATGTACAGTAATACAGATCAGACGAAACCATAAAATGTGAAAAATTAATAAAGTGATGAAATTTGAGACCATGACGGTATTGTATCGTTCAGCAACTTTTCCAGACACGAGGGGTTCTGAGCATGCGATATCATCTGGCTCCTTTGTTAACTGCCCAGCACAGTCCTTTGTCCCACACAACAAGCAGGCCAATTATCTCCCCGGGATTCAAAGGGTTACTGAAACCTGGAAGAATAGATTGTCTTAACTTCTGTTTTGGTTGGGTGATTTTGGTGATTCAAAAACTAAACATGATCAGCATTTGACAAGGAATTCAGAAATGCTATTTGTTTATGTCCAAATATGTTATAACTTAACTTTCATTTTTAGCAGCACAGCCCAGTCAGACTAATTAGAGCAATTATCGAACAAAAGACAGCCAGCCCCCCAACCATCAATGCCAGAGTGGAGTTAATCAGTCGTGTAAGATATTGGCTACAGGGGTGATCTTCTCAACTTGTTGGGCTATATAATCGAACAAGTTGGGAGCAATGGGAAAACGCTATAATGCTTTAATGGATGGCTAAAATGCCACGAACAAACAAAATCTCGTCACAAAAACTTAAATGAAACTGCAAAATGTGACCGAAATAATAAGTGAACCCCATATTATGTGAAAATTGATAAATGAATAAAGGACAAGTTAATGGCAAAAACTAGTAGTAAAAATCAGACGAAACTATAAAATATGAAAAATTAATGGTGATATAATGCGTGACATTAATGAATGGGTAAAATGTCACAAACAAACAAAATCCCTATAGCGTTTGAGGGAACAAAATGAAGCTGTAAAATGTGATAAGTGAACCATAAAAACATCCCCTTCTGCTAGCAGAAACCAGGTAATATCAGAAAAGTGTCAATTAACCTGTATTATGTGTCAGATTAATGAACCCGCCAAATGCAATGAGTGAGTGAATCCCTTAAATTATTTAAAGAACCTGTTAAAATGTGAAAAAGTTGTATAGTGCAGTGCGACAATTGAATAGATCAGTGAAATGGTTTGGAGAGCATTAATGGCACGATATTTCCCCGAATTAAAATCCTCTAAAAATATCACAGTCAATAAGCTGGTGTAGCATAATGACATTATGTTAAAATGCGAGGAAGCAAAATGCTCAATATCAGTGAGCCTAAAACCTGCAATAAACATTGGACCCATGAAATACGAGTTAATAAAAAGTAATATGTGGTACTCGTTCAAGAAACATCACAAATACCAAAAGTTAATGGAGATCATTTGTAAATTCTAAAAATTGAATGAGCCCATAAAAAGACTAAATGCAGCATCTCGAAGGGGTGACTTGACTTGTGTACACCATTGGTTATCAGAACGTTTGGAAATCTGAATGGTAAAATGCATCATATATTGAAGAAATAGTGCATCAAATTAATGGAGTCCCATGAAGTACGGCAATAATATCTGACTAAATGATGTATCTCCAAGGAGTTATTGTGTTCTGGAGTGAACAAATTCATGAAAAGTAATGAATTAATACAGCTGAAATATGTTAAACAGAAGGGAAACATACAAAGGCTTAGAAAATTTGTATCAAAGATGTAAAGATTTGCTAAACAAGTGAAAAAGGAAGGTAGGGATGGTGAATGAGCAGGAGACAACAAATTCTATAGCTGGCTGACTTTGAATTCAGCCCAAGGGAACATATTTATCAAACAGATTTCTTCACAACTACAGTATTCTTAAAAGTAAGTTTGGTACCCAGCTCTTGCAAAATCTAAAGTTCATTCACCATCCTGAGGCAAAGGGCAATGCAGCATTTTTTTCTTTTCTAATACTCATTATTCTCTGCAGGGAGAAGTGACCTGCTAACATTTACTTGGGTTTACAATTATTTTATGCTGCACCAAGTGGTGGTTCCCTTTTCACAACTTCTAAAGTTATGGAATTCATTGTTATCACTGACAATTAACTTTGTGTCTCCGATAGCAGATTTGCAGCGATGCCATATTGAAATTAGGTTAAAATGGTGCATTGTGGGTGCTGCACCAAGTGGTGGTTCCTTTTTCACAAATAAACTGATAAAATGATAATGAGCACTCAATATTTTACTAAAGGTACTCAGTGAAAACTCAATTGGTATCAAGCAACTAGTAAAGTACAATTGACAGTGAGCCCAATAACAGGTCAAGTGCGATGAACTATAAATTCTCTAAAAGGTAATCAATTGATGAATTACCAGGGTGCTAATTAATTAACCAGCCAAAATAAAAATGGACCAACAAAATAGAATGAACACACATAGAAATAAACTGATAGAGAGATGAAATAATGATGAACGAGCAAAATGAGTGTGACATCTTTCTGTTGCTGCAAAGCACTGACGCCAAATAAATGGCATAATGATGTGAAAAAACCAGTAGTATAAATCAAACGAAACTATAAAATGTGAAAAATTAACAAGGTGATGTAATGTGTGACATTAACGAGTGGGTAAAATATTACAAAAAACAAAATCCCTATAGCGTTTGAGGGAACAAAATGAAGCTGTAAAATGTGATAAGTGAACCATAAAAATATCCCCTTCTGCTGGCAGAAACCAGGTAATATCAGAAAAGTGTCAATTTACCTGTATAATGTGCCAAATTAATGAACCCGCCAAATGCAGTGAGTGGGTGAATCCCTTAAATCATTTAAAGAACCTGTTAAAATGTTAAAAAGTTATATAGTGCAGTGTGACAATTGAATGTATCAGTGGTTTGGAGAACATTAATGGTACAATGTTTCCCGAATTAAAATCTAAAAATATCACAGTCAATAAGCTGGTGTAGTGGTAAAATGCATCATATATAGAAGAAAAAGTACATCAAATTAATGGAGTCCTGTGAAGTACAGCAATTTGACAAAATTATGTATCTCCAAAATATCATGAATCAACAGTAAATCCGGTATAGTTTAACGGTAAAACCTATAAAATCAACAAAAGCGTTGAGTTCAATGAAGTAAAGTGCTATAAATGAATTCTTAAAATGCGAAAACCAAAGATCCCATGAAAAATGAGTTAATGTCATGGTAAAATGCTATAAATAAATGAACCTACAAAATGCGAAAATCAAAGGTCCAATGAAGTATCATGAGTTAATATCAGGGTTATCAAAGTCCTGCAGTGTTGCTAGTCAAATGTGCCCGCCAATGCAAAAGGTTAATGGAAATAATATTAGGGACAACTGACTGAACCCATCAAATGTCAGGAGTTATGGAATTCTAGAGTGAACAAATTCATGAAAAGTAATGAATTAATACAGCTGGAATATGTTAATCAGAAACGAAATGTACAAAGGGTTATAAAATTGAAATGAAAAATGTATTAAATAAACGGCGATGCAAACATTTCTTAAACAAGTGAAAAAGGAAGGTAGGGATGGTGAATGAGCAGGAGACAACAAATTCTATAGCTGGCTGACTTTGAATTCAGCCCAAGGCAATATGTTTATCAAACAGATTTCTTCACAACTACAGTATTTTTAAAAGTATCTTCTGTACCCAGTTCTTGATAAATCTGAAGTTCATTCACCATCCTGAGGCAAAGGGCAATGCAGCATTTTTTTCTATTCTAATGCTCATTATTCTCTGCAGGGAGAAGTGACCTGCTAACATTTATTTGGGTTTACAATTATTTTATGCTGCACCAAGTGGTGGTTCCTTTTTCACAAATTCTAAAGTTATGGAATTAATTATCACTGACAATTAACGCTGTGTCTCCTATGTGTGAGGAAACCAACTTGGTTTTTGTTGAGCAACTTGCTTCTTTGTTGAATTAAGCCATACACCATTGATTGAACAACAAACTGGGTGACTTGATTTGTGTACCCCACTGCTTATAAGAGTGATTTTAATACCCGAAAGATTGCAGTGAAGTTAGAATGGAGTAATTCATCACAAATTAAACAAATGAGTGCATGGACTCCTGTCAAATGGGATAATAGAATGAGTCTGTAGAATGTCATTCAATGAACATCAAAATAAAAGACCAGTCCTGTAAAATACTAAAAATAAATGAACTCGCGAAATTTGATGGATTGATGATCTTTCATGGAATGAAGTGGTTAGGAAACCCATGAAATGGATTGAATAAATTTGGTCTTGAAGTAAGGCAAATGAATGAAACCGTGAAATTCAAATGCAGCAATAAATTAATCCATGAAAAACACAGCAATCATAGGAATCTTTTTAATGATGTAATTGGAAGCTGCAAATGTTATGACTGATGTCGTGAAATGTGATGAACTGACAAACTATTGAAAGGTGATGAGTTGTTGCTCCTGTGAAAAGCAATGTAAATTTGGATTCAGTAATGTATCATGAATTAATAAGCAGCCAAAATGTCACAATAAAAAACTGGTGTACCATAATGACATAAAGAAAAAATGTTTCCATGGAGTCAGAGGAACCAAAAGACTAAAAATAAGTGAACTTATCAAAAGCAAAAGCACCATATCCATGAAATATGACAAAACGCAGAGGTAACCGAAGTCCCAATGTGGCACTAGCTCAAGAGATCATGTTGTCAGGGCAACACAAAGACTCGATTTGATTTGTGTACACCATAGAATATCAGAAAGCTCTTAACAGCCCCAAAGAATGTAGGAATATTTCAATGGTAGAATGCATCATGTATTGAAGAAAATGCATCACATTATATTGGAGCCCTGTGCAATTAAATGAGTCATGAAATAAACATAGAAACAAATAAGGTGTAAAATTTAAAAAAGTAATTAACTCTTGGAACCTTGCAAATTAAAAAATCCATAATTCGTAATCTGTCATGGATAAAGAAACATTTCAGCCCTGATATGCAAGAAATCGGTGGGGTCTTGAAGAACTGGCAAGTGAATGAAATTGTGTTAATGTGAGGGTAATCAAAGTCCTGCAGTGTTGCATTTCAAAGGTGTACCGCCAATGCAAAAGGTTAATGGAAACAATAATAGGGACTACGGATTGAATCCATCAAATGCATTATAATTATTGGATTCTGAAAATTTCTGGAATGAACAAGTTCATGAGAAGTAATGAATTAATACAGCTGGAAAGTGTTACAAATCAAGGAAATTAAAATCGAAAGGGTATTAAATAAACAGATATGACGATTTGTTTAACAAGTGAAAAAGGAAGGTAGGGATGGTGAATGAGCAGGGGACAACGAACTGAATAGCTGGCTGAATTTAAATTCAGCCCAAGGCAACATGGTTAGCAAAACCTTAACCTTCTTTAATGTAACTGATGGTCCCAGCTTTGGCTAAAACTAAGACTCATTCACCATCCTGAGGCATAAGGGCAATGGAGCATTTTTTCTTTTTCAATGTTCATTATTCAGCATTTAGCTGGGTTTATGATTTTTTGCTGCATCTAGTGGTGGTTCCTTTTTCACAACTTGCAAAATTATGGAATTCAATGCTATCACTGAACAATTAGTGCTGTGTATCCAATATGTGAGGAAAGCAACTTGCGTTTCTTCATTGAATGGTGCCACGATGAAGCAACAAAATTGGTGACTTGATTTGTGTACATCTTCACTTATCAGAGTAATCTTAATACCCACATGGAATGAACTAAAGAGTGCCTTGAATTGATGGAGTCAAGTGAAATGGAACAATTGAATGAGTCTGTAGTGTCATTAAACCAATATCAATATAAAGGACCTGTAAAAAACTAAGAATAAGTATATAACTTCAGAAATTTGACAGACTGATTGATCTGTTATGGATAAAGAATTATTCAAAGTGATGAACCTGTGAAATGAAAAAACTCCAAATTCATGAAATATGAGTTCATAAACAAGCATGAGGGTAACCAAAGTCCCACTGTGGTACTATTCATAATAATAGAAATCATTGAATGAGTCTGTAGAGGGTAATCAAATGAACTTAAAATAGATGGCCTGTAATATATAATACTAAAAATAAATGAACTCATGAAACTTGGTGAATTAATGAACCTGTAATCTGTCATGGACAAACAAACATTTCCAGTGGTAAAGAATCCATGAAAGGCTGAAAGGGTAAATGGAGTCCTGAATGAAACTGCGGTAAATAATCAATGATGTATAAGAAATATATTTATAGTAATCTCTTAGGCGAAGTTGTCTCCTAGCATTTAGTTGGGCTTTTTGTTATTCTATGCTGCATCAACAGGTGCTTCCTGTCTGTAAAGTTGTGGAATTCATTGTTATCAATGACAATGTTGTGTCCCTAATATATGTGAGCAAAGCAACTCGTGTTTCTGATGTCTGAAACTCCACCGCACAACGTGCAACACAATGGGAGGACATTTATTAGAGTTATCTTAATACCCTCAACGAATGTAGTGATGGGGGTAATACACCATGAATTAAACAAAACAGTGCATCAACTTAATGGAGTCATGTGAACTTCGACAATTGAATGAATCTGTATACTGTCATGAAATTAGATTCCGTGAAATGCAGCGAATAAATGAAGTACAAGTAAAACACGCTCCTCCGATATCTCCTTGTTAAGATAGATCTCAAACAACCACAATGACTTGTGGCACGAATTTCTCCAATCTTGCCCGATTTTACCGAACAATCCTGTTGTAATTTAAGTGTGTTGGCAAATATGTGATTTTACAATCAACAAATTGCTAACGAATTAATAAACTATCACAATCAATAAACCGGTACAACATAACGTCAGAACCACCCATAATATAATGATCCCATAGAGTGCTAGGCAGCAAAATGCTGAAAATACGTATCGATTGCAAAAATCATCAAACAATACATTAAATGTTGTAGAAGTTCAAAAACTCCGACCCACAAAAGATTAATAGAGATTGTGTAAACTGTGAAAATTGTATGAAGCCATGTGCTAGGCCAGCTGGGAAAAATACGACACTGCAATTATCAAAGCAAGACAACAATTCCCTCTAAATTCATCTCAGTTTGTGAGCTGGAACTCCTGAAACTTGACAAATGATGAGCTTGAAATACAGCAAATTACGGAGTCTTGACTGAAATTACATGACCTAATGAATCTTCAAAATGCTTTGAATGAACAAAATATAAAATTCATGTACAAAGGCAATCCATTGGTACTAGTTCAAGAAGTTCTCCTTACAAAGATTTATGGAGATTGCTTGAATGAATTGAATAGCAAGTGATAATATCTCATGCAGCCCAGAGCAACTGCCTTGTTTAGTTTTCCCGCCCTTGTTTTCCTGCTTTGTTTAGTTTTCCTGCCCTTTTTAAAAGGCTAGAAAGAGACGAATCACGTGGGAAATGAAAAATGGCTAAACTTTCGGACGGATACGACTACCGGTGTGCCCCCTAGTGGCAATTTTAGTTTTTTACGCCTACCTCTATATCTTCAAAAGTCCGGAACGGATTTTCATGAAATTTAGTACGTAGGCACCTATGAATGAGACCATGCCATCCTCCCGTTTTCGGATGGATTCGACGTAGTTTGCGCCACCTAGTGGCCATTCTTACCGTTTTCAAGTATTTTTTTTGCGTCCACCCCTATATCAACCAAACCGCTCAAAGATGATTGTGAAGGCTCTGATTGGTCAGTTTAATGGAGGCTTCTGATTGGTCGGTTAAATGGAGGATTCTGATTGGTCTGTTAAATGGAGGCTTCTGATTGGTCGGTTGAAAGGAAGGCACTGATTGGTCAATTAAATGGAGGCCTCTGATTGGTCAGTTGAAAAGAAGGGTGATTGGTCGGTTGAATGGAAGCTTCTGATTGGTCAGTTGAATGGAGGCTTCTGATTGGTCAATTGAATGGAGGCCTCTGATTGGTCTGTTCAAAGGAAGGCTCTGATTGGTCAGTTGAGTGGACCAATCAGAAGCCTTCAATAAACAGACCAAACAGAGCCTTCCTTTCTCCATTGAACCGACCAATCAGAAGCCTCCATTGAACCGACCAATCACAGCCTTCCTTTCAACCGACCTATCAGAAGCCTCCAATAAACCAACCAATCAGAACCTTCTTTTCAACCGACCAATCAGAAGCCTCCATTGAATCGACCAATCAGAGGCCTCCATTGAACCAACCAATCAGAAGCCTCCATTGAATCGACCAATCAGAAGCCTCCAATAAACCGACCAATCAGAGCCTTCCTTTCAACCGACCAATCAGAAGCTTCAATTGAACTGACCAATCAGAGGCCTCCATTCAATTGACCAATCAGAAGCCTCCATTAAACCGACCAATCACAGCCTTCCTTTCAACCGCCCAATCAGAGGCCTCCATTGAATCCACCAATCAGAGGCGGGAAAACAAAAAATGATGGGAAGAATCAAAAACAGGCCAGAAAAAGTAAAAAAAGTTTAGTAGGAAAAGAATAAAAGGCGGGTAAAATAAAAAGCGGGAAATAGGCGGTAAAAAGAAAAAATGCAGGGAAAAACAGAAGGCGGGAAAAAGTAAAAGATGCGAAGAATAAAAAAGGCGGGATAGGAAAAAGGCTGGAAAAAGTAAAAAAACGTGGGAAAATGAAAAAAGCGGGAAAAAAGGTGGGAAAAAAAGACCAATTAACCGACCAATTAAAAGAATCCATTGAACCGACCAATCAGAGGCTTACTTTCAACTGACCAATCAGAAGCCTCCATTGAACCGACCAATCAGAAGCCTCCATTGAACCGACATATCAGAGGCTTCCTTTCAACCGACCAATCAGAAACCTCCATTGAACCGACCAATCAGAAGCCTCCATTGAACCGACCAATCAGAGGCTTCCTTTCAACCGACCAATCAGAAGCCTCCATTCATTTGACCAATCAGAGCCCTCCTTTCAACCGACAATCAGAAGCCTCCATTCATTTGACCAATCACAGCCCTCCTTTCAACCGACCAATCAGAATCCTCCATTGAACCGACCAATCAGAGGCTTCCTTTCAACCGACCAATCAGAAGCCTCCATTGAACCGACCAATCAGAGGCTTCCTTTCAACCGACCAATCAGAAGCCTCCATTCATTTGACCAATCAGAAGCCTCCAATAAACCGACCAATCAGAGGCCTCCATTAAACCGACCAATCAGAGCCTTCCTTTCAACCGACCAATCAGAAGC
>NMRA01000035.1:754492-779497 GCA_002633005.1 Phoronis australis | reverse complement strand
TTCTTTGGTTGCTTAACTTTTGTAGCTTTCGCCGTGGACATGCTAGAGACATTAATTTTAAGAGGAAAATCCAGTGGCGGATCTAGGATATCACAAGGGGGGGCCCAACATTTTGTCCCGCTGTAAGCATTTGCGCAAACCACGATTGTAGATGCGCATAGCACACTGAAGTATTATCCAAGAAAAAAGGCAAAAAAAACAGAGAACGTGTCAAACAGGAAAAACTAGAGCGCGCGTGCTTTACCACTACACCACCACGGCTTAGCTACTAAATTCATGATAAGAGACCTTGTTTATTGTCCACAGCGTTTGCATGCGAAACCTACTTCTTTTTGTAATGCTTATTACACGTTTTAAATTTTGTGCAATCGGTTCTTAACAAATTTGTTGTATTTAAAATAGTCTTCAAATGCCCAAAAGACCAAATCCGTTTTTCGTGTTGGCAATTATGACGGGATTGCTTTGGAAACCGTCTTAAGTTAAGGTTTGAGAAAGAGAGAATTATGAGTTTCTGAGTGATTCACTCAGGCTTCGATTAAAATTCACATCTTACCAGCAGCTTCTGTTTTTTCATCGTCACTCAGGTTCCATTTTCTTTAAAAAATGAAGTAAATTTTCTTCATTGCACAGTGGAGCAGATGACAGAAACGGAGTCGTAGTGCGCAGCGCCACTGCCGGTTGCCTTGGATATCGCGGGAGAGCCCATACTTAGCCATAGTTCCGTTACGAATGCGCTGTGTTCCGAATTTAACACTTGAAATTGGATCTGAGCCCCCCACCAAACACTAAAACTGCATAACTGCATACATTTAAATCTTGTTTCATCCGTATAATTTTAATTACCGGGGTTAATTAATAAACTCAACATTTCCCTACGCTCTTGCTCGGTTTTATCTTTTTGTGGTAGCCAAGGGGGGGGGGGGGGGGCCNCCTTAAATTCACCTATGAAATCCGTCGAAATGTTGTTCTCATACGTCTTTTTTCCACCAGGAAACTGTTCGCTGCAAACACGTACGATGGCCCTTAAGCAATTACATCACACTGGATGCCGCAGGCAGTCAGGGGCGATAGTACATCCTCACAAAAAGTTACTCATTTCAAAATACAGCAAATAAAATCAAATGAACCATACATATAGGAACACGGAGTTATAATTAACACTAACCACGACTCTGGATACAATTTAGTCAGCAAAACTTGGAACAAATCGATGAAAATCTGTCACGGTTTGCTCGAGTTGCCGGGTGCCATTTTGAGGAAGTTTCGTGAAATTACGCATGTTGACGAATAAAAAGTCGAAGGGACACACATCTTACAAGTTTCACCCGAGTGTCGCGCGCTAGCGTCATGCGCGTCGCTCAGTCTCGCACTAACCTTTGCCTAACTCACGTGATTCAGTTGACATGCTTTGTGGTTATCGCGCACGCGATGATAAAATTAACGGCAACCAAAAAAGTGGAGTTGTAATTCTTCGCCAAAGTCAACTTAAGTCTCCCAACTAAGCTTCATTAAAGATATTCATAGAAGTAGAAAGGACCAATGATGAAAGTAAGCGTTTTTTTAAATGATAGTTTTAAGTGTAGAATGCATTTTTGACGAGGTGAGGTGAAAACTCAAAATCGGTAAACCAAATCCGGGCACGGCCCATTTAAAATACACTGAAGTAATGAAATGAGTACAGAAAGCGAATGGAAGTATTATAGCCCCTATATGGCCAACCAAGGGGCTATGTGTTGCCTACTAGATGGCCCCGCATTGGTTTGAATGCGCTAAATCTCCCCTTACTCCCAGCTCTCCTAATGTTGTTTATCCATTTTTCACGAAGTTCTTGGTTTGCAGGGAACACATAAAAACTCAGATTTTTATCTCTCTTGCTGTTTTTGAAGCAGCCTGGAACACAACAAGTGTATCCGCCGTGAGTTTTCTTCGCACTCGTACCGCGTATTATGCTTGTTACTATGGCCGCTTTCGGAATCCTGATCACAGCACCCACAATGCACCATTTTAACCTAATTTCAATATGGCATCGCTGCAAATCCGCTATCGGAGACACAAGTTAATTGTCAGTGATAACAATGAATTCCATAATTTTAGAAGTTGTGAAAAAGGAACCACCACTTGGTACAGCATAAAATAATTGTAAACCCAAATAAATGTTAGCAGGTCACTTCTCCCTGCAGAGAATAATGAGCATTAGAATAGAAAAAAATGCTGCATTGCCCTTTGCCTCAGGATGGTGAATGAACTTCAGATTTATCAAGAACTGGGTACAGAAGATACTTTTAAGAATACTGTAGTTGTGAAGAAATCTGTTTGATAAACATGTTGCCTTGGGCTGAATTCAAAGTCAGCCAGTTATAGAATTTGTCGTTTGTCTCCTGCTCATTCACCATCCCTACCTTCCTTTTTCACTTGTTTAAGAAATGTTTGCAACGCCGTTTATTTAATACATTTTTCATTTCTAGTTTATAACCCTTTGTACATTTCGTTTCTGTTTAACATATTCCAGCTGTATTAATTCATTACTTTTCACGAATTTGTTCACTCTAGAATTCCATAACTCCTGACATTTGATGGGTTCAGTCAGTTGTCCCTAATATTATTTCCATTAACCTCTTGCATTGGCGGGACACGATTGACTAACAGCACTGTAGGACTTTGATAACCCTGATATTAATTCGTGATACTTCATTGGACCTTTGATTTTCGCATTTTGTAGGTTCGTTTATTTATAGCATTTTACCATGACATTAACTCATACTTCATGGGATTTTTGGTTTTCACATTTTATGAATTCATTTATAGCACTTTACTTCATTGAACTCAACGCTTTTGTTGATTTTATAGGTTCTACCGTTATACTATACCGGATTTACTGTTGATTCATGATATTTTGGAGATACATAATTTTGTCAAATATTATTGCTGTACTTCACAGGACTCCGTTAATTTGATGTACTTTTTCTTCAATATATGATGCATTTTACCACTCAAATTTCCATACATTCTGATAACCATTGGTGTACACAAGTCAAGTCACCCCTTTGAGATGCTAAGGCTACATGATATCTTTGGCTGGATTTGTTTTTTTTATGGGCTCATTCACCTTTCAGAATTTACACATGATCTCCATTAACCTTTGGTATTTGGTTCTTGAACAAGTACCATATGATTGTTTATTGCAGTTTTTAGGTTCACTGATATTAAGCATTTTGCTTCCTCACACTGTATACGTTCTGTCATTATGCTACAGCAGCTTATTGACTATTTTTAGAAGATTTTAATTCGGGGAAACATCGTACCATTAATGTTCTCCAAACCACTGATACATTCAATTGTCACACTGCACTATATAACTTTTTAACAATTTAACAGGTTCTTTAAATGATTTAAGGGATTCACCCACTCACTGCATTTGGCGGGTTCATTAATTTGGCACATTACACAGGTAAATTGACACTTTTCTGATATAAACTGGTTTCTGCCAGCAGAAGGGGATATTTTTATGGTTCACTTATCACATTTTACAGCTTCATTTTGTTCCCTGAAACGCTATAGAGGATTTTGTTTTTTGTAATATTTTACCCATTCGTTAATGTCACACATTACATCACCTTATTAATTTTTCACATTTTATAGTTTCGTTTGGTTAATTTTCACATTTATTAGTTCGGTCACATTGTGCAGTTTCATTAGTTTTTGTGACGAGATTTTGTTTGTTTGTTGCATTTCATCATTTTATAATTTTTCACATTTTATGGTTTCGTCTGATCTATTCTAATGTACATGAAGTTTTTGCCATGAACTTCGTCACACTGACATGCACTTCATTTTTGGATTCATTAGTTACGCACTATTTCACAATATTTTCTCATCATGATGCCATTTATTTGGCGTCACTGCTTTGTAGCAACAGAAAGATGTCACGCTCATTTTGCTTGTTCATCATTATTTCATAATCTCGATCAATTTACTTCTTTGTGTGTTCATTCTTATTTTGTTTGTCCATTTTTATTTTGGCTGGTTAATTAATTAGCACCCTGGTAATTCATCAATTGATTACCTTTTAGAGAATTTATAGTTCATCGCACGTGACCTGTTATTGGGCTCACTGTCAATTATACTTTACTAGTTGCTTGATACCAATTGAGTTTTCACTGAGTACCTTTTGTAAAATATTGAGTGCTCATTATCATTTTATCAGTTTATTTGTGAAAAAGGAACCACCACTTGGTGCAGCATAAAATAAATGTAAACCCAAGTAAATGTTAGCAGGTCAATTCTCCCTGCA
The DNA here is from genome assembly GCA_002633005.1 of Phoronis australis. Taxonomy (NCBI): domain Eukaryota; kingdom Metazoa; phylum Phoronida; family Phoronidae; genus Phoronis; species Phoronis australis. Next base: position 775,206 of record NMRA01000035.1, on the reverse strand, counting down.
GAGAATAATGAGTATTAGAAAAGAAAAAAATGCTGCATTGCCCTTTGCCTCAGGATGGTGAATGAACTTTAGATTTAGCAAGAGCTGGGTACCAAAGTTACTTTTAAGAATACTGTAGTTGTGAAGAAATCTGTTTGATAAACATGTTCCCTTGGGCTGAATTCAAAGTCAGCCAGCTATAGAATTTGTTGTCTCCTGCTCATTCACCATCCCTACTTTCCTTTTTCACTTGTTTAGCAAATCTTTACATCTTTGATATAAATTTTCTAAGCCTTTGTATGTTTCCCTTCTGTTTAACATATTTCAGCTGTATTAATTCATTACTTTTCATGAATTTGTTCACTCCAGAACACAATAACTCCTTGGAGATACATCATTTAGTCAGATATTATTGCTATACTTCATGGGACTCCATTAATTTGATGCACTATTTCTTCAATATATGATGCATTTTACCATTCAAATTTCCAAACATTCTGATAACAATTGGTGTACACAAGTCAAGTCACCCCTTCGAGATACTGCATTTAGTCTTTTTATGGGCTCATTCAATTTTGAGAATTAACACATGATCTCCATTAACTTTTAGTTTTTGTGATGTTTCTTGAACGAGTACGACATATTACTTTTTATTAACTCGTATTTCATGGGTTCACTGTTTACTGCAGTTTTTAGGTTTACTGATATTTAGCATTTTGCTTCCTCGCATTTTAACATTCTGTCATTATGCTACACCAGCTTAATGACTGTGATATTTTTAGGGGACATTTTTAATTTGGGAAATATCGTACCATTAATGCTCTCCAAACCATTTCACTGATCTATTCAATTGTCCCACTGCACTATACAACTTTTTCACATTTTAACAGGTTCTTTAAATAATTTAAGGGATTCACTCACTCATTGCATTTGGCGGGTTCATTAATTTGACACATAATACAGGTTAATTGACACTTTTCTGATATTACCTGGTGTCTGCTAGCAGAAGGGGATATATTTATGGTTCACTTATCACATTTTACAGCTTCATTTTGTTCCCTCATACCTTATAGGGCTTTTGTTTGTGACATTTTAACCAATCATTAATGTCACGCATTATATCACCATTATTTTTTCATATTTTATAGTTTCGTTTGATTTTTACTACTAGTTTTTGCCATTAACTTGTCCTTTATTCATTTATTAATTTTCACATAATATGGGGTTCACTTATTATTTCGGTCACATTTTGCAGTTTCATTAGTTTTTGCGAGGAGATTTTGTTTGTTCTTGGCATTTTAGCCATTCATTAAAGCATTATGGCGTTTTCCCGTTGCTCCCAACTTGTTCAATTCTATAGCCCAACAAGTTGGGAAGACCACTCCTGTAGCCAATATCTTACACGATTGATTAACTCCACTCTGGCATTGATGGTTGGAGGGCTGGCTGTCTTTTGTTCGATAATTGCTCTAATTAGTCTGACTGGGCTGTGCTGCTAAAAATGAAAGTTAAGTTATAACATATTTGGACATAAACAAATATCTTTTCTGAATTCCTTGTCAAATGCTGATCATGTTTAGTTTTTGAATCACCAAAATCGCCCAACCAAAACAGAAGTTAAGACAATCTATTCTTCCAGGTTTCAGTAACCCTTTGAATCCCGGGGAGATAATTGGCCTGCTTGTTGTTGTGTGGGACAAAGGACTGTGCTGGGCAGTGAACAAAGGAGCTAGATGATATTGCACGCTCAGAACCCCTCGTGTCTGGAAAAGTTGCTGAATGACAGAATACCATCATGGTCTCAGATTTCATCATTTTATTAATTTTTCACATTTCATGGTTTCGTCGGATCTGTATTACTGTGCATTTAGTTTTTGCCATGAACTTTTATTCGTTTACTAATTTTCATATGTCAAATTTATGTTTCGCATATAGATTCGTCACACTGATATGGACTTCATTTTTGGATTCATTAGTTATGCACTATTTCACCATTTTTTCACATCATGATGCCATTTATTTGGCGTCACTGCTTTGTAGCAACAGAAAGATGTCACACTCATTTTGCTTGTTCATCATTATTTCATCTCTCTGCCAGTTTATTTCTTTGTGTGTTCATTCTTATTTTGTTGTTTCATTTTTATTTTTAGAGGTTCATGCTTTTCTCGCATTTTACAGGTTCATTTTGCTTTGTCACAACCTATAGGGTGCGTGACATTTTTTGCATCCATAGAAGTCTCTCCTTCCATTAGTCCATTAATTTTTCATATTTTAAACTATTTTGCAGGTTTATGTCATTAACTTGTTTTTTTTTGGTTTATTAATTTTCATATTGAGTTCTTTTATTTTTCGCATTTAGCTTCGTCACACTGAACAGTTCCAATTAATCATACCTCGCATTCAGTTTGCTCCGTCATACCGTATAAGGTTTGTGACATTTTACACATTAATTAAAGACTCCCATTCCATTAGTCCATTAATTTTTCATTTTCACATTTTTTACTTTATTTATTTTTCGCATTTAGCTTCACACTCAATGGTTTCAATTACTCGTAGCATTTTATGTCTAGTTTCAAACTATTTCACCCTTAATTCATCATGTGTTACAAATTCATTAACCGCTGCATTTAGACAATTGTCATGAGCCCATTTTCTTTGCCTTCATATCCTCAAAATGGGATTTTGACAGAAAAATTCCCCAGATTAATGGTAAAGTGCAACAGTCCACTTTACATATTTGGCGTCTTTCCTCTATTCGTTTATTTTTCACACTTTCTTTCATCGCACTCAACGGCTTCATTTAGTCCTATCAATTATTCAATTATTTCCCCCATTTTATTCATCACACTCAACCAGTGTGTTTAGATGTAACACTTTACGGGTTCATGCCTTTTTCAATTTGTTTATACCAGCACACAGATGTCTTTATGTGTCACCTTCTCATTTTACAAATTCATTTTGCTTCGTCACACCCTAAAGGCCTTGTGATATTTTACGCATTCATTAAAGTTTCCCATTATATTGGTCCATGAATTTTTCATAGTTTCGTTTGATTTATACCATTTGGAAGTTTTTTGTCCTTAACTCGTGTTTTATTGGTTCATTTATTTTTACGTGTTTTCGGTTCATTTTTGTTTCGCTCTTAGGTTTGTCACTCAACTGTTTCACTTAGTTATAGCATTTCACAGATTCGTCACTTTCATACCATTTTACCATTAAATCGTCACATGTTACAAATTCATTAACCAATGGAAGAATTGTCATCAGCCCACCAGGCATGATTATACCCAGCGAGCATATTTGAATTTCATGCCCCGCTGTTTCTTCAGTTTACTAGTAATGACGATAATCTATACTCAAATAATATTTTTTGTTAAGACAACTCAACATGGAGGAAGACTTTACCCGTTTTACTTGATTGACAAGCTGTCGTAAAAAAATCTGTAGTTTTTACTAAACCAGGGACACGCAAGTGACATTCTCCTCATAGTTCACACTTTACTGCTCAACATCCCTTTTACCTTAAGCCTCATGCAAAAAATATACCGCTCATATTTCTGTACCTTTACCAGTCATAATAAGTGACCTGCGTTTCTCCTATATACCTCTCCTTTTTATCTCTGGAAACGGAGCTTGCAACGCATCTATCATTTTTGGGACATACTTCGAACATAAATGGTTTTTCACTCGTTTAATATATTTATGTGACAATATAGACTCGTCTTACTTATACCCCCTTTTTCCTTTGTTCCGACTGGTCCACTAATCCTTTGAGTAGATTCGCATGCGGTCATTTTGTACACGATGCACTAGGACATTTCACTAGCAGCCTCACTATTGGTTTGTTTCTGTCATGTGCCTCAAGTATGGTCAGCTCCTGGCTCCTATTGGCTGATGATTATCACGTGTCTTAGGGTTAACCTTAATTCTCAGTAATCATGTTTCCTGCCACTCCTCGTTACTCAACAGTTTCACTTAGTTATAGCATTTCACAGATTCGCCACTTTCATACCACTTCACCATTAAATCGTCACATGTTACAAATTCATTAACCAACGAAAGAATTGTCATCAACCCACCCAGCGAGTCTGTCTGAATTTAATGCCCCACCGTTTCTTCAGTTTGGTAGCAATGACAATAATCTCTACTCGAGTAATATTCGCTGTTAAGAAAACTCAACATAAAGACTTTACCCGTTTTACTTGATTGACAAGCTGTCGTCAAAAATTCGACAGGAAAGTTTTACCTTTTTCATGGCAGGACTTTGTCCTGTTGTTTCTGTAGTTTTTACTAAACCAGAGACACCCAAGAGACACTCTCCTCATAGTTCACACTTTACTGCTCAACATCCCATTTAACTCCAGCCTCACGCAAAAGATAAAACACTCATATTTCTGTACCTTTATCAGTCATAATAAATGACCTGCGTTTCTCCTNACCTGGAATTCCCCGACATGATGACAAAATTAGCGGTTATGACCTTGAATTCCTCACCCATCAGCCAAAGTACTTCGGGTGTTTGTCGTGAACTGCGAAATGGATTTACACGAAATTACGAGTTACTGAAAGGTGAACAAAATGCGTATGCTTTGAAAACTAAATTTTTGGCAAACTGGCACTCACTTGACGTTAAATAACCCAACTTCAGCTCATACGTACTATGCACTGTTGATGGCAGGCAGGTGCCATTCCTTTGATGTACTTTACATGCGACTAGTTGATGACGGCAAGCGGAGATGCAACGACATTCATCAATGGATGCAGTAAATTGGCTGATGGTTGATGACAATATTGCATCCCATCCTAGGAACTTCTCTCCATACCTGAAATAGAAATGTATACATAAAAACCATGCCCCCAATCAGCAAGCATCAGTTATTAAGCAAATTTTTGGTCAAGATAATTTTCAAAAAGCCCAATGCTCTCAGCCAACAGCTTCCATTTTACACCATTGTTACATCATGTACCTTGCTAGGCCTCTCCTAAATTGTAGCATTTTATGTAATTGTTACAGTTTACCTGGAAAGCACATGAGAGAAATGTACCATTGTTACATTTTACAAAAGCAAGTTATATATCATGAGTTTGCTTGGCATTGATCACACGGAGCAAAATGGTTCACACACCTAACGGGTTCTTTCCCGGATTGTTCAAATGAAATTCTGTCAAGTGGGCCAGCTCGAATTTATACATGTGTACAATGTGCTTGCTTTCCATTGTTTTTTAACACAAATAGTTTCTTAGAATAGTCAAAAGCTCTGCCCCATTCAGTTTCAACTCCAGATGAAAGGCGTTTTCAAGATTAGGTAACAATTGTTAATTAAAGTGTTCGTGCAATCTTTTGTTGGCACTCAAGTCATAAATTTTGTATCTGGCATTACAGTACACATTTCAGTTGTTAAGCACAACATAAACAATGACATTGCAAAACCATCAACCCATGAACTTAAGTTATTTTTCATGTTCTCGGAGTTTTTTTCTTGCAGATTAATACCAGTATCTAAACTTGCTCGATCAATATCGCTAATTTTTTCGGATATTTTGAGTTTCCACTGTGTCACTGATATTCTGAATTCCACATGAACTGTCTCTAGAAGCATATATTTTTTGTAAAAAGATTTTTTTCATTCACTTAAACTCTCTTTTTGTTTTGTCAAAGGTTTACCAGAGGGCTTTATCACCTTAGTTATTGTTATCTTAACCAAGTTTTAGTTTTCTAAGCCACAAAAGTACTTTAATTGTTGCCTTATCACCTTCTTCAAACTTTAGCCTTTTACATAATTTTCTCACTTTTTTCCAAATGAACATTGCATTCCTGCATGAACTTTCTTAAACTGATGCTTTTATTTTTTTGAAACAATATTTGAAAAACTTCTATTTTTTGACTTCCTCCTGAAGCTGTTTTTATTTTTACATTGCAACAGAAAATGTTATAGTAATTGTCCTGATGTTGTTCAAAGGTACATCAAAAAATAAAAAAAAATGATCATCAACAATCAGGTAAATATCCTTCAATAATTCTTCATTAAAGTGTTCCTTATTGTATGGTAGAGCAGAATACTCTTCGATAGTGACATTTCTAACTTAGGTTACATAATGATTATCTTCTAGCAGAGAATTATTAAATCGTCAGAAACTGCACCCTTTTTGAAAATTGCTACTGACAGTTAAACGAAAGACAAATACTTGAGTGTTGTGTTCTGTAACCTGGACTAAGAGTTACGTTTTCCACCATGTTAAAAAACTCATTGCTGACTAGAAAATAATCTAATCTAGACATTTTGCAAGGAGTCTTTTTAAACGATGTAAAGCATGTTTTTTGGACTTTGCTATTCTCAATGGATCCAGAAGATTAAAAGAGCTTTTCAGATTCCCTTTTCGAATTAGGTTTGTTTTGTTGTAATTTAAGCAATCTAGATTATAATTTTGAACAACATAACAACAAGAGCACCGCAGAGTGATGAAATGTGCCCACAAATGCACAGCAAACAGTGTGCATTAAGGGGTGTTTTTTGTATGATAAAAATGGCCACTAGGTGGCGCAAAGTACATCGAATCCATCTGAAAACAGGAACATGCCATTGTTTCTTTAATAAAAAGCCATTTACCTAAATTTCATAAAACTATGCCAAAGAATTTCAGAGAAACAAAGGAAAATGGAAAAAAATGAAATTGCCACAAGGGGCCACAGCAGTTTTCGTATGCAACTGACAGTCTTTGTCATCTGTTGTCGACTTCATATAAATACACTTAATGCTAAATTTAATAAAGACCCTGCTGTGGATTTAGGAGATACAGCTATGGAAAAAAAGCAAAACTGCCAGTAGTCAAAGTCGTCATCGTCAACCTTCCTCATCACACTGAGAACACATGTGCCAATTTTTACAATCATCCTTAGAATGGTTTGGTTGATAGATGGAGTTAAACGTAAAAAAAAATTGCCACTAGAGGGCGCACTGAACGTCAGATCCGCCTGAAAGTTCGCTCTTACTGTCCCATTCATGACGGAATGGAACACGTGCAAAATTTTATGAACATAGGTCAAAGGGTTTTGTGAATGCTGGATGGGGTCATTTTATCTTTAATATTTTGAAAAAATCAGCATCGACATTTGGCCTATATAAATGCACAAGAAATATTTCATACTTTTCAACACGGACTTCCTCTGCCAAAAATTGCCAACCAAGTCCTTATGAATACATTTAACTTCATATTCAAAACTGTTGCTTAATAAAATGCACACACCCCTAAAGTTTCCAGTTACATGACTGAAATAACATTCTTACCCCCACTGAGTTCTCATTATGTTTTCAATATCACTTTAAACTGAATGTTTTGATAGCTTAATATTTATAATCATCTTTTTGTTTCAATGATAAACCCAGACCTCAGCAATTCACCAGTTGATTACTTTGTGTGACTGTAACCTCTGACCCCTTACTACCACAGCATTGTGTGGCAACATAATAGGCTTGTTTGGCAAATTGATTCTAGATCAGACAGTGATGTTGGAAATTTCTTGGTCCACGGGAATGCTACATAACAAGGACACGGTAAAAAAACTATATTCAAGTGTCCATCGTAAATATTAGACTATTTACAATAAAATTGAAGAGACATGTTCATCTAAAGAAAGTAAAGCTACAACATTAGAGGCTGCGCATATCTAAAATGTGACAGGTCACTATCAAAATACAAAATAGATTAAGTACTTTCTACTATTTGAGTACAAGTTATTCGCAAACCATGAGCATGAAGGAAATCGTTCTTGATGGACTTGCAAATAAGAACTTATGCCTCTGTGACAGCCATTAAGAACTTATAACGAGACCGGCACATCCTGATTTACCATGAGTGGGATGCATACAAGCATCTGCATTCAAAATTATAAATCATGCTAGTCCTCGCCAGGGGTCGCTGTACCTTAGTATTGTTCTGCATCACTATAAGTTTATTAAAGTCTTTCTAGACATGAATTTAAGTTTAAAATTTAGAAGTTTTACATTTATCATAATAAACTATTTTACTGCAACATGTTCATCTTCAGTTACAATTGTCACCTATCTGTCAAATTTCATGAAAATTCACCAAAACTCTGAAAATACATAGCAGTCTACGACGATAATTATGTTTTAGAACAGCAGTTCAAAATTTAGTATCTCGTCAAACATTGTAATTTGTATTCAATAGTTAACCAAAATTTTACCTACTGAAGTTACCACCAAAAACTTCATCAGGTAATCTCTTGAAATCAGTTAATGAATTTTTGAACAGTGCCAGTACTTATACTAATTTACCCTACAGACAGCTAAATTCAGGTGAAATCCGAAAGGAAATGGCGACTGTGAGCGATTTTTAGCCTCGCCAAAATCTTTTCAAACCAAGTTTTCTCTCTACACTGAGTATCAGTAACGTCAGAAAGACCGCGACAGTTCTCTGTGACCTGGGCCCGGTCTCTAATCTTTGCACTCGAAACGAACTCGAAACTCAGTATTTTTGGCAATTTCTCTGCTCCTTTTGTGCAAACTTAAGATAATTGGTTATCAGACTGTGCTCGAATACATTATAGTTTATGCATAGGAGTTTCTAGTTCAAGTTTGCCCTTGAAGACCCTTATATCTGTGCAACAAACTCGAGTAAAAACTCAAAATTTCGAGTTCAAACTCGAACTTATTGCTTTAATATTGGGTTTACAAACTGTGAACAAAGGGCAATAAATTATCTACGTAAGTTATTGTGTACTCGAGCATAGAATAATAGACACTTATCTTGATTTCGCCCAAAAATAGAGTAGAAAATGCCAAACATAATATCGAGTTCCATTTCTAGTAAAAAGATTGGAGACCGGGCCCTGGGCAGTTTGTGAGCTAGCCAGCCAGCTAGCTGTATGAAGACTGTACCAAGGCTATTTATGAGCTTGACATCGCGAAAGCCGAAAAAGGCACTCTAGCTGTAATACCGTCAGGCTACGAAAAATGCACACAGAAAAGGCTCAACCACAACTTTTCAATTCACATTTCTCCAACATATGCCTATTAAGCACCGAATTGTTTGTACAACAAACCACAAACTATGTGATTCCTGATCCCACTTCCCGAGTCGGTCATGCCGGTTTGTTTACGCATAAAGCGCTACCTGTTGACAAATATACCAGCCAATCAGAACCGCCGGAGTAAAAATGATATAAAAATTACTATTCCTCCTAGCGGATATGCAGGGAACCACCGAGAGTGAGGTCCTTGCGTTGCCGAACTTTTGTACGAAGTATAATATACAGGCACAAATAAAACGATAGCCTGGCTTCTGGAAAGACTTCTAGTACAGTAAGTAGCAAATAAGTAATGAATTTAAGTGTGGTGATCTCTGCGCCCAGCAGTGTATGTAATCAAAATCGTATTTTTCGGTCCGACCGGCTCAGTCATGAAATTTTCAGTTCAGTGCGCTTCAACATAGCGGCGGGCCCGGGGATGTCGTTGGGGGTAATGCAAGATTCAGAGAGATTCGAGGAGGCTCAGTGATTACTAAACGTTTGAGTGTGCTACTGTTTGATGAGCAATTTGTGCTCTAGCTTAACTGGGCGAATTACTATGCGCTTTGCGAACATCATGAAATGTGTCATAGAGCGAATTAGGCAGAAGAAACTAAGAAAATAATACTTGGTTTCAATGATGTCCACGCCATGATGATCATAGAGATTTTACCGTTGGATAGCATCCCAAATTCATATACGAATGGCAGACAATGATTAATGGACTATAACTAAGATGCAGTTATGCAGTCGTGACATGATCATGTATTTAAACACTTTGTCCGTTCTTTGTCCTGCGAGGCCTTTTTTGCCGTATTGGAAATATAATGACAATCTGTAATCAGTGACTTTACTTCGTTGAATCAATTCTTGTTTTTATCGTTTCTTCTACAAAAAGTTTGAGCTAGACGTCATTTTTTAAATTTTTGCTTAATCTTTCATATATTTTGGATGTGAGAGCACTTAATTCTTATTTTAGCACGAACGGGGGTTCGTCAGTTGTCATGCCTCGTTTACACTTTAGTCATAAACCTCTGGAATGATGCATTTCTCATGATCGATAACAATCCGATTTTCAATATTTTCCGACGATGGTTTCGATTATGGCGGCAAAAAACAAACACGTGAAAACTTTTACGTTGGTTAACGGTTTGCTTGTATTGAAACCCTATATGTTGGGCTATCTGGTCAGACCCAATTGAAGTGTGTCTTGATCTTTTTTACAAAAACCGATTAAAGGTATTGAAACTACATTTCAGATAAGTAAAATACGCCAATTTCCCAAAAGCTCCTTCATAAAGGCAACATAATCAACCATAACATTGATGCTTAAAAGTTCTTGAGGATATTTGCACGTTTTTTGACGGCAGTTGGTTTATCCAAGATACTTACTGAAAAATTTGAAATCATTCACAGTATCAAAAATGTAACCTACTGACATTTTGCAGGAACTCGAGCAAATATTTTGCAATAGAACTACCGTTTCAACTACACATCGACAACTAAGAACGTTGCAAACGTTTAGCTGTCAATGTTGAATTGCGAAGCGTTCGGGGCTTGAAAACATTAACAGACCAATCCGATCTTGAATTGTTGCCGAATGAGTTGACAACAAAACTTAATAATGGTAAGAAGAACCGCAATAAATAAAAGAGAAAATTAAAATTATCACAAACACATAAAGAGTCCGCATGCGACCACATGTCATTTCATAACTCTCACTTGATTGAACTCTTAATTTGCTCAACTTTTACCATCCTTGCACAACTTTTTTAGTGACTTACTTTTTTGGTCATATAAATTGACGATCAGACTTCAAACATCCCCCTTTTGAAGAAGCTGCTACCTGACCAGCTTGAGGCCAGCTTTTTTAGTGTTTCCCTAATAACCGTTTTCAAAAAAAAAATTAAGGTCGACTTAACACATGTTATAAAAGCTGAGTACTTACTGGGTGATGGATCCACATAAGATGTTGTTCAGAACCTCCACACAATATATCCATAGATCTCGTTGTAGTAGTAATAATGTTTCGCATGTAACAGTAGTAATCGCACGTCCCTCTTGTTCGAATAGCAATATTCAGTTGAATCTCATTGGCGGGAAATGCAAAAGTCACGTGACCAGGGGCTTAGCGTACCCCATCCCCATTGTTCTATTAGATGCAATCAAGAGGCAGTGCTGACAAACACAATTAGGCCACTCCCACCACCTGGTGCGTAGTCCCCATGCACACCAAATATGGACTTAGGTTCCCACCATGCGTACCACATGAACAGATTCTTTTTGATGGAGTTCCCCGTGGAGCTAAACCATCACAGANGTGAGGTCCTTGCGTTGCCGAACTAAACTTTTGTACGAAGTATAATATATAGGCACAAATAAAACGATAGCCTGGCTTCTGGAAAGACTTCTAGTACAGTGAGTAGCAAATAAGTAATGAATTTAAGTGTTGTGATCTCTGCGCCCAGCAGTCTATGTAATCAAAATCTTCGGGCCGACCGGCTCATGAAATTGAGTGCGCTTCAACTTAGCGGCGGGCCCGCGGGGATGTCGTTGGGGGTAATGCAAGATTCAGAGAGATTCGAGGAGGCTCAGTGATTACAAACGTTTGAGTGCGCTACTGTTTGATGAGCAATTTGTGCTCTTAACTGGGCGAATTACTGTGCGCTTTGCGAACATCATGAAATTTGTTATAGAGCGAAAATTAAAGTGAAACTAAGAAAATAATACTTGGTTTCAATGATGTCCACGCCATGATGATCATAGAGATTTTACCGTTGGATAGCATCCCAAATTCATACACGAATGGCAGACAATTATTAATAGAGTATAACTAAGATGCAGTTATGCACGTCATGACATCATGTATTTAAACACTTTGTCCGTTCTTTGTCCTGTGAGGCCTTTTTAGTTGCCGTATTGGAAATATAATGACAATCTGTAATCAGTGACTTTACTTCGTTGAATCAATTCTTGTTTTTATCGTTTCTTCTACAAAAAGTTTGAACTAGACGTCATTTTTTACATTTTTGCTTAATCTTTCGTATATTTTGGATGTGGGAGCACTTAATTCTTATTTTAGCACGAACGGGAGTTCGTCACTAGTCGTCATGTCTCGCTTACACTTAAATAGTCTTAAAGGACTATTTAAACCTCTGGATCGAATGATGTATCTCTCATGATCGATAACAATCGGGTTTTCAATAAATTCCGACGATGTTTTCGATTATGGCGCCAAAAAACAAACACGTGAAAACCTTTACGTTGGTTAACGGTTTGCTTGTATTGAAACCCTATATGTTGGGCTATCTGGTCAGACCCAATTGAAGTGTGTCTTGATCTTTTTTACAAAAGCCGATTAAAGGTATTGAAACTACATTTCAGATAAGTAAAATACGCCAATTTCCCAAAAGCTCCTTCATAAAGGCAACATAATCGTTTGAGGTTAATCAACCATAACATTATGCTTAAAAGTTCTTGAGGATATTTGCACGTTTTTTGACGGCAGTTGGTTAATCCAAGATACTTACTGAAAAATTTGAAATCATTCAAAGTATCAAAAATGTAACCTACTGGCATTTTGCAGGAACTCGAACAAATATTTTGCAATAGATCTACCGTTTCAACTACACAGAGACAACTAAGAACGTTGCAAACGTTTAGCTGTCAATGTTGAATTGCGAAGCGTTCGGGGCTTGAAAACATTAACATACCAATCCGATCTTGAATTGTTGCCGAATGAGTTGACAACAAAACTTAATAATGGTAAGAAGAACCGCAATAAATAAAAGAGAAAAGTAAAATTATCACAAACACATAAAGAGTCCGCATGCGACCACATGTCATTTCAAAACTCTCACTTGATTGAACTCTTAATTTGCTCAACTTTTACCATCCTTGCACAACTTTTTAGTGACTTACTTTTTTGGTCATATAAATTGACGATCAGACTTCAAACATCCCCCTTTTGAAGAAGCTACTACCTGACCAGCTTGAGGCCAGCTTTTTTAGTGTTTCCCTGATAACCGTTTTCAAAAAAAATTAAGGTCGACTTAACACATGTTATAACAGCTGAGTACTTACTGGGTGATGGATCCACGTTGTTCAGACCCTCCACACAATATATCCATAGATCTCGTTGTAGTAGTAATGATGTTTCGCATGTCAGTAGTAATCGCACGTCCCTCTTGTTCGAATAGCAATATTCAGTTGAATCTCATTGGCGGGAAATGCAAAAGTCACGTAACCAGGGGCTTAGCGTACCCCATCCCCGTTGTTCTATTAGATGCAATCAAGAGGCAGTGCTGACAAACACAATTAGGCCACTCCCACCACCTGGTGCGTAGTCCCCGTGCACACCAAATATGGACTTAGGTTCCCACCATGCGTACCACATGAACAGATTCTTTTTGATGGAGTTCCCCGTGGAGCTAAACCATCACAGAGGGCCTTAGGGGGTAGTAATTAATTGAGCCCATTCATAGGTAGCCTAACGTACAAATTCACGTTGAGCTTCGATCACGTGTCAGATCGCTTCTAGATGCCGCGGTTATCTACATGTACATAGCACGAGTATAGCAGTATAAGGCGGGTCACGTGGTGAGGGATGAGGGTGGGGCAGTAGCAGCTAAGGGGAAACGTTGGGCAAGGAAAGAAAATAGTGGGCTAAGAAGTTCATTCAAATCGTGAAGTATTTCAGACGTGAGACTTTTGAAAAAAGTATTTCACGAGGACTCACTGATGTCGGTGATAAATTTACCCTATGCTTTAACTGTTGATTTCAGTTCTTAGCATCATTAACTGCCATTCCACGAGATCAACTCTAGGGTCACCGCCTTAGATCTTGAAAAAATGTACTTTCATACGTCTTGGTGACATGTGTTCAAATGGTTTATTTGAAATTATCCGGGCCAGTATTTTATAAGGTGGAGCATAACGGGTTCAATGAAATTTTTCCAGTGAGTAAAGTAATTTTAAAACGGTTTAAATGAAAGTTATAGAAAAAAATTATATTTTTGTAAAAACTGTTGAGCCTCTTTATATGATGACCGTTTTTGCATTTTCAAACGGGTTTCTGAGTAAGATTCACACATAACTGTCTCTCAAATTTTCGAGAATCTGAACCTTTTACTAAGATTCACGGGGAACGCTCAGAGCCATGAATTGTGCATTCGCCGAAATTTGGTAGTTCCTACCTTTTTAGTGGACTTTTGTCTCGTTTTCTACCTTTTTGGGAGTTTTTGTTTCTCTGAAGCTTGACTTTTTGCCCACTCCACCAAATGAGGAGGGCTCGTTCGAGCTCTCCGAGCCCTGGCCATTCCCATGGGTGCGCGCATGAATAATAGTGACCAACTTTTGAACGCAACATATAATTTCGATCAATCTCTGAAATCTATGACGTACAGATAATTACGATTTTAAGGTACATATCCAGCTTTACATGAACATATGGCATCAGTGGCCTTGTCTATATTTGTCATTTGAAAATAAACCGTGGGACCAACTGCAACCGAACTTGAAGTTACGGCAATCTGAGTTTGACTGTGTTCACACGTGTTCTGTAATAAGCCTGGTAGATAAGTGATCTGCTTGTTGTCATAAGAGACAAAAGAGTGTGCTTGGCAGTTAACAAAGAAGCTAGATGTTATCACACGCTCAGAACCTCCTACGTACCCGGTCTGGTAAAGTCACTGGCGGAACGGGAAGGCTGTCATGTGCCGATTTTTGGCCACGTGACGACAAGAATGGTTAATAACACCGATTACACCACAATATCAGCGTCGAATGGGCAATACAACCGTGTGAGAACATTGTGGTTGAAAGTTTTGGACACGTCCAGTTTTTCAGCAAAAAGATCGTTTCAGCAAGTCTCGGGATTTTGACAAAGATTTCCAAAAGCCGGGTTTTGCCCATGTCATAAGAACCTGAGACTCGTGTAGGATTTTCTATCTATGACACTCTCGGTACGTTTTGTGAATGTATTTGTCTCCGACATCTTGTTTTTTTTGGCGAGTGTCACGTGACTTTTCGCAAGGGGCGGAGCTTGCGATAGGCGCAAATCCATTTACCCGCCTTCAGACAAGTTTGCAATGACATTTAGGAATCTAGGGTAAAAGAGATTCGGATGATGGTCAGTCCTTTCCTGCACAAGTGCAGTCGTGAATTTGCGATTTTAGATAAAAAATGGCCAAAGTTTTTTGGTCATTTCTGGCACCTATTTTTTCGCGGTGGATGTATAGCAAGGTAAAAAGACATCACCGTGTTGTTTTTCTCCATTTTTGAGAAACCCCATAGAGTACGTGTATTTTCTGTCAGTTGTGCGTTTTCAGTCAAGGGTCAGAGACAGCCAAAAACGGTCAAAATCAGCCACTGGTGCTATTTTATTTTGTAGTGATTGATGTCAGTGGTGATCGAGGAAAGGCCAGACTCAACGGCGCCTGTCCAGCCACAGTTGCCGCCAGATGTCCTTGTAACCGGAAGTGATGTTCGCCTTGGTCCTTTGGTCGTGTTTCTTTCAACTTTCAAGACACTTTTATCAGTACTCGTCTACAAACCGTACTAGTACGATATCTTGTTTACTCATTCAGACAAAATTGACTGGTTAACTTAAGATTCGTTTCATGTCTGTGTTTTTTACGTTTATTCATATACATCTAGTTGCCTGGCTATCACTGTATCAGTTAGTCGAGTAGCAGCCCACAGCTTAAGTTCGTCGGGTGGCTTTTCTGATTTCTCTGACTAGCCTAGTCACTAGACTAGTGACAGTGTAGTCAGAGTGTAGACTGCTTTGTAGACAGCTGAAAAGTCCTGTCATCATGACATACCATGGTCATTTCTGCCTCATTTCGGCCACAGGCGTCCTTAGCTTCTGACCGTCCCCTGTGCACCCCAGGAAAGTGTATCGGGACGATCAAAAGCTAAGGACGCCTGTGATTTCATCAGTATGGCTGGCATAGTCGCTTTGCTGCCCCTGCCCCTGCCCCTGGTCAGGCCTGGTGGGCTTGACCAGAGTACTTGGATAGAGTTCTTAGGTGGCACAAAATAGGTAATATTCAATGGCTCATATAGTCTCAGCTGAACTTACATACATCACTGCCAGCAAACTCGGGGCTGATCTTGGCATTAGTGCAAATATATGCGATATACTAATAAGTGGTAGAATGAATATTTTGAGAAGGATACAGAACCCTGGGACCACTATATTTTACCAATGCCCACTATTTATTTATTGCATTTTTAAATTTCGTATATTTGTTAAAAATATTTTTGGTTTTAATTTTCAGGAGGTGTCAAAATCAATGAAGCATAGTGTTCGTCATTTAAGCCTGTGGAAGTATCCAGAAACATGCGACTATTATCGCACATAGCTAGTTGGGAGAGACACGGAAGCAACGTTTTGTCAAACTACAGCAGGCATGTCTGCACATGTGAGCAGTATCTAAGGACAAATACGTGGCAGACAATTTCTGGACACAGTGAATCAGAGAGATCAAGAACAAAGTTGACAAATGTAGCTGAACATCACGTGAACAATAGGAATGTTCTGTATGTACAAAAACACCTCCTCGGTGTAGCTCAACCACAATCTGTCAACTTACTATGTAGTAGATCACATCGGAGACATTACCACAGTATATCACGGTCAAATGTGGATCCTGTCTGTTCAGGGCATAATGTATTTACTCAGACACGGACATTTNAGAGTGTAGACTGCTTTGTAGACAGCTGAAAAGTCCTGTCATCATGACATGCCATGGTCATTTCTGCCTCATTTCAGCCACAGGCATCCTTAGCTTCCGTCCCCTGTGCACCCCAGGAAAGTATATCGGGACGACCAAAAGCTAAGGACGCCTATGATTTCATCAGTATGGCTGGCATAGTCGCTTTGCTGCCCCTGCCCCTGGTCAGGCCTGGTGGGATTGACCAGAGTACTTGGATAGAGTTCTTAGGTGGCACAAAATAGGTAATATTCAATGGCTCCTATAGTCTCGGCTGAACTTACATACATCACTGCCAGCAAACTCGGGGCTGATCTTGGCATTAGTGCAAATGTATGCGATATACTAATAAGTGGTAGAATGTGTTATCCCATATTTTGAGAAGGATACAGAACCCTGGGACCACTATATTTTACCAATGCCCACTATTTATTTATTGCATTTTTAAATTTCTATATTTGTTAAAAATATTTTTGGTTTTAATTTTCAGGAGGTGTCAAAATCAATGAAGCATAGTGTTCGTCATTTAAGCCTGTGGAAGTATCCAGAAACATGCGACTATTATCGCACATAGCTAGTTGGGAGAGACACGGAAGCAACGTTTTGTCAAACTACAGCAGGCATGTCTGCACATGTGAGCAGTATCTAAGGACAAATACGTGGCAGACAATTTCTGGACACAGTGAATCAGAGAGATCAAGAACAAAGTTGACAAATGTAGCTGAACATCACGTGAACAATAGGAATGTTCTGTATGTACAAAAACACCTCCTCGGTGTAGCTCAACCACAATCTGTCAACTTACTATGTAGTAGATCACATCGGAGACATTACCACAGTATATCACGGTCAAATGTGGATCCTGTCTGTTCAGGGCATAATGTATTTACTCAGACACGGACATTTTCTCGTGAAACCTACAACAATTGGTTTTCACCGGATCTCACACCTTTTGCGTATGCCCAGCGGCTTTTAGAATGGGTGCACACTTACACAGGCCTACCGTGGTGGGCCAGTATAATGTTGACAACGTTTGCACTGCGTTCGTTTGTGACGTTACCCTTTGCCATCTATTCCCAGTATATCTTGGCCCGTGTGGAACTTCTTCAACCTGAGATCAAACAGTTAGCTAAAGAACTCAGCATTGAGACGGCTCGGGCTGTCAAGCAGTTTAACTGGAGTGAGAAGAAAGCCAGAGCCAGATTTGATTTTTCTGTAAGTGTAATAACCTAGTCAAGTGGTTTGCGTACTGAATACTCTTACGAGTAAGGTACTTGTGTTAATTGCTGGAAATATTAGTGCTTTTAGAAATCTCTAGGTTAGATCTACTGTACAAGCCAAAAATATTCAGACAAAATTACCAGAATTCCCCATCATGAGTGCTAGGCGGAAGACAAATTGATTGTCATGACCGAGAATGAAGGGGATGTAGCAGGTAAGTTTGGTAGGTGGGTAAGCCACTCTGTAATTAGAATTTTATAACCCTAATAGTAATTCACTTTAATTTTTTGCTGTTAAAAGCATTAGCTGTCACAACGAAAAAACAATATTTTGTCCAGTTGCTGTAAATTCAGAAAGTATGCCTTTAAAATTTACGGTTTGGTGTATGCCATCAACTCACTGTCATGGAAAAGCAACAGGTGTTCATAAGGCTGCGGTGTTTATATCTAAACCCTCTTGCAAATGCACCATCTTTGACCAGTATTTTGTCTAAAATCTAGATGAAGCGACTAGTGCGTGAATTGTACATCCGAGACAACTGTCATCCGTTCAAGATCTCCGTCGTTGCCTGGATCCAGTTACCACTGTGGATCTCCATGTCGATTGCATTACGTAACATGAGTGGTGGCTGGGTCGTTGCAAATGAGAGTGAGTACTAGCTACTAAAGAAACATTAATATCATAGTGGTGTTTTATTTTCTGAACAGGATCTGCAGTGTTAATGTGTGTACAACTTTTTATTGTTCTATACATAGGTTGGGATTTCAAATGCAGGATTCAAAGGAATATCATCTGTGTGAAGGCCGAAAAATACATTTTTGGGATCATTGTTGGATGGGACAACCTTCTTGAAAGTATTAGCATTGACTGGATCTATATAACAACAAAATCCATTGACTGTGTTTCTGTGACTTTAGTACAAATCGCCAATTTTCATTGTTGTCTTACTGAGATTCGCTGAAATGAAGGTCGGTGTTTTTACTACATAAATATGCTTAAGTGCTCTGCTACTCAATGTTTGGGATTTGGTTCTATGATTGAATATTCTGCAGAGACTAGTATGTTTCTTGCTTAAATGTACAGCTAATTGGACATCTAAGATTAAGATATGAAATACTTTCGCTTTTACTAAATCAGGGCTCGACGCTATTTTGCGACCTAGCCAAAATCCCAGGTCGCATTTTCAAAATTCACCTCGCATTTATAAATGCCAGGTCGCAAAATTTTTCCATTTTTACGTGCCAGAATTGATTTTGTAGATCATCAAGAAAATGTTTAGATTATGCTACCTGTAGCGTTTAATACTCACCAATTGCATGTCTCAAAATTGAGTTCGTTCATGCAGATACTGCATTACTGTTCACAACCACCATTGAAATGCTCTAGAACGCAAGGCATATTGCAGACGTGAAAGTTGAATCAGTGCTCTCTAACTGACACGTGCATTCGAGTAACTAAGTTTGCGATGTGAAAAGGGAAAAAATACCTGTTGAAAAAGTAGTCGCGATTTTGCTAGGCCTGTCCTGCTACTGGCTGTCATCAAAGTCGTTAAAAATCCAAATTAACTGGGAGTGCAAATTCCCTCCACTTTTTGTTCGCAGCCCAAATTTTGCAAGTAAACTCGACGTTTCAAAAATATCTGTCGAAAAATATTCGTGAAACGATGCTCTAACCGAATGACATATTTGGATGCGCGGGAACAATTCAGTGAAAATTTGATAACAAAAATGTGGTACCTATGCTGTTTACGTACTCAACAATTAGTTTTCCATGAAATGAATAGCCTCTAGTGTATGAAGAGAAGAATAACCACAATTTCGCATCTAGTACCCAGTGTTGCAATAGCTGGCTAAGGGAACATCGACCTCAGGAAACATGGTCAAAGGAAAATATCAGTTCTGGGTTACCGGGTATATCGGTTCCGAGGAATATCGTAAAGCATTGGGTTTTTTATAACTGCCGGTAATACATGAGTTTATTTTGAAATAAACCAATGGCATGTACCCGGGTGCTTAACAGAGCCTAGCCGGTTATACTCTTTCAGTTAGGACTGTCACTGTTCCCTTTTCATGTGCACCTTTGAAGTGGTGCGTACGCGTGAGTTCACGCATTTGAATCGGTGGAGTAGGCCTACACTTTACATTGGCAACAACGTGTGAAAGACAAATCATATTTCGCGCACGTAGCCCCAGAAACAATTAAAAGGGGTTTGAGAATTTCTTGGCAACTGAAAGTAAAGTCGTGGCCGTCGTTTGGCGATTTATAGGGTTGCCATTTTTACTTCGGCGATAAAAAACCAGGCTCACATCTCTAATTCATGATTGTCTTCCGGGACCTCTTGCGTGCCAACAACGGCACCGACCAGTGCCGCAGTGCGATATCAGGGATATTGTACATGTAATAAGGACATCTTATGCGAAAAATGAACATATTTGTCCTCCAAAAGTTTAGTAAGTTGAACGCTTAAGAATTAGTAGAAACACCGCTGTTTTGTGACGTTTTATCACGTGTTATGCAGTGGCCCGTAAATTTCTTTGGTGAATCCGGAAATTTGCAAAAGTGGCCGAAAATGTTAGCCAATGAAATGCGTCAAAGATCGATTCTGCATATCCTATGTTCACGCGACTTGCTTACAAGTCATCGGGCTGTTTTCGGTTAGTATTCTTTTGAATTTGGATTTGGCAACAACCAAATAACTGTCGAGTTAATAAGAGTTGATTTATATTTGCCAGGTATCTGCCGAGAAGTGTAAAAACTCAGCTCGCATA